>NW_004624764.1:9737958-9934864 GCF_000247695.1 Heterocephalus glaber
TCTTTGTAAATAGGGAGGAATGGAGGGGTTGAAGGGAGGGCTGGGCAAGGGTGAAAAATAAGAACCAAGAGAGATTATGTTGTCTTCAATCTTGAAGGGGATGAGGTTATGTAAATTCAGGGCTAATCAACCTTGTTTTGCCGGTTTTTATATAGACACTTCCTAAATGCTTTGCATATCAATATGTAGAGCTGAGGGGCTGGGGATTTAGCTCAGTGGTTCCACAACCGCAAGGACCCAAGTTTGATCCCCAGTAAGAAAAAAAAAAAGTTAAAACAAATATGTAGAGCTGAGAAGAGATTTAACCCAAGTTTTACAGCAACAAAAAGCACAAAATGAAAAGTCAAACATCATTTTGCTTTTAGTTATCTGCTGGGCATCTATAGGGCCAAGTGAAGAGTTAAGGTTCACAGCAAAAATGGCTTTTAAGTCCCTGGCTGTCCCAGAAGAAAACATAAATCATGTTTTTAATGGGCAGCAGGTAAGGGCCCTGCATTTCGCCTCTTTCCCAATCCCAACAGTGATCTCTGACTTGTACTGTTCTTGTACAAACGGGATGGGCTGTGCTTCCCTATGTCTGAGAGAAGTAGGTCCCTGATTACTCCTTAAGTAGATATCTCATCTTAGTTTGTTTTGAGATCTTGAGGTTTTTCTAGCTCCTTCCCAATAATCTGAACTTTCTATGGGCCCTTGACCTTATCAGGGTACTTAGAGATGTTACTTTCGGTTGAGTTAAAGTTTGAAACCGCAAGCTTGTGGGGGATCTTATCTATGGCTAATGATTAAGAAAATGAAGAAAAATCACAACTTTGAATTTCAAGTTAGCTTCCCAGCCGCCTATCTCCAGCTTGCTAATCACTTCTGGCCTAACATGACTGTGTCAGCAGCACCCGTTCAGTTTTGTCTTGTGTCACTTTGGAGCACATTTGTCAAGTGCTCACTGCAAGCTGGGTTCTGTGCTCAGACAAGTACACAAAGTACCTCCTTTTGTCCTTACAGCCACCCTGTGTGGGGGACCCTGATCATCCCCATTTCACAGATGAGGACACTGAGGCTTCAAGAGGAAAGCAAAATCTGCCCAAGGTCTCACTGCTGGTAGGTGACTTAAGTCTAGACTCAAAACTGGCATGGGGTCTTCATTCAAACTACCTGCTTTCCCTTCCCCAACAGACTGAGAACATAGCTTTGGGAAGAGGTAAGAATAAGTCCAACCCACGGTGAATAGGACACTTGCTTCAGGCTCTTCATAGTTACCTGACTTAATTCTTACACTGTCTTTCTGGGGTATGTATTGCTGCAGGTTGAATTATCCCTTGTTTGAAACACTTGGGACCAGAAATGTTTCAGATTTCAGAGTATTTCTGGATTTGAAATGTTTGAATGGATTTTACCAGTTGATTATCCCCAATCCAGAAATCTCAGATCGGAAACTTTTTGAGTGTCATGGATGGGTGTTTTGTTTTGACAGATGGAGAAACTGAGCTTCAGAGAGGCCAGACAAGTTGTCCAAGCTCAGCCCACCAAGGACTCAAACTCAGTACTGCCTGACTTCAAAACCTGGCTTGGAAGCCACCGTTTCTTATCCATCACACTGTCCATGCTTGGGGGCTGGAAAATTCCTGGTTTAGGAGACTGCTGTGCAGTTTAGGATGTTCACTAGTGGCCCGACTGCTACCCAGGAGATGCCAGTAGCATTTCTTCCCCCAATTGTGACAGCCCAAATTATCCCCAGGCATTGTCAAGTATCTCCTGGACTCAAAACTGGCCCCTCTGAGAAGCCCAGCTCTAACCACCAGGCCTCCGGTGCTAGGACCCTGGGCAAAGCCTCAGCTCCGGGGCTGGGGACAAAGGCAAGAATTGAATTCACTTCCATGCTCTCCTTTTAAGAGTCTGAGGGGCTGGGGATTTAGCTCAGTGGTTCCACCACCTACCTTGCAAGCACAAGGTCCCAAGTTCGATCCCTGTACCCGCCCCCCCCCAAAAAAGAGTCTGAGGATAGTTGTTCTATGCTCTGTGACCTTGAAATTGGCCCGCAGCACAGTGAGGTAAGAAGTGACTTCCCCAGCCTGCTGGGGGACTAACTGTGCTCTCAGAGGGCGGCTCCCCTCCCCTCCTCAGCCCTGTCTCCTGTGCCCAGAGCCAAATTTGTCTGGTGGCCATTAAGGAAGCTGCCTGATGATTATCTCCCAGATGGGATGGAGTTTGGCTTTATCTCTACTCTTGGATTCGAAATGGGATTAATGACCATTTGAGAGGAGACTCTGTACTCGCTCCCAAGCACCTCTCCACCCAGGCAGGAGAGGGCAGCCCGGCTCTCATCCCCACCAACCCTGTCCCCCAGGTGAATTAGAGTCCTGGGGTCCTTACAGACGCCTCCCTTCAAATCACTGCCCAGCTTCAAGCCATCCCAGTCCCAGTTGTTTAGGCTTCTTGCATAGGATTTAGATCCTGTGGTCCTTTTGCTCTCTAGGCCCCCAGGCCCGGCCAAGACCGTCTAGCGCAGCACCCTCGAAAAGGTGCCCACTCCCCTCACTCCTGCCCTGCACTTCCCCACTGAAGCTGCAGAAGCTCTTAGAGAAAGCACCTCCGAATCCAGCCCACTCCGCCCACCGCAACTCCCCCTGCCCTAAAGCAGCCTCGCTTCCCCTCCCTCTGCACCAGGCACATGGCTCCTGTTCTCATCCCAGGACCTCTGCAGGTGCTGTCCCCTGAGCCTGGTGTCCTCACTATCCTTCTTTACCAAGGTAATTCCACTCATGCTTAGGGGAGGCATCCCTGACTCCCACTCACCCTGGGTCCAGAGTCACTGTTCTTATAGTGTTCTTACAGCAGCATTTCTCTTCCTCCTCACTCTCACCTCAGCTCAAATACTTATTTGGGGGTATTTGTTTAAATTCATCTTCCCCAGGAGACTATAAGCTCCATGCTGGGAGTGATATGTCTGTTTTTGCTCACCATTGTATCCCTAAAGCCTGGGATATAGCCTGGAACACAGCAGATACTTTTAACATGTTTGTTGAATGACTGAATGACCTCATGCAATCCCCCCAAGAAATCTGTAAAGATCTTGCCTGTGGCTGGCACCCTTTCTCTACTCTGACCTCCAGTAGCACCTGTTCTTTAAACATTACAACATGGGAAGCAATTGACTCTGACATTGAGGGTTCTGAACCCTGACTATCTGGGTTCAAATCCTCTCTCTGCCACTTCCCAGCTGTGTACTACTCAGCAAGTTCCTTAACATCTCTGTGCTTTCATTTCCTCTCCTGTAAAATGTCAGTAATAATAGTAACAGTGCCTGTCTCATGGGCTGGTTTTAAGATCAAATAAGTTAGTTTCCATAATATGCTTTTAAAATGCCCTACCACATAATAGGTGACCCATTATACTTAGTAGTTACTAATGTTATTAACAGAAAGAGCACCCATTAGATGGAGTTAGGAGGCCGTAGTTTTTTAATATTTCCAATTATTCCTAAATATTTGTGACTTTGGATGAATCAGGTCACATCCCAGAGCCTCAGTTTCCCCATTTGTTAAATCAAGATCTGAAGACAGACTTCAGAGAGGCTGCTGTGAGGGTCATACAGAATGTGGGAGAAGCCCTGAGCCCAGTGCTGGCACATGGTGGCTGCTTCCCATGATAAGAACTTCCTATCTACCTAGCTCCTCTCTACCTGGCACATAGTAGGTGTTCAATAAATAGTTCTCTACTGGGCAGACAAATGAATAAAAACTCATATTTATGTTCAAGGCAAGACTAGTGCAGTCAGACATTGGGGTGCCTATAATCTCAGCACTCTGGGAGGCTGAGGCAGGAGGATCACAAGTTTAAGCTCACTTTGGGCAACCTAGCAACTTACTGTCTCAAAATAAAAAGGAGCTATAGCTCAATGAGAAGGCACTGAGTTCAATCCCCAGTACTGTGGGGAAAAAAAGATTAGTAAAAGATTAATTCAATGCCCACCATCTAATTTGAATAAATATTTGAGGAAAGAATAGATTTTCCCCCCTCTACTGAAGATTGAACCCAGGGCTTTCATACTGACAGCTACATTCCCAGCCCTTTTATTTTTTACTTTGAAATAGGGTCAAGCGGAGCGCAAACTTGCAATCCTCCTGCCTCAGGCTCCCAGAGTGTTGGGATTACTGGTGTGTGCCACTGCCCAGCAGAACGGGTTTTTAGAAATGGATGGTTGTTTTAGTTTCCAGTTTCCCTTCAATTTCTGAATTAAACTGAGAAAGAGTCTGTGATTACCTTGCCTGGGCTAAGGGATGCCCTGATAGCTACTGAAACATCGCCCCTGGAGGTGTCTGAGGGCATCTGAGTTGGGAGACTGAGGGAAGACCTGCCCGCACCCAGGCTGGGGGCACCAGGGACCCACCTTTGACCTGCATGGATCGCAGGGTAGGGGATGAGCAAGTGCAGCTCAGTGCTTGAGCTGGGGCATCCATTGCCTCCCAGAACTTCCGGTCCTCGGGTCTTCAAACTCCAGAAGAAGCCTCACGATGGCCTCCTGATTCTCAGGCCTTCTGGTGTGGCCTAGAGCAACGCCACTGGCTCTCCAGCTTGCACTCAGCAGACTGTGGGACTGCTCAGCCTCCGTAGTCGCATGAGTCAATCCATCATGATAAAGCTCTCTCTGTGTAGCTCTATCTGTCCCATCGGTTCTGTTTTTCTGGAAGATCTTGACTAATATCGAGACTTCTTAACTTATCCCAAATCTCTCTAAACCTTCTTATTCTTATTATAAAATGGGGGCTATTAATAACATCTACCACATAAGATTATGGGGGAAAATAAATGAAACAATATGTACATATTTGGCACACAGAAAATTTGTTAGTTTGCTATCGCTCCCTTTCTTGTTTCCTCATCTGCTTAAGGACATTCATTCATTCACTCAAACACAGGGCCCAAGGGCACCAACATTCCATCAGTTTGAATAGGAGCTGCTGCCTAAGGGCTCTGGCTTCTGTAGCTGGAGTCTGAAAGGCCCGGGGCTGCGGGGCTGTCCTTCCTGGCTCACAGAGTGTCAGTCACGGTGAGCGCCCAGGGCTGATGCTTCCTACTGAAGCTCAAATTTGCCCCTCTTTTCCTAGGTCCTACCTTCAAGGGGCCTGAGCAGTGCTTCCCTTACACTTGGTGTGGCACAGTGGGAAGATGCCTCCAGCAAATGCTGGGTCCCCCCTTAGTTGTCAAAGACAAGCCTGCCATCTCCTGAGGTAGGACAGAGGAGCAGCCTGGACATTGGAGATGTGGGAGAGACCAGGCCAGGCCACGCCTCTGGGTTCCTGCATCCAAGTGGGTCACATGCTTATCTCTGGTACTCACAGCTGACTCCAGGGAACTGACTCCTGCCAACCAAACTCACAAGAGACTGAAACATTTGGATTAGAATTTTACATTCAAGATGAATGTATTTGTGGGGTTGGGAGGGATTATGCATCTCCAGTGACCAAAATATTTGCACCTGTTACCCACAGTAGTCTTTTGTCTTTTATTTTCCATTGTAAGAAATTTATATGCCAGGGGTATTTAACTACTAGGAATGAGCCTGCTGTCAGAGGCCTGGCCAGAGGTGGAAGGACCTCTGAGTCCCAGCGACCCATCCCGACTGGACCTCAGGGAGGAAGCCAGATTTACGAGGTGAGAGCCTGCCTGGGCCACCGCTTCTGCTGGGAAAGGCCTCCCTGCAGTATTTTCTGTCACGTCAACGCTGCATTTCATTTTAAATTGCAGCTGAAAGCAGATATTTTCCCTCTTGCCTATTACACCTCTTAATTTGTCTCTCCCTCTGCTATTATTTGTCTCTGTAAAGTGTTTTGCACAAAAGACCCACAACAGCACAATGTTGCTTCACCCTAGGTTAGGTCTAGCAGGAAGGAGAGACACAGGCAGAGTCCAAGTGGGAGCGTGAGGGCCTCAGGTCCGCGCACCTCCCTGGCAGTGTGTGCACGCGCATGTTGTCGGAGGTACCTGTGGGCTGGGGTCTGTGGATATGCTTGTGTGCCCGTGTCTACATGTGTACTAATATGCAGATGTGTCTGTGTATACTTTCGTAAAATTGCCTGGGTGTCCGTCTTAATTGTTGGTGTGTAAGTACACTCCCACAGGACAGTCTGTGATTTTTGTCTATGCAGAGCAGCATACGCATGCACATAACCACACGCAGGCACCCAGCTACATGTAGGTCAATGATGTGTGTAGCGTGTAGTGCGTAGCTCGCATACAGGGCCCTCTTTCTCTTTTGCTTCTTAGGGCTGCGATTAGCATCGCTCCCTGTACCACCCAAAGGCCCTGGCAGGCCGTAGGTTGTTTAAAAGGAACTCGCAGCAGCGGTCTTCGGAGCTCGGGACACCGCCGTGGCCTGACTGAACCATGGCCACAGTTTGGCTTCAGCCACCTCCACTGCCCAGTCTGCCGCAGCAGCACCACCGGCTCTGGGTGGGCTCTAGGCACCCCTGGGCAGGCCCCCAGGGTGCGGGCTGTCAGCTGCAGGACAATCCTCCTGTCACTGAGGGGTGAGAGAGGTCACCCATTGACCGGAAGAGCCCTGCAGAATGGCTCTGTCTCCTGCCCTTTCTGAGGGGACTAAAACCTAGAGCAATCCAGGCAGAGTGGGGGGTCTCAGTCACTCGCAGTCCAGCCAACTCTGGGCAGTAACCAATGGGTGACTGTGGCCCAACGGGGATTCCTCGGAGGCAGCCAATGACCTCGCTCCGCTCTCCACCCCGCCCTCGCCAACCCTACGCAGCTGGACCATTGGTGCGGGTGGGATGGGGGAGTGTGCGCGGCACTGGCCCACGGAGGAGGGCGTGGCCTGGGGTTCCGTCTCCTCTCCCCGCAGAGCTCAGCGCCCTCGCCCCTACCCGGAGCCGAGAGGCCATTGGCCTGGCCACGGCGCCGCTGGTGGTGGCGGAGGAGGAAACAAGGGGTGCGCGGTGGGCGTGGTTTGAGGGCGTGGCCCGGTGGGAGGCGGGGCCGCGGGCGCTGTCGCAGTGAAAGCCCGAGCGAGCGGCGGCGGCAGTGGTGGAGGCGTCCGGGCCGGTGTGGGCGCTTGCGGGGCGCAGGCTCGGCGCGGCTACGGCTCTGCCTGCGGCCCGGGCCGTCTGGAGCGGCCGCGGTAAGGACGCCAGCTGCAGTGGGGGAGGCGCAGCCGGGGTGCAAGCTCGGCGGAGCCGGCGGGGCCGCGAACAGGTGATCCCAGCGGGAGCCCCGAGCCCTGCTGAGTTGGCGGGGCGGGAGCCCGCGCTCCGGGGCGCAGCTGCAGCCGCCCAGCCGCGGCTGGTCGCAGACGGCGCCCGGCCCTGGATCCCAGCTCGGGCAACCCTCCACTCCGGGGCCTCGCCAAGCCCCTGGCTCCCACAGGCTCCGAAGCGCCTGCTCCCGCCCCCTGACTCTCCCGCCCTTTGCCCCGGCGGAGCAAAGTTGTGGACGTGTCCCGGTCGCCCGGCCAGGGCGCTGTGGCGACCCCTCGGGTGGAGCGCGCTTGGGGCAAGGCTCTCTCACCCCCCCCCCCGCCGTCTTGCCTCCAGAGCTGGCCCTCTGGAAACTGCTCCCGAGGCTGAAACTTTGGGCTCCGGCGAGCGCGGGAGGGAGCCCGGAGGACCGAGGGCGCCCCGGCGCTGGGACGGCATGTGACAGCCGTTGCGGGGAGGCAGGCGAGGCTGCGACGCGCGGCCGAGCATTGCGGGCCCGGGCCCCGAGCCGCGCCTCCCCGCTTGCCCGGGTCCCGCCCGCCCCCGCGCGGGAGCGCTCGCTGCAAACTCTCTGAACTTTGGGGACCGTCCCCGAAGCGCCGGAACTCGGGGTTGGCGAGCCTGCCCCAGGATCCCCACCCTGGGCCGCGCCCCTGCACGCCGATCCTCTTGGTTTGCCCCCTGCGGACACGTGCGTGGACTCCGAGGACCTCGGGGGTCCCGGGCGGAGCTGACGGCCCCCAGACCGGCGCCGGGCCACGATGCACATGAGGAAAGTGCCTGGCTTCGTCCCAGCCTCCCCGTGGGGGCTGCGACTGCCGCAGAAGTTCCTTTTCCTTCTCTTCCTCTCGGGCCTCGTTACCTTGTGCTTTGGGGCCCTCTTCCTGCTGCCCCACTCTTCTCGCCTCAAGCGCCTCTTCCTGGCATCCCGGACCCAGCAGCCCGGCCTGGAGGTGATGGCCGAAGTCGCCGGCCACCCTTCGGCCCGCGAGCAGGAGCCACCCCCTAAGCCAGCCCCTGCGGTGCCGGCCCCGGGTGAAGATGACCCCAGCAGCCGGGCGGGTCCCCGCCCCAGGAAGGGATGGCTGCGGCGCACCCGCCCCACCGGACCGCGGGAGGAAGCCACGGCTGCCCGGGGCAGCGGTGTTGCGGCCCTGAGGCCGGGCGAGGAGAGCATCCCATTCAGCTTTGACTTCAGCGCGTTCCGGAGTCGCCTCCGGCACCCAGTCCTGGGGACAAGGACTGATGAAAGTAAGGAGCCCCAGAGTCGAGTGAGAGCCCAGCGGGAGAAAATCAAGGAGGTAAGCTCCCCACCTCCCATTCCCACCCCAGGAAAAGATTTCTCTTACTCCCATGCATTTTCCTGACCCCAGCCCTCCCTGGTCCCTGGTCTACTGTAGGGCCCCCAGACACAGCAGCCCCGTCTCTCCTCCCAAACTTCCTGTCGTCCCTCCCTGCACACTTTCTCCCCAAGGGTTCAGTTGATCATCTTCACTTCCTAGGATAGTGGCTGAACCCCTGGAGCAGTTACTTTCCCACCACCCTTAGACTGGCTTTTCTGTTCAGTCAGCCCAGATGGGCTCCACTCTTTCCCTTGGTAGAGTTGCTAGTGAAAGTGGAGTTCAGATTCCTTAATGGGGATCCTCTGCATTTGTAGACACAGGAGCCACTGAAAATACTCTTTGTCACTGTGAGTCTTTAAGTCTTGACTTCCCCCAATCTCCCGTAGGACCTGCTACCCAAAAACCTAGGATTTGAGGGATACTTGGTATCTTGCAAATATTTAGTAATTTACTCAGCACCGTACAGACCAGAGAAGTTGTTCGTTCCTGCTGTTTCTATTGAGCTTTGGAACAGTTGTACATAATTGCATGTGATGAAGCAAGGAATGATTGATAAGACAGTGGTAACGTTACAGAAGCTCTGAGGTTATTGGCTTAATGAACCAGGTCTTAGACTGGTTCCTTGCAGAGATTGTACCAGGGAGGAATTTAGAAGGATCGCTTTGAGTCTGAGTCTTGGTTTAAGAAATCCAAAACAAACACAGCCTTATAGGCTTGAAGACAGTTGCCCGGTGGCCACTAATGCCTATTCTACCCCATCACTGTTAGAGCACCTTATGGGAGGTATGTGTCCAGCAATGCAGAGGGGGCTGCAGTGACACCCCCAGGCCACCAGGGGGCTGTGGACAAGTAGTGGCTCAGGGTCTCTTCCCTAGAAACCAGAGGATGCTCTCCCCTCCCCCATTGACCCAGAAGAAAAGAGTTGCTTCAGTTTGGACCTCTTGCTTTGCTGCAAGGGAGCCAGCAGGTCTGCCCTGATTTCTAGGGACAGCAGGCAGCAAGGGTCAGGATTTTCCCTGCCAAGACAGACGAAGAACTTGTGGAAAACTTGGCTGTCCCTTTCCCCTTATCTGAACTCTCCTCCCTCCCATTGCCCATCTCTGCCATTTATCTCTGCTCTTACTCAGCCATGCTATGCTGTGCCGTTTGAGACTGTCTTAACTAGCGATCGCAGGACATTTTGTGAGGTCAAGCTAGGAATCCACAAGAAGCTGAGTCCTTGGTGTATGTGTGTGCGTGCATGCATGGCTCTGTTCTTAAATTCTTGTTGAAATTGCAAAGGTTAATTGAAGGCTAGAACTTGCAGTAGCTAAATAAGGGGCATTGTTTCTCTCCCCTTTCTATTAAGGAACTGTGTGATTCACAGTTCACCTGGACCTCCCCGAGCTGCCTTTCTCAAAGCTTCCTCTGAGTGTATTAGCTCTTTCTGCTCTTCTGGCCCTCCTAGGAGGACAGTAACTCTGAGTGAAATTCCATATAAACTACATGTGTAGTTTTTCATGGAATGTACAGAGCTGCCATCAGATTTTCCAAAGGATCCCCAAAGGATTAAGAATTAACTAGTATCTTCCTCAGAAGACATGTGACTCGTTTCTGAAAGCTTAGGCTTGGAGCCATGGTAGGAGGGATAGGCTGGCTAGTGGGGAATTTGAGTCTCTATAAAGGCAGCCTCCTCTGCCCGCAGAAGCTGGGGGTCGGGTAGCAGGTGTGTGAGAATTTTACTTTGCAGGTGGGTGTAAAATGACATGATGGGGGAATCCACATTTGTTGCCAATTGTCTGGATCTGTCTGTATGGCATTTCCTCTGACCCCGTAGTAGCAGGAGGCTTGCATTTACCTGTGGCTGGTGTTCAGCAGTCCTCTCTTACTATTTTTTTTTTTTTGGCAGTACCAGAGATCGAACTCGGGACCATGTGCTTTCGAGGCAGGTGCAGTGCCACTGAGCTAAATCCCCGGGCCCTCTCTTACTATCTTGAAGATTGTAAGCACCTCAGAGTAGAGGGGCTGGTTCATGTACACTATTATGTTTTGAAGCCTGATGTGTCTTCAGGTTTCTTGAACCTGAAAAATGTGGGGCAGAATTGTTGGCTTAGATGTTCACATGGGATTGCTATCCCTGACATCTCACCTGGTAAGGAATACATAGGGCTCCTGCTGGGGGCGTCTTTATTTCTGTCTTGTTCAAATTTCTCTCTGAGTTACACCTAGGGGAAAATCATTTTCAAAAGGTGCCGATTTTCACAAAAGGGACTGTGGCATTCATTTCTGGTTTGTTTCTTTCCAGACATGGATTGATTAGACCCAAGGAGCAAAGGGAGAGCTAAAATCAGATAAAAAGGGCTCTGTTCTTATAAGATGAGGTTTTTAAAGTGAAAATAAACATCAAGACAGAATCAGAGAGGGTGATAAATGAGAGAGAATAGAAACTGGACACAGACTCTATATCAACAAAGTATATTTATGAGCATGCTGGTTTGAGAGAAGGATGTGGGCAGGAGGTCTGGGCTGATAAGATGGGTGGAAGCTTCAGGTTCTGGGTGTACATGCATCAGGAAACACTTCTCACTAGAACCAACTATTTTTCCTCAACCGCCCCCCCACCGCAATTTTTGGAACCTTGGAGAAAGCAAAGTGGTACAGAGGGGAGGCCCAGAGAACATGGCTTGTGGTCTCCGCTCAGCTGTCACCTCTCTGACTTTGGGCAAGATCCTTCTTGGACTTTCCTGTAAAATGGGGTGAGGGAAAAGCAAGTAGCTGGTCGCGGACACTTTGGCTTCCAGCACAGCCTCCTAAGGGAACTGCCAGTGTGGTCTGGGACTGTTGAGCAGTTGGACTTTCTCTGTTCCGTGAAGTGAAGGACAGCAGTGTAGTGGGGTTGATGCCATTGTTGTTCACTGTTGTGTCCCTAGCACTGCCCATTACTAGATATTCAAACATTTATTAACTATTCCTTGCATCCATGATGAACTTTGGAGATGGAATTGAATCGATCGTCAGTTGGGATCATGAAGACTAAAAGTGATGACCAGAGTGTAAAGGGAGAAATCTTGTTGGCAGCCTTCCCTTTCAGATCTGAAGGTCATAGAGGGAATGGAGGGACTTCACCCACAGATATATCTTACTGATTAAAGTTCAGACGTTTCTTAGACGTGACCCAAGTTGTGAATGTATAGCTTGCTGGGTTACATCTCAGCAAAATAATTCACACTGTCCTGGGCCCAGCTGAAGATTGTTAGTTGCTGATATAGAGAACCTCAGTTGTCCCTTCCAGTGAGGGGGTTTTTTGTTAAAGGGAATTGGGCAGTCTGGGGCTGTGAGTACGGGGTACTGGTGGTGGGGCTGTCTGGCCCATATGGATGACCTGCAGAAAGGGCCGCTGCTCTGGTTAGATGCAGCCACATGCTGAAGTGCTGGGCTGAGCACAAAAAACATGGGTTAAATTTCACCACCTTCACTCTCTACTCAGCCCAGAGTTCTCATGCCCCACACACATAGTAGTCCTCCAAAAATCCAACCTTGCTTCAAGGCCATCCACTCTGACTTTAAAGGGGGCGTTGTTTATCACTGGACCTCCATCTTCATGGTGAAACCACGGGACCTGCATTTGGGGGTATTACTCTCTTCCCCACCACTACCTGTTTACTGTTTTGTTTATGGATGTGCCCTATGACCTAGAAAGGTGTTAAGTTTCGATCTGACATTAAGTTGGAGCCCACATATTTGAATGAATAGCTACATTAAAGATCTATAACTGAGTTAAAGTTGCTGGTAGCAGAGACTGAGTCTTCTCCCTCAGGATACATGGAATTCTAAGGAGGCTCAGCTACAGCCAGGTTCAGGGACTTAGCAGTCCAATGACCCAAGCAGTCCTTTCAAAGTTGCAGTCCCATTGCAAGTGCAAGACTGTCTTGGTATGTGGGGTACATTTGTGAGTAACATCTTTCATGCCTGAGCAGCAGGCGTCTGGAGGATGCCTTGAGCTGTGCCATGGTTTGTGTGACTTGGCAGGGAGTGCCCCAGCACTGGTTCTCTGTGCTGGCCGAGTCAGTCCTCCAGGATCTTGCTGGTTTGATATGTGATGTGTCTGAGTAAGTCATCTTGGCAAGTGATCTTTGCTCCCCATTACTGGGCTGCTTCATTAGTCATGTGTGGTTTCTTTGTATATCTGATTTATCCTCACTGGTACCAGGGACAGGTAGGAAAATTAAAAGGCGTTGTGTTCTTTGTAGCATGTGCATCAGAGCCTGTGAAATATTTAAGATAATTAATATTAGGAATAGCCTTGATTTAAATAGCTTCCCCTGGGAGAGCTCTGAGTTGCAGATCCATTGAAGATCCTTTTTTCCCTCCCCTCTACTTCAGTTTCTTTAGTTCCCTCCCACCTTGGTCTGTAATATGTTTAACATGAATGGGAACTGGCTCTAATAACCAGGCCAGTCCCTTGAGAGACCCTTACATCCTCAGCCCAATCACACCCCCTCCTTTCTCTTTCGATCTGAGTGCTGCAGTTAGAGCAAAGCTCAAAACATGTCCCTACCAGCTGTACAACTCGACACCTGCAGGTTGGTTGGCTTTCTACTTTCATTTTGAGTTGCACCGTCATTTTGGGGAATTAGGCATTCCAGGAGCAGTTGTTTCTCAGGCCTCACATCCTTAACTGTGTCTTTAGTGTTGGGGCAGGAAACAAATACAATGATGACTTTGAAAAGTCAGCTGCTTATTTCACAGTACAGTTAGCAGGGGGGTAAGAATATAGATTCCCCTGTGATTTTCAGAGTGACTGATTTACATCTGAGTTCAAGAAATGCCTTTTCTCTAGCTTTCCAGGAAGACTGATCCATTACTCCACCAAAAATATTGTGATATATGTTAGGCATACTTCCTTCAAAGAGACTTACATCTTTTCTCTTACTGAACAACATATATTAATCAGTCTCACAGATTGTAAAGCCCCATGTCGGAAAGCTTGCTTGGTAATCAAGGTGGGTCCTGAGCCTTGTGGGTACTGGCGCTGGCTTGCAGAAAGCACCTGTCTGCATCCTAAGTTGAGTGTGTGGTAGGGGAGGTATTGAGAGCTTTAGGAAACTCTCTTTGTCTTGCTTCCATAGGCTAAGTCAGCAAAGCTTTAGCAAGGAAGTGATGGACATAGATTCAGGAGAGTAATTGGCTCGAGTGAACTCACGGGTATTTATTGTATTACTTGAAAATGGGAGACCACACATGAAGCAGGGCTAAGTGTCATGAACTAAGGATTATTATTGCAGTTCTATGCACCTGTGATCCAAAAAGACCAGGCTTATTCAAGCAGTGAGCCATGGCTCCTGATTTCTCACTACCCTTGGTCCAAGCCCTTTATGCACAAGTGTTTGCATAATTTGGGGGAAAGAAACAATCAGTTTTCTTAGCTCTATGTTTCCGTGGCCGATAATGGTAAGAAACAAAACCAAATCAAAAGAATTGTGAGGACTTGAGGACCTTAGTCTCACCTGCCTCTTCCCCCTTCACACTGGGGCTGTCAGTAGCTCAGACAGTACAGTTTTGGTTCTCTTCGGTGCAGCATCAGTGCAGCTGAGATTGATGTAAATCAGACCCACTTTGGTGTCTCCTCCTGCAAAGGGAACAAAAGCCACAGAGACCACAGTTACTAGCCTCAGTATGGTGGCTTTCTTGCAGGTGCTTTCTCCCCCCAAGAAGGCTGTTTTCTGAGATTTGGGGAGAGCTCTCCAAACCTGATAGACAGGTGGTCAGAACAGCCAATAGACAGGGTCTGAGTCAGTGTGTCCGTCTCTGTTTCTCTATCTGCCTCTGCCTCTGTCTCTCTCCTCCCCAGTACTGGGGATTGGACCCAGGGCCTTACAATGAACTATACCCTCAGTCCTTTTAGTTTATTATTTTGAGACAGAATCTCACTAAGTTGCCCAGGCTGTCCTTGAATTTGTATTCCTTCTGCCTCAGCCTTCCAAGTAGTTGGGTACCACCATGCCCAGATCTGAGTATGTCTCTTAACTCTGAGTCTTTAATTAAAGGCTAAAGCCAGGGCAGTTGTCCATCTGTTTTAGTGCAGTACTATTAGTGGTAACTTCTACAGAGGAAACTTTGGCATTTTGATTAGTGCCCTGCTTGATAGATGAACTTTTATCGGGCATCTTCTAGGACTCAGCTGCTATCCCAGTGAAACTTCTGGGCAAACAGTTTTAACTAAAGAGCAGCTATTTTCAGTGACCAAATAATAGATTTTTCTCCCCACCTTCCAAAGTACAATTTAGTGAGTTGCACAGATCTTAATTTTCTGAATTTTAACAAATGGAGAAAACCATGCAAACCACAGCTTTGTCAATAGAGGGAACATTTTCATCACCTCAAAGGAGAAACTTCCTTTACTCCTTTCTAGTTGGTCCCCATCATCCGCCCTCCTGTCTACCCCCCAATCACTATCTTGAGCTCTCTGGGCAGAAATTAGCAGGGCCTGTGCTAGAACCTCAGATAAATAGGATAGTTCAGGGTATGCTGTGCTTTACAAGGCTTCCTTCAGAGGATACTGTTTTAAAATTCATGCATGTTGTATGTCAGCACTTTATTCCTTTCTGCTGAGGTGTGTTCTGTTGTATGACTCTGTCTCTTTGTTTACCCATTCACCTGTAGTCGGATTTTGGGGTTGTTTCCAGAATTTGACTACTATGAATAAAGTTGCTAAGAACATTTTGTATATAAATCCTTGTGTGGGCATAGGTTTTCCTTTCTTTGTGTAACTAGGAGTAGATTCATTGGTTCATAGACTAGATATCTATTTGACTGTAAGAGAAACTAGAAATGTTTTCCACAGTAGACTGTTTTATACTCCCATGAGCAATGTGCAAGTTCTTTTTTTGTTGTTTTTTGGTACCAGGGATTGAACTGGGGACCTTGCGCTTGTGAGGCAGGCACTGGAACCACTGAGCTAAATCCCCGGCCCAACAATGTGCAAGTTTTACATCCTTGCCAACATTTGTCATTATCAGCTTACACAGACTTAGTTCTTTTTTTTTAAATTAATTTTATTGGTACATTTTAGGTGTACAATATAATGACATTCATCATTGGGAATTTGTACCTTTACATAATCTCTCTTGGTTCTTATTTTTTTCCCCATTCCCCTGCCCTCCCTTCAATCCCTCCATCCCTCCCTATTTACAAAGACTTTGTTTCTATTTTTTCCTTCTCTCATATTAATTCCACCCCCTTCTTTCCTTGCCCCTACCCCTCCCACTTCCTCTTCCCCTTTGGACTTTTCTTCCTATTTCACATTATCTACTATGACTTTTGATCCTTATATACACTTTCAGTTTCTCACACCAGGGAAACTATTCAATATTTACACATGTCTGTTCTATTCGTTTCACTTAAAGAGTATCACCTCAATGTGCATCAGTTTAGCTATAACTGTCTCTAATTGCTCATTTTTTATGGCTGAGTAGTACTCCATTTTATTTTTAAAAAACACTTTTTTTCGTTTGGTACCAGGGATCAAACTCAGGACCTTGTGCTTGTGAGGCAGGCTGTGGAACCACTGAGCTAAATCCCCAGCCCATAAATTCTTTCTACTCTTTTTTTTTTGGTACCGGGAATTGAACTCAGGACTTTGTGCTTGCCAGGCAGGCACTGTGCCGCTGAGCCACATCCCTGGCCCCAACACATTTTCTTTATCCAGTCTCCAGTTGATGGGCACTTGGGCTGCTTCCAAGTTTTAGCTATTATAAAACTGTGCTGCTATGAACATGGGTGCACATATATCGCTGTGGTATGATTCTTTTAATTCTTTTGGGAAGGTACCCAGTAGGGAAATAGCTGGGTCAAATGGCACTAAACCTAGTTCTTTGAGGAATCTCTACACTGATTTCCACAGTGGTTGCACCAGTCAGCACTCCCACCAACAATGGAGAAGGTTTCCTTTTTCCCCACAGCCCCACCAGCATTTGTTATTGGTTGATTTCATGATAGCAGCCATTCTTTCTGGAGTGAGGTGGAATCTCAGTGTTGTTTTCATCTGCATCTCTTGAATGACCAGTGATGTTGAACATTTTTTCATATGTTTATTTGCTATTTCTACTTATTTGTCTGAGAAATGTCTGTTCATTTCAGATGCCCATTTTTGGATTGGGTCTCTAAATTTGGGGGGTCTGATTTTATAAGTTCTTTATATATTCTAGGTAGTAGACCTTTGTCTGAGGAACAGCTGGTAAAAAATTTTTCCTATATTGCGGGTAGACTTCTTTTGCATGGTAGGTAGTAGTATTTTATTACAGTTTTAATTTTGAATATTGATATTGAATGTTTTTTCATGTGTTTATTTACCACTTCTATGTCTCACTTGTGTCTTTTCAAACCTTTGGCCCCTTTTTTTAAAAAATTAGGCTGTATATCATCTTTTTTTTTTTTGTACCAGGGATTGAACTCTGGACCTTGTGCTTTGAGAGGCAGGTGGTAGAACCACTGAGCTAAATCCCTGGCCCAGCTGTATATCATCTTATTGAATTGTAAGAATTTTTTATATATGTGGTATGATCAAAATACATGGTGAATATTTAAGTTTATTACAATAAAAGATGTATTGCATTAATCCCACTCAAAATACTCCCCCTTACTTTGAACACAATTTCCATTCTTGCCACTTTCAGAAGCACTTCTGGAAGTCCTTTTTGTGAGCATCTTTATGAAATGTGACCCACAATACATTGAGTGCTGCTTCCGAGTGCCATCCAGCAGAAAGGCAGGCTCCTAAAAACATTACAATGTGTCCTCATCTGCTGTATTCACAGGCTCTAGCGCCATGTAACTTTTGGCTCTTGTTCAAAGTCAAAATGACTGTGAAAGGTAAATGTTTTGAATGGATTGAGGACATTGAGGGAGCCACACAGTGTAACTAAAGACACAAAAGAGAACTTTCCGAACTGCTTCAGAAAGTGGCAAGAATGAGGCACTATGTGGGTTTGAAATGAGGGAGGGTTTTGCAGAGATTAATGGTGATGTGTCTTTTACAGTAATAAATTTTTTTAAAAAATTAAATACCATATTTTCAATCATACCACAAATTATGGATATAAGTCCTTGTCAGCTATTCTGTTTTTTCATTTTTCTTAATCATGTCATTCAAAAAAGCAGAAGTTTTAAATTTTTATGAAGTCCATTGCGTTGATTTTTTTTTGTTGGTATTGGGGATCGAACGCAGGACCTTGTGCTTGTAAGCCAGTTGCAGTGCCACTGAGCTATATCCCTGGACCCTCGATTGTTTTTAATGCTAGTGCTGTGTCTACTTTAAAAAAAAAATTTGCCTTCCTCAAGTTCATGAAAATAATCTTTTAAATTCCAGAAGCATAGTCATTTTAGTTTTTACCTTTAAGTCTCTTATCTACTTCAAATTAATTTTTGTATATGGTATGGGAGTGGGAGTTGAGGTTGATTATTTTCCATTTAGATGTCTAGTTGTTTAACCCTATTTGTTGAATAAAAACTTTTCTTTCCTCTTTGAATTGCTTTGATGTCTGTCAAATTTATTTTTAAATTTTTTTTTAGTACTGGGGATCGAACTCGGGTCCTTGCACTTAGATGTCTGTCAAATTAATTGGCATATGCATGTGCTTCTGATTTTGGACTTTTCCATTCTATTGATTTGTCTTAATGCCATTCCATACTATCTTGATGCTGTAGCTTTAGTCTTGAAGGGCCGGGGATTTATCTCAGTGGTTCCGCCACCTGCCTTGCAAGCGCAAGGTCCCGAGTTCGATCCCTGGTACCAAAAAAAAAAAGTCTTGAAAACAGGTAGGCTGATTCCTCCATCTTTGAACTTCTTTTTCAAAATTGCTTTGACTATTACAGGTTCTCTGCATTTCTGTATTCATTTGAGAACAGGCTTATTGGCTTCTATGAAAAATCCTGCTGAAATTTTGTTTGGATTGGTCCCAAATCTATAATTAAATTGGGAAAAATTGTTACCTTAACAATATTGTGGCTAGGGGTGTGACTCAGTGGGAAAGTGCTTGCCTAGCATGCATGAGGCCCTAGGTTCAACCCTAAGCATTGCAAAAAAACAATAACAATGACAAAAACAATATTGGGTCATTGAATCTATAAATTTGGTCCCTCTCTCTGTTTATTTAGATTTTCTTTACTTTCAACAGTATATTGGAGTTTTCAATGTAGAGGGCTTGAACGTCTTTCATTAACTACATCTCTACATTTATGCTATTATAGATGTGATTCTTTAAAAAATATTTTTATTGGTATATATTTGAGATAATATTTACATTCATTTTGAGGAATGGGTACATATGTACAATCTGTTTTGATCATTTCCAGTCCCCTCTCCACCCCTTCCTACTTTTTTTCCTCCTTCCTTCCCTTGATCCCCTTCCTCGTCTCCAAAAACTCTGCCTTCCTATTTTCTATCAACTCTCTTTGATGTTACTTTTCTATTTATTTATAGTTTTGAGCTACTCATATAAGAGAAACCATGTGATGTTTAACTTTCTGTGTCTGACTCTTCACTTAATATTGTGGGCTCAAGAGCCATCCATTTCCCTATAGATGACGTGTATTCATTATTTATGGCTGAATAAAATGCCATTGTGTATATATATATATACACCACATTTTCTTTATCCATTTGTCTGTTGATGGGCACTTAGGCTGTTTCCGGAAATTATCTATTGTGAATGATACTAAACGATATTCTTTAAATTTTTCTTTTCCTGTTGTTTATTGCTAATACATAGAAATACTATAGAATTTTTGAAGCACATACAGTGTTGACTTTTTATTTGTGATCTTATTGAACTCATTAGATATTTTTTGGTAGATTTATTAGGATCTGTTTGTATAGAATCATGTTGTTTATGAGTCAATTTTACTTCTTTCCAATTTTATTTCTGCTTCTTGCTTCACTGCACTGGCTAGGACTTCCAGTCCAGTGTTAGATAGAGGGGATGGGAACTGACATCCTTGACTTGTCCTTGTTTTCAAGGGAGAAGCATTCAGTCTTTCATCAACTAACAGCGATGTTAGGTTGAAGAAATTCCCTTCTATTCCTAGTTTGCCAAGAGGTTGTTGTTGTTGTTGTTGTTTTGGTCCTTTTTTGTTTTTTTTAAATCAGGAATGAGATCAAATATTGTCAAATGCTTTATGCTTTTTTTGCATCTATGGAGAGAATATGGTTTTTCTCTTTAATTCTATCAACATGGTGAATCATATGGACTTAAAAAGAATATTAAACCAAAATTGCATTTGATTTTCTAATATTTTTGTTAAGGATTTCTTCGCTTATATTTGTGAGATAGTTTTCATATAAAGCCTTTGTTGTCAGTGTTATGCTTATCTCATAAAAGGAACTGAAAAGTACTCTCTTCTCTATTTTCTGGAAGAGTTTGTGAGACACTGATATTATTTCTTTCTTAAGTGTTTGATAGACTCCACCAATAAAGCCTGATAAGAGGCCTAGATTTGGGGGTGTGTGTGGAAGTTTTAAATTATTAATTTAATTGTATACCAGATATACAGTTTCTTTTTCTTGTGTCAGTTTTGTCAGTTTATCTTTTAAGAAATTTATCCATTTCATCCCAAGGTGTAGAATTTGTTGGAATAAAATTTTTGTAAGATCTCCATTTTCCTTCAGAATTTTTGTGGAGTCTATAGTGGTGCTCCTTCTTTTATTCCTAACATTAGTAGTTGTATTCTATGCTTCCTTCTTGAAAATAGTTTTACTAGTAGTTTATTAATTTTATTAATCTAATAATCAGCTTTCAGTATTTTTAATATCCATTTAAAATTTGGTGTCAGTTCTTGCCTCATATATTTTATATTTCAGTTATCTGATATATACACATTTAGTATTATTGTATCTTCTGGGTGAGTTGACCCTTTTAGCATTTTAGATGTATTTTTTTCATTTTGCTTTATTTCATTTGCAGTACTGGGCCTTTGCATTGAACTACATCCTCAGCCCCTCTTTTATTATCTATTTTGAGACAGTCTTTTTAGTTGCTGAGATGCCCAGGTTGTGCTTAAACTTGCAGTCCTCCTGCCTTGACCTCCCAGATTACATGTGTGTGCCACCACACTTGGCTTATTTTTTCTTATTGCACTCTGAAATGTATTTTACCTGGATACTGTAGCCTCTTCACCTTTCATATGATTAGTGTGATCAGTGTTTATATGGTATGAATTTTTCCATCCTTGTATTTTTGTTTTTGTTTTTTTTTGGTACCAGGGATTGAATTTAGGACCTTGCACTTGCGAGGCAGGTGCAGTGCCATTGAGCTAAATCCCTGGCCCTAATCCTTTTATTTTTTAATCCAACTGTGTCTTTGTGTTTAAAGTGCATGTCTTATAAAGAGCACATATTTAAGTCTTTTTTAATCCACCCTGACAATCTCTGCCTTTTAAGTAGTGTTTATTCCATTTACATTTAACATAATATTTATATAGTTTGGCTCAAATCTACCATGTAGCAGTTTTTTATTAGTCCCATATATCCTTTCTTCCATTTTAAGCCTTCTTTTGGACTATTTATAATTCTATTGTCTCATCTCTTATACACACACACATATATATTGCTTTATTAGAATTTTTATCCATACTAAAATCTACCTTGAAATAATATATTATTTCATGTATGAAGTAAAGCTCTTATGTCAATATTCTTTCATTTTTCTAATCTTCAGTGAGTCGTTGTCATATATTTAGCTTCTACATATGCTATAAACTCTGTAATAGATTGGTATTATTTTTGCTTTATTTGAACAGTCAGTTGTCTTAAAGAAATTAATAAATTAGAGTCTTTTTACCCACATTCTTACTATTTCTGGTTTATATGTATGGGTTTCTGACTGATACTGATTCCTTTTGGCCTGAAAAACTTTTTTTTTTTTGGTACAGGGGATCAAACTCGGGTCCTTGCACTTGCGCAGCAGGCGGTGAAACCACTGAGCTAAATCCCCAGCCCCTGGCCTAAAAAACTCTTAATGTTTTTTATAATTGAAGGTCTGCTGGTGACAGATTCTTGCAGGTTTGTTTATCCAAAGATGTCTCTGTTTTGTCTTCATTTATAAAGCATATAGAATTTTAGATTATTTTTTCTTTCTTTACACCAAAGATGTCATTCCATTGTCTTGGAGTTTGCACTATTTCCGGTGAGAAGTTAGAGGATGCTCCCCTGCATGCATGGCTTTTCCTTCTTTTTGGGTGCTATTAAGATTTTTCCAGAGCCAGGCATGGGGGCATATGCCCGTAATCCCAGCACCTTGGAAGGCTAAGGCAGGAGGATTGCAAATTCAAATCTAGGCTGGGCAACAATGACTTAGTGAGACTCTGTCGCAAAAAAAAAAAAAAAAATGCTGAGGTTATAGCTCAGTGCGAAGGCCTAGGGTTCAATTCCCAGTACTGCAACAAACAAAACAGAGCATTTTTCCATTTACTTCTGGTTTCCAGCATTTTGACAGTCCTGTGCCTAGGAGTGGTTGCCTTTGTTTCTACTTCTTGGAGTTTGTTGAGTTTATTTTGTCTGTGGGTTGATGTTTTTCCATCCACTTGGAAAAAGTTTGGCTCATATTTCTTAAAGTACTTTTCCTCATCAAATTTATGTACTTTTCACTCAGAAATCTAATTACATGTGAGTTAGGTTGTTTGATATTGTTCTAGAGTCTCTGAGTCTCTTTTTTTCCTGCAGCCTTTCTCTCTGTGCTTCAGTGTGGATCAGTTGTATAAACCTATCTTCAAGTTTACTGAACTTTTCTTCTGTAGGGTGGAGTCTGTCGTTAAACCCAGTGAATTTTATATTTCAGTAATTTTTACTTCTAGAATTTCCATTTGGACTTTTTTTAAAAGACAGGATCTCCTTAATTTGCCCAGGCTGGCCTTGAACTTGTGATCCTCCTGCCTTTGTCTCCCCAGTAGCTGGCTTTCCATGTGGGTCTTTAAAAAGGTTTTTGTTTCTCTGAGATTTCCCATGTGTTCATTCATTACTTGTATATTTTCTTTAAATCCTAAAATGTATTTATAATAGCCCTTAACAAAATTTTTAAAAATTTATTAATACATGTTTGCAGTACATAATGATTAAATTCATCATGGGGAGTTGGTACATGAACATAAACATGTCTTAATTGTTTCTACTTTTCTTATCCTCCTCTCCCTCCATCAGTAATAGCTTTTTAAAAAGTCTTTGTTTCCAGCGACTTCATCATTGTTTGATCTTTCTATCGACTGGTTTACCTTTTCATTATGGATCACATTGCCCTACTTTATATGTCTGGCCATTTAAAAAAAAATTTTGTCAAACATTGTGGAGGCTATTTTTTTTTTTTTTTTTGAGATTCTAGAATCATTGCTTTGAAACAGTTTTTCTTTACCCCCCTTTTTTAGTCTGTCAGCTGTCACTTCTTCCCAGGATACCTGTCTCTGGCTGCTTTGTTCCCTACTCTTCCTGTTATTTTCTAACCTTCTGTTGGTCACAGGAAACCATTTAATATAGCTTGTTACCATTATATGTAAAGCACAAATAAGCTGACTTTGAATACACCTCTGAAGACTCCTGAATCAAACACAGGATGTACAGATCTTACCACAGTTTCACTATTTAAAGATTCTTATGTATATTTTTGTAATTGACATTGGATGAGTGAAATATAATTTTGTGTTGAAACTATGACCTGAAAAGAGACAACAGTTCTCAAAACAGCTCCTGATTTCTGCTTGAAATCATTTGCAGTTATTTGTGCATATTTTGCTCGTTTGCTTTTATATGTTAGAAGAAGTGTTTGTTAGTTTTTCATAATGTTCCGGCGATCTCCATTACTGTGACTCTCCTCTTTGGATTTTATAAACTGTCAAATATTTTCTCTGAGCTCTTTACCTTATGTAAAAGGGAGAGAAAGAGGGAGGGAAGAATTAAAGGAAGGAAGAAAAGAAAAAAGAGATGGAGAGAGGAGAGAAGGAAGGAAAGAAGGATTATAGGATGTTCACATGAGCTAAATTGCTGAATCTGAGGGCAGCTACAGAAATTTTCAAGGTGTGTTCTGTGAGATCCGAGCCCATTTACCTTATTCAGGGAAATTCTGTGTGAAGAAAGTGTCACATCTCATTGCAAAACCTGCTTTTAATTTCACTTGTGTCATTTGAGATGGATGAGGATATTGAATAAAAAGTGATAAGTCTCTTATTTAAGATCCCTCTCTCCTTGCCCTACCTCAGAAATGAGCTCTTCAGAGGCTAAATCTAAACTTGGCCAAGTGAATACTGATTTTCTGAAGACATTTCAGCACCTATTTTGTTTTTCTATACTTGTGTTCTTGACCTAAGTCAGCAAGTCTTTCTCCTTTCCAGCTGTCCCTGACACTTCTCCGTGTGTGTCACATGCCTTATAGAGCTCTGGAGTAATCTTGGTCTTTAATTACAAGAATCAGTGACAAAAGAAGGCTTTAGTTTCTTCCTTTCAGAACTGGACTTTTTCAAGAACAGTCTATAAAATATAATCAAGTTTGCTACCTCAAACCTCTGTACAGAAAGGTTCAACTATTGGCAGAAAAATAGCAACTCAGCTCATAGGCTTCCAGCAGTTTCAGATATGGGCCTCCTCGGGTGTGTAATTTGAAAGGGATAGAGGCTGCACACCGATATGCTTTCAGAGGTGTGTTGGGTATAGCCTTCCTATAATCATGCTAGGAAATCTATGTTTGATTATTGATCCTTGAGTAGCTGAGAATGGTAGCAGAGGGGCAGCAATCCAGATGATGCACAGGGAGATAAGCAACATACATTTCCTGTGATTAGGCACTGTATTAGATTACAGCTTAGTAAAATTCTGTATGCTCTGTGCAAAGTGCTCTTCACCTTGGCACAGTGGGAGCAGGGTTCCAGTTTGTCAGGCCTGGAATTTGAAGTCTTCTTGCATGTATAGAAGGGGTTTTTGACTCTCTGTCCTACCCCATGTGTGTTATGTGTCAGAATCCCCAGGGAATCTGCTTTGAAGGAAGGTGCAACTGGGCTGAAATGATGCCATCTCATCTTGAACAGATCAGGTAAAAAATCCCCTGTGTGTGTGTGTGTGTGTGTGTGTGTGTGTGTGTGTGAGCGTGTGTGGTATTTGTATCAGAGCCAGAGTTCAGCTGATCTGTCCAGCAGCCTCATGACATATCGGGCATGGACCATAATCCTGATTCGTGGCTGACAGAGTGGAGACCGAGAGAGGGACCCATTACCCTACGCTATGGTGCGTGGACCCGAACCTCCCCTCCTGGCTCTAAGGTTGGAGTTCTTCCTATGACGTCATCTGAAGGCTGCCTCACTTAGAGAAGACATTTTCACTTTGAGATGAAGTAATACAGTCCTTGTAGGTATTCAGAACTGTTCTTTTGAATCATGAGAAAGGGTTTCTAACCTTTATTGCAGTCTGGAATTGCCTGGAGGATTTTAGTAAATACCATTGCCTGAATTCCTCCTATTATATTAGAGATGCCGATTTAATTGGTCTGGGGTGCAGCCTGACCAAGAGGGTTTAAACCACTTCCCAGGAGGTTCTAATGTGCAACCAGGCTTTTCCTAACCCAAGACTGTTTTGTCTTAGCTTCAGCTCTGTCTCCTTTCTGGCTGTAGTCCCCTTTTACCCGCTTATGGGAGAGGTTGGCAATTTTCTGTATTTAAGACCTGCAAGCGGATTGGGTAAGAGAGCTGGAGAAAAGACTCAGTTAACACTGCATTTTCCAGAGTTAAGAGGAAACACTGTTCCCATGCTCAAGAGAAGCCATGGACTTAATAAAATTTTAAGAAAAATGTTGAAAACACCAACTGTCTAAGGAGTCTGTTATATACATTGAGCTAAAGGAAAGGCAAAGCCAAAGCTCATTTTGAGGAATTTTACAGTGCAATATTGTCATGTGCCTGGATCAGATCACTTCCTACCACAAACAGATGCCTAGAGGTAGGGAAACATTGCTTAGCTGTATAAATATTTATCTGTCCCACCTAAGTCTTTTTGGGGGAAGGAAGCAGGACATAAACAGCTGAAATGAAAATATTTGCTTGTCCAGAAGTAGATTTTCAGACAGGCCTTTGCCTTCCCTCCGAGGGCGGCCTCTGCTGCTTTCCAGTTAACAGAGCGGCTTTTGCACGTTGCTCTTTGGGCTTAAGAGATCCTGATAGCAGTGAGGCAGGTTGTTATCTATAAAAATTGAGTAACTGATGGATGGATGCTCAGGGGAAAGGAGATATTGAAGAAGTGAAAGAGCAGAACCCCAGTCTCAGGTGTTCCAGCTCATCGCAGTAATTCACTGTGGTTTTTATATCATTTCTGCCATGCCAGACATTGATGTGACTTAACCTGGGAATTGCTGACCTGGGTGATAGATCAGATCTATCCAGGCCATCCCTGGTGGCCCACAGGAAGTGAGAATATGTTGTAGATTCCTGTGAGTGCCCCCTCCTCCCTGTGTCAGGATGGTCCCCTGCAAAGCTGTGGGTCTATGCAAGAAACCTATGATTCTTATTCTTTGCCAACTTGCAATCTTTCTTCAGTCTGTCCCAATTATTTATTTCTAGCAGATTTCTTGGCTGATATAGTATAAGAAATGCATCCTCTGTCCCACACTGATTTCATTCTAGCTTCAAGGGGTGGACATTCAGCCTGGGAGCATTAATGGAGCGTCAGACTTCAGAGATGACATTTCTCTCTTGCTGTTATGCCTCACATTGAGCTGTGCTTACTCAGACGCTGCTGGCTGCAGGAAGCAGTGACGAACATGGAGCTTGGCAGATGGCTGTAGTTGTGGTTTCCTGGAGGCCTATGTGGGAGACGATTGTTTGTATATTGGTTTTCATTTATGTATTGGTCTTATTTTCATCTTCCTGAGGTACCCAGATGCTATAGTGATAGATTGATTCGAAACGACTCATTTGTCAGGGTTCCGTGGGGGCTGTAGGTTCCCTTCTCGTGTGCAGTGGAGTCTAAAATGTTTAATTAGATGCTGAGGCATTTCTGCGTGGGTCCATTGCTGCTAGGCCTCTCAAGCGGATGCCATTCCTTCACTGGGAGAGGGGCTGGGGGCTTTGTAGGTTCAACCTCCTCCCCTCATTTTGCCTCAATGCAGTCCTCTTTCCTGCTTCCTATTAGCTGCTGTTTATTTGGTTTTCTCCCTATTGTTGTTGTCCTAAAAGCTGCCATCATGTGGCTGCTGGAATTTGCAGAGTTGATTTGAGTTGAAAATCTAGCTGCCAAACAGGTCCAAACTAGACTTCATGAAATAATGTAGTAGAACTGATATGCAGTGAGAGGAATATTAACTCCCTGCTGCTTATCTGTTTTGTTCTGGTTCAACTTTTCCAGGGAACTGACTTTGTTCTCACTATGTGCTAGGCAGGGCCCTAGATGTGAGGATGTAAAGAGGTGGCTTCTGCCCTCACAAGCAGAACATCTAGTTCATGTGTGGCAGATATGGATACAATGGTAGCACTGTGGAGATACCACAGAAAGGTATGAACAAGGGCTGGTGAGCCCAGGATTGGGGGAAAAAAGTGACATCTCAGACAAATATGGTCAGTAGTGGGGAATTGAAGCTCCTTATGCTGAATCTTGGGAGGTGTTTGTAATGTAGATATGGGAGGTGTTTTGGAATGACGAAGCTTTATAGTTTCTACCTGGAGTAGGTCTTGACACCAGGAGTAGGGTCAGTGAGAAATTCTGGAAAGAGATGAGTTTGATTCTAGACATCATACAAATGAGATGCTTGTAGAATCTAGGTAGATATACCTACTAGGTGGCTGGACACATGGCTTACGGCTGGTTGGGGAAATGGTGCATGGCTTCCCTCTAGGAGTCATTGTAAAGCCATAGGATGAGTACCTAGGCCAAAGGCAGAGGCACCAGAGCCTTTGGGAACACCAGTGTTTTAGAGAAGAGCTAGAGTTTGGGAGAGAAGGTAGAGGCAGGTGGCAGAGGGATGAAAAGAGCCATGTCCAGCCTCCATCTTGCTTTTACCAACCTTTTCTGCCACGCCTGGTTGCCCACCAAGCCCTGCCAGCATCTCGCAGCCCCTGGGGGTCCTGCTTTTCGTGTCCTTTCCTTGCCCCTCCCCCATCTTAATGAGGACCATCTTCACTGGCTATAGACTCTCGCTTTCTTTCCTGGCTGCCCTGAAGGATTAGAAAGTCAGTTGCTGGTGGTGTATCAGGACTCACCATCAGACCTCTGCTAAGAAGAGCTGGGTGCTCTGAGCTCTCTGACTTCTGACCCAGAACCTGAGAGCCAGTGTGCAGATGGTCATGTGACTCTTCTGCTGGCCTATGGTGGAGTGAGCCTAGCACCGTGCCTTACGCTTTATCCCAGCTGAACACTCAGGAGCCCAGCTTCCCTTTCTAGAAACCAGGCATGTGTATCTCTGGCCTGGCAACACACTAAAGCTTTTTCATCAGGAAAGAGTTGGGTAAGGCATTGCTCCATTTTCTTTGCTGTCAAGGAAAGGAAGAAATTGTGGAGTGGTGAAGGCACATTTTCTCTTTTCTTAGTGATCACAAACGGGCAGTGGCCAAATAGATATCACCACATTCTTCTCATCTTGTGGCCGGGCTCCTCCACTCAAACACTGTGTTCTCTAGAAACCAAACCTTGACCATCGAAGGGAGGGTCATTTGGCTAAATCCCAGCTAAAATCGCCATTGGAGGGGTGTGTTGGGGCATTCTCACCCTTCCAGATTTCCTCCTGATGTCTGAGCTCTTCCCACTGCTGCAGAAGCTTCCTGACCTGCTGGCCCCGACCTGGGTTTGAAGACAGGCAGCTGGCCTGAGATGTATCTATGGAAATCGAAAAAGCACTGCTCCAAGAGCAGCCCCTGCCTTGTAGCAACAAGCGGTCTTGGTGTTTTCTGTCTTTCCTAAGTCAGTCTGACTTTAGTGGTTTGAGCATCTTGAAGTGTGAATGTTAAGATTGCTCATCCTCTTAGGGTACCAGGGGAGACGGGGCCAATGTTAGTCAATTCCGGTTTATTACTGCAGACTGGAAGGCGATTCTGGGTGGGGAAAGGCTGCACAGGGGAGTTGGGAGGGCTGGTCTGGGTGGTGCCAGTGGGTCTGAGGTGTTTGTCCCTGTGCCTGGGATGGTAGCAGAGTGCAGCCTTGCCCGGGGAGGACAGGCTATAAGTCAGGGGAGGAGGTGGGCCTAAATCCACCCCATAGTTCAGGCTGATGTGGGGAGGGAAAGAAGCACTGTGATGGGGTGAGAGTAGTTCCCTGGGCTCACTATGGCATTGCCATGTATTGTCCCTTTTCTGAGGCTGAGGTAATTTTCCTACCTGGGGCAAGGTTCTGAATTAAGCGTGTGGGGTGAAATCACATATGGTCCACCCTTAAACATCTCTCATTGCCAGGACCAAGGAAGGCCCTTAGAAGCTCACAACCCACAGTTGAGCTTCTTCTGTTCACTCTTCAATGGTGCCTTCCCTTTCTTTGCAGTAGTAGAAGCCAAGGGCTAGTTTGAGTAGGGAAAGAGTAATAGAGAATAGATGTGTGAGTTAAATCTACATATGATGTAATTCCCAGGCCTTCTGGCTGCTGACTAACTAGCTTAGGCCCTAGGATTGTTGCAGGCTGGGGAGAACCTGTAGGACTGACATCAGGGCCTCTGGGGCTGAGACAGGTGCTCAGGGCTGTCCTCTTACCCATTGCTGAACCAGCCCCTGGGGACATCTGCAGTCAGGCCACCATTGAAGACAGCAGCCCCAGCTCAGCACAGGCAGTGTGGAAGTGGCCATCTGTCCATGTACCAAGATCTGGGAGCCCAACCTGCACTGGCAAAGTCTTCCTTTGGGGCACATGAGCCAAGTGACTACCACCCTATGAACAGTGGTAGAGTTTAGCAACAACACAGTTTAATAGTGATGCTTCCGCATTCCTGCCTCCTCGGAGCATCTGGTAGTCACGAAGCATATTCCCAGTTTACAGACCAAGGCTTAGAAGAAGAGTGGCTTTCAAAGTTCCATGATTAGGAAGAGACAGAAGTAGGACACACATCTGGGGCTTCTGGCACTGGATTCTTTCTGTTGTGCTCCACTTCCTGGGGGATCCGATATTGGTGCTCATCTTTTCCTGCACTGTCTTTGTTAGAACAGAGGGCAGTCTTGGGCTCATGAGGCACTAGGAACTGGGGGAAGGATCTGGGTCATCTCTGATTCTTAGCAGCCAGCTTTCTCTCTCCCCAGGCTCTGGTCAGATGTTAGATGAATCTGTTTTCCCCGGTCTACTGAGGCCATCTTGACCCCTGACTATGTCCCCATCTGTCCATGTCCTTTCTGGACAGCAGCCTCCCAAAAAGATGAGCCCTCATCTGAACTCTGCTGAGATTTTTGAGCAGAGCCTGGATTCTGATGTGACACAGTTAGCATCCCCTGCTGCAGCCCTGGCTTTCAACAAATGGTAAACTCTACTTGAGGGCAACATTCAATTATGAAAATCTATTTCTCTTGCCACATTCAAAAAGTCTCCTAATGTGCCTTTGTGCACACACAAATTTAGTGACACATCACTAAATGTGTATGTGGTTGCCATGGAAATGTCTCTCTTCTAACATGGCATTCTAAGAGCAAAGAGAAGGGAGTTGTCTTTGTAAAGAGAAGCAGAGCAGAACTTGGCTAATTGTCATCACACTAATCCCCAAACTGTCATTCTTCCCATACTACCTGTCTCCTACTTCCTGTCAGCAACTTAACACTGGAATCCAAATCAGTGTACAGGACTGGGACTCTCACATTTCCTTAGGAATTTCACAAGCATTGTTCTTAGCTCTTATGCCAGGCACGTATCAGGAAGGAGCCCAGGTCTTCTTAAATTGGGTTTTCACACAGAAGCTTAGAAAGTGTACCTTCCTGGACTGTCTAGCACTTGCCACGCATGCACACGGAAGTCTCAGAAGAACTCTTGGCACCATTTCTTTGCAGAACGCGAAGCCTGAGTAGGTCTCCTGAAGATGCTCTGTGATTTCCACTAGAGACTGTGAGCTTCTATATTTCTAATTGTGACAAGTTCATGACATGATGGCATATAGGATATACCAGTTCTAAGGCACTTTTTTTTTCCTTTGGTACCAGGGATCAAACTCAGGACCTTGTGCTTGTGAGGCAGGCAGCAGAACCACTAAGCTAAATCCCGGACCCGATAAGGCACTTTTTTTTTTTGGTACCAGGGATCTAACTCTGGACCTTGTGCTTGCGAGGCAGGCGCCAGAACCACTGAGGTAAATCCCCGGCCCCCTATAAGGCACTTTTTAGATGTCAGAAGTCTCAAATATCTTCCTAGAAGTGGCAGAAGTCCTAGAAGGCCAGACTGTGGAGAAAGATGGAAGACTCCAGAGACCCAAATCTGCCTAGATGCCTCCAGTCTTCGAGGCTCACCTTGGTTGGGATCCACCCTAACTCTGTTTCCATCTGACCTCTCGGCTTTCTTGACTGAGTCCCTCTGAGGGCAAAAAAGTTCGTGTAATTCCAGTCTTTATCAGCAACTTCTGGAGGGATCTGTGAGTAATATTGGTGGATCCTCTTCTAGGTCATTGGACTATACTGGCCTCCCCCAGTTTTAGGGCTGAGGAGCTATTGTGAAAGGTTCTGAAGTTCAAGTTGATGAGTCTTTTATCCAAGTTCATATTCACATCATAGTCTCAGGGTTTCTGAGACTAATTTGCTCAACTGCATTTTCTGCTCCTGGCATCCAACACACATGTGGCACGTGGGCTGGCGGGTCCCTTAAGGTGATGGAAGCATCTTATTCCTGCCTGGTGTCACGGTGCAAACTACAGGGCCTTGCTATTTTAGTACTTGAAGATTCTAAGACAGTGATGGTGAACCTATGGCATGGGTGCCATAGTGGGCTGTTTGTATCATCAAAAGCTCTAAAAAGTTTGCCATCACTGGACTATGATATTCTGTCTTGTCTGGCTGTACTGGTCCCCAAGAAGACCTTTAATCACTGACTTGGCTAAGTTGTCAAAGGGAGGGAACAGAGCCAGCTTCTGACACTCAAGTTGGGGCAATAAATGCTGGACACCCCCCCCCCCGCCATGTACTCAGCTCTGCATCCCCAGGGGGTCCTGGGGTGTCCACATACCAGGAGAGTAAGACATGTCTTTTCTTTTTCTTTTTTTTTTGGTGCTGGAGATCGAACTCGGGTCCTTGTGAGGGAGCCGGTGGAATCACTGAGCTAAATCCTCAGCCCAAGACATGTCTTTTCTGCCACAAGACAGTGACCTTCCTGCTTTGGGAAATCAGTTTCTCAACATTGTTTCTTACCCAGCACTTTTTCTCCTCCCCTCAAGGTATTGAGGAGGAAGCATCAGGCTCAGGCTGGGATATGACCACTGTGAAGACTTTACAAAGGCCAAGAAGATCCCATCAGAGCCTCTATGGGAGTTTGGAGATTTTCATTACTAAATCAGCTTGTCCCCTCTGCAGGCCACCACTGCTCCTGACTACTTCATGTAGTTAATTCTTCTGAGGTTGTTCTAAGCTTATTTCAGGGTCTGTGTTGGGAGCTTATGACCTCTCCCGAGAGAGAACAAGTCAGACATTATCTGCTTGACACCGGCCTCTCCAGGCTTAACCAGATCTTCCCTCTGTCCAGGGATAGGAGCCTTTAACAATAGTAAACTCTATTTGGGACAACATAGAGCTTATCTTTGACATATCATATTCTGAATTCTCTCTTTCTGCCATTTTAGGCTCTGATAAATCTGTTGAACTTGGATGTATAAATGGCTGTTAAGAGAGCTAGCTGCCCCTTTTTGCTCTTGGCTTGTACAAGTAAATATCAATTTAGTCCTTAAAGAAGGAAAATAAAGGAGATTTGGTTGTCTCCCTAATCCACAAGCCCTATAATTTTCACCTGGAAAATCTGGCTCTCCTGTTTCAAATCAGTTTTAATGGCAGACTGAAGGGAAGCTTTATTGCTCTGATCTGAGCTTATTTTTAAACTCTTTTCCTTTAAGTTGTTCAGTCGGTAAACGAGAGCCCCTTTGAGGAGAACTGGAGAGGATCAGCTTAGGAACAAGGGGGAAGATGAGTGAATGTGAATTGTGGTCCTGGAGAGATTCTCATGAGGTAGAGATGCAGACTGGGGTCCACCCCTAACTGGGTGGACATTCTGAAGATCAGCAGATGCAGAGAGCCAGGGAATGGTGGCTGCTGGATTTTAGAAGTCCCCTCACATTCTTTCTTCTGTCCCAGAAAGAAAGTGGACAGAACCTCTCACTGGAGACTTCTGACGATGAGCAACTCAGCCACCTGAAAGAGGAACTACCAGTGTGAGAGGTGGGAGGCTTGTAAGTTCTTCCAGGTCTGATCCCCAAGTTTGCCTGGCTCTTGGGTTGTTCTTTAAGCTCTCTTTAAGTTCAATGCTCCATTCCTGAGGCCTGGGACAGTTGGTCTAGGCTGCTTATTGCCCTGTAAGTGGTATGAGCTGAGTAGATTCCCATTCTGTCCTCATCAGTTGTGAGCAGCCCTCCTAGCAGGTGGGGAAGGGCAGCCCAGTGCTGTGGGAGCCTCAAAGAAGTAATCTAACCCTTCCTGTGCTGGAGTCTTGTGCCCCCAGGTGAAAGCCCATTTTTAAAGGAAGATGCTGTCCACAGGTGGAGACTGACAATGTACTTTCTGCCTAAGCTGGGCAAGTGCTGCAGATAAATGTGCTCATGCTTTAGCCACAAACAGACCCTCTGGCCTTTAGAGGGTGTTTTGATCACTGCTCAGCCATAAAATGAGGTTACATGTCAGAAAGAAAATTAGATATTCCCCACAGGGAAAGTGTGCTTTGGGGGTTAGCTCAGGCTTTTCTCAGGTATTTTGCCAGATTGATGGGTGGTAGGATTTAGAAAAGCAACTAAGTCCTATTAACATCTTTATGCATGTTAGCAACAAGGTCCCATATTAGCATGGTGTTTGCTCATGAAGGGGGAAAGGAAGCTGCTGTGACCTGCCTGCTAGGGCTGAGACAGGGCTGAGACAGGCCTGAACAGGGACTGCTTCGGAGTTTGGGAGCCCAGCAGGCCTATGCTGTGCCCACGCCACAGCAGCTCCTGCCTCTTGCAGGTCTGATTGAGTGACCCAGGGCCTCCGGGCACTTTCAGAGGATGCTTGTAGACACTCTGCTCCTGGAGTCCAAGCACAGGAGCCTTGGCCCATGGGTCAGGGCTCAGAGGCCTCTGTGTACCCCAGCAGAGGCCTCCCTGAACAGGCTCCAGGCAGCACGAGGGGCTCCAGGAGAGAACAGCTGCTGCTGTCTTGATTGCTGTTGGGAAACAAATGGCCTCTCTAAGTGACTCTGGTACTCTTGCAAGTACTGCCCGCTGCCAAAGAAGTCTGCTCTGCATGGAAGTTGCGTTCTCCTGGGAAGTGAGACTTTGCTAATGTGTTCTCAAGTTTGGTTCCAGCTGGCATTGGCTATTCCCACTCCGCAGGCTGGAAAACCCCCAGCACCCACTTGGGCATGGGGTTGCATTGCTGGTAACACTTGGCACATTGCTCTTCAGCCAAGATGGGAGCCTGCTGCCTGCCTCAGGCCGTGCCACCTTTTCTGACTCAGTGGATCTTGGCTCTGTCATGTGGTTGCTTCCTCCTGATCCAGAGTTTGGGCCCCTCCCACTGGCACACAGGATGGACTGTAGGCCCCAAGCAAGAGTTACTTAGCCATAGCCACAGTTTCTTTCTGGCACATGGGTGATAATGGGACTATCCTTGGGGTTGGAGTGTACGTAAAGTTCTTAGCAGAGTGCCTGGTACACAGTAGGTATTTAAGATAAGCTTCTATTCCCCCTTGAGACCTGATTGTTTCCCAGTGCTACTGGCCATAGTCTAGCTTGATGCCACCATTTTGTGTTATGATATGAGTCCTACTGTGCCCCTAACTCAAATTCTTCCTAATTGGGTATCCTGTCACTATACCTTGGATGAAGTCCTCAGGCTTCTCAGCTGGGGATCTCCATGGACTTCCTGATTTTTCTGAACCCTCTTGGGCCCTGTAGATGTGAGTATCCTAAGCAGAGGCCAGAACTAGGCTGGTGTAGCCTGGCTGTAACTCCCCCCAACCTGGACCCTGCAGGAAGAATATTGAATGGCCCAGCTCTCCCGGGGCTAGGGAACAAGCCATGCTTGGGACAGAATGTAGGGGCAGCATTCTCTGAAACTTGCCACCCATCTATTCCAGTGGTTCTCAACTAAGGCGTATTGCCCCCAGGGACACTTGTCAATGTATCTGGGGACAGTTTGGGCTGTCACAATAGGAAATGCCATTGGCATTTAGTGGATAGAGGCCAGGAATGCTACTAAACATCGACAGACCCTGCAACAGAGAATTATCCAGACTAAAATGTCAATAGTGCCAAGGTGGAGATGCCCTGATCTATTCTTGGCTGGGCAGTGAGATGCGCTGGGACTCCTGGGTTGTGGGAGCAACACGCCAAGATATGTCATTCTGAGTCCTTCATCCCTTTATGTTCCCCAGCCCAATATCCTAGACTCACTTATTTCTTACTGTTGTGCTTATGGAGAAATCCAGTAACCCCTCTGAGCCTTAGTTTTCTTTTCATATACATGGCAATGTTAGGAGTTGCCTTTACAGATGAGAATCTATCAAAGATAGATCCCCTTGTGTTCTTTGTAGATATTGTTGTCTTAGGGGACTCCAGGCTGTTGCATTTATTTTGGAGGCATCTGAGTCCTTCAGAGGGTAAGGCTTTGTAAGAGGAAAGGAGTTCCAACTTTATTTTGGGTCGACTCTTGAGCTGCCGCTGTTGCACTGGATTTAGGCTCTTAGTTGGAGAAACTATTCCATGGGCTGAGTTGGGTGCTCACTAAATACTTTCTTTATGCAGAGCAAGCTGTAATTTATTGTGTGTGTGGCCATACTGGGGAGGCTGACTTTACTGTGGAACGTAATCTGCTCACGTTTAGGTTGTAAATTTTCAGTGGTTCCAAAGTGCTGTGGAGTTCACTGGAACACATGCTGTCCTCTGATCATTTGAAGTGGCTTTAAAACAAAGCAAAGCCTTATTGCTTTGAAACAAACCAGCTTGTGTGCTATTTTAAAACAAACCCAAAACTTAGCACACAGCTCTGATTGAGTTCTCCAGCCTATGTCGTCCCGAAAGGTGCTGGGTTAATGAATTAGTTTACTGTGTGAGCTTGGTCAAGTCTTCTTTACTTCTCCAGATCTGGGTTTCAACCATAAAACATGGAGACAAAACTAAGAGTTCCGGGTCCCTTCTTGCAGCAGCCTCTGCAGCCTCTTCTGGGGCTACATGGAACTCAGGGAAGGGGCCTGCCGTAGGAGGCTGCCTTTCCAGGGTTAAAAACCCCTTCTGAAATGCCCCTCTCTCCTTACCTCCATGATTACAAATCTCAGATGCTCTTGAAATAATTCCAAATGACTAGTTTAGTTACAGGGAACTGGTGGACACTTGTAGTTTAAATCTCTTTTCTTACTTCAAGAGAGTGAGCTGAGTTTGACAAATACAAATGGAAAACTATTCTCTGGTTCTTTACTCTGGCCCTCGAGGATAGATGATCGATGTGTGGGGCAGAGTAGAGCTGGTTAGAAGGCAGCCTCTTCTCCTACCTCCCTCTTCAGCTCCTGGCTTCGTTCCTCGTGTCTTGTCAGCCACGGATTGGGGGACTGACTTCCACGTATACTGGAGGAGATCTCTTCCTTTAAAAAGCCTCTAGAAAATGCTGATTGTCCTTAAGGGACTTGTTCCAGGGGTTGATAGGAGGGTGTAAAGAAATGCACTTTTGCTCCCAAATCTCAATTTCTCCTGTTATAATTTGATTTAAAGAAGAAAATCTTGTGCTGGAGCTGAACAGTATAATATAGTGTCCTGGGGCTCCATATGGGAGAGCAAGTCCATACACTGGATTAGGAGGGTTCTCAGGAATAGTTTCCCCTTTTAGAGGTGCTCCAAATGGACTAGATGGTCCCAAACTGATATGGATCCTAGGTTGGGATTACCATGTCTTTTTTTTTTTTACTTTAAAAATGTTTAATGTGCATGTACAGTACGTAATAGTCAGTTGCGTCTTTTTAAGACATCCTTTTATAATTTGGCAGCAAGTACATTTGGCACCTTCCCCAGGGCAACTGATTTGCCAGTTTTAGTAGTTCTTCACCAAAGTTAAACCAAAATCCTCACCTCAATTTTATAGAGTCAACTTCATGTTTGGAATCAGTAAGCTGGAGCATTTAATTCCTTCTGAGGTCTCCAACTTCCTCAGTTAATTCTCTATCTCTCTGCTATGCACCAGCCTGTGCTTAGGCCTGCTTAAGGACTGTTAGAAGTAGAAAATTAAAAGAGAAGATGCTTGTTTGGTCATGCCCACACTGGCATCCTGCTGTCTGCTTAGGTTGGTTGATCAGGGAGGAGTCAAAGAGGTTAAGATTGAGAGCTAGCCCAGTTCGGGTCCTAGCTAGGCAGAGGGAAGGTTTTGTGCATGGGGTCCAGGTGGAAAGTGGTTTGCAGGGCATTCACAGAAAGGTTCTGTGTTCTGAGAACTCAAAGAGTAAGGGAACTTTTAGAGTCAGCAAACCACTCTCCACTTGTGACTTTCTTGGTGCCTTGACCCAGAGGTAGGAGACGGTGGACAAGAGTTACAAGCCACCCTGTGTGAGGGTGCTTGAAGTCAAGACCAAGGCCTTAGGGCTTGAAGTGGTGGTGCCTTCCATTTTCACTCCAAGATGCTTACTCTAATGACTCATCTGCACACATAAGCAATTAAGCAATTTATGTTCTTATTCCTTAGCAAGAAATAATTTCCCGCTCATCTAACCACTTTAAGACCAAGGGCCTTCCATTGCCTGTGCTGAGAATATAGTAGCTTGTTGTACTTCAGTTCTATTTGTGTCCTGTTTAGGGGGTTGGGGGCTGTCCTTTTTTTTTTTGGTACCAGGGATCGAACTCAGGACCTTGTGCTTGTGAGGCAGACGCGGTGCCACTGAGCTAAATCCCTGGGGTGGGGGGGAATGGGGCTGCCCTTTGACAGACACACAAAAAAAGAGATTTATGTGGGCAGAACCATAGAAAAGCTGGAAGGCAGGACAAGAGAGTGTGGGAACTTCGTGTTATGCCCTGTTACCCACAGGAGCTTTGTAAGTTATCACTTCAGTAAGTTATCACTGGCCACTGCTACATTTTATACATCATCCTCACAAGAACGAAAGCACCCATGTAGCTCATGAGCAGCAAGTCACTGCCCTGCAGCGTGGCAGGGCTGGCCTCAGGGTAGGTGGTGAGTGACACACACAGAAGGACCTGTCAGCTGGACAGCTTGCCCCTTCAGGGTCCACCCACCGAAGGAGCATTTACAGCCAGGGCCCTTTACCCTCAGCATTGGCCTGCATCCCTGTCTCCAGGCCTTGGATGGCCTGAAGATGAGACCACATCCTCTGTACCTGGTCACATTCTGGGTGGCCCAGCAGATATTAGTAATCCAAAGCCAGAACTCAGTGACTGGGTGGCCCTTTCCCATAGGTCAGTCATCTTCACAGTGGTTCTAGGAGACAGCAATGGTTCTCCTGTTAGGAGATGTTAACATGCACAGAGCACACAGCTAGAAGTGGCAGTGCCAGTATGTGGACCTAGAGAGGGACCCTTGGTTAGTCCATTCTGCCTTTGACAGCAAGATGTACAAACCTTGCACTCTGAGGGGTGGCCTGAGAGAGGAGGACTTGAGGCTCCCTGGGCAGTGAAGGGACTGATCCCAGGGCTAGAAGGAGCCCAGTCACAGCTTAGCTGCTCATCCAAAATCACCTCCTAAAATTCTTCCTTTTCTCTGTGATTCCTCCCATCTGCTTAGCTCATTACGTCTCATAGAGCCCCTTTTCATGCTTTCCTTCAATCTTTAGTCCTCAAAAGTTGTCTTCTTTCCAGGCAAGGAAACTGAGGCTTAAGAGGAGTGCCTTGTCCAAGGTGAAAGAGCAAATAATGAAGTGAGTGGGACTTGGGCCTGGAGTTGTGCTGTCTCCATTTTCTATGCTGTGCTGTACCTACCCCAAGGCTGGAGTTTTCTGTGTCTCCTAAGTCCCAAGCTCTTGTTGGACAGGTTCTGGGCTGTGTCCTGGGTAACCAGGCTCCTTCACCCGTTCCTTGCTTTCCACAGGCCCTCTGGTGCCTCTGCAAGGGCCCCCTCCACACTCCATTGCTTTCTGATTTCCCTAGGCCACTTCTAGTCTGCCATCTCCACATGCACTGGGGAGGCCAAGGGAAGTTCTCCTGCTGTCTTGTGTTGTCTGCAGTCTGCATCCTACAGTGCTGGCCGGCAGCATAATCAGCGCTGGTGCTGCAGGACTCTATCCGGAGCCCCTTCCTTGTGCCTGACCCACTGTCCGGGAGGGAAACATTAGGAAGAGGAGGAGGCCACTGCAGGGCGAAGCTTCTCATTCCCAGCACCTGATTGAAGAACTTGAGCTGGGAAGTCACCACTTGCCCTGACTATTCCCTAATTTAACTACAGCTGCACCCAGCTGAGACACAGGTGTGCCTCGAATTGCGGATTCCTTTGCCTTGTTGCTGAGTCAGTACCATGGGCTGCCTTCAAAGTCAGGGCCGCTTTGTTCCAGATGGCCTGTCTCCAGCCACATTGTGCCCTCTAGAGTCAGCATGGCTTATGGTTCTACCTCTGTAGCACCCCAGCTCTATCCCCAACCCTAGACCTGGAAATGCTTCCTGCCAGGTGGACCTGCTGGGAGCTTCTGGTAGGGCCCTCAGACCATAGTTTTCTATATTATGTGCTTCCCTACATACAAATCACAGAGCCAGCTACATCTTCCTGGAGCCTCCCTGAGACCCTGGTGTGCACCTTCCCCTCAGGGAGCTAAGCAGGCCTGGGGTGTGGCTGGAGCATGATCTTTAGAGACTCTAAATCTAGGGGAAGATTATGGGGCCCAAAATATAATGCAAAACAAATCTCTGTTTTTTAAACCACAAAAGTCACTTGCACAACATTGGTGTAGTTTTCTTCTAGCTTTCCTGATTCCCCCATCCTGGGTGAATCTGTCGTATCTCCTGAGGTCCTGCCTTGCTGGCACTCACAGCAAGGCTGGTCTGTCTGTTGTATCCACCCGGTCGGTGATGTGTTAGAGCTGACTTGTGAGAGCTACAGGTTTTGTGAGCCCATCATTAGAAACAGCTGTTATTTCAAAACTAACTCCATAAACTTACAGTTGGATAAATTATATTAAAAAATAAAGGCAACAAATACTCCAACATCTCTTCCTAATGGTTTTGCTGCTTTTTTTTTTTTTTTTTTTTGGTACCAGGGATTGAACTAGGGACCTTGCGCTTGTGAGGCAGGCGGTGTGCATTTTATGATTCATCTGTCACATCAGTATGTATGTCACATCAGCTCTGTGTTCAGTGACATCATGCTGGTAGATTGAAATGGGCTGCAGTGGGAATATTTACACCACAGAAACTGGCAAATACTATATGTGAGAATTTTATTTTTTGTTTTGCTAATTGTCTAGACTTAGAAAAGTGATGGAGAAATGGTTAGTAGTGCAGATTAAACTTAACTGTGCATCATTGTATATGGCACACACACAAAAAGGAAAAAACGTTCTTTTAGTATTCAAAAACTGCCACTGACTTCAACAAAGAAGTTGCTCATGCCATTGACAAACACTTGAAATTCTGGTATGTTTTTGTTAATTCATTTTTGTCTTACTCATTAAGGTAGGTGACAGTATCAACCAGTGATCAGGTAGGAGCTACTCCAGAGAGCTGGTTGGTAAAACATCTCACCATGATATAGCTCTGCTGTGTACTTTATCACCTCCCTGTCTTTGCTTCTGGCTGTTTCCTTAGTTTGTGATGCCCAAGTCTCTTTTCACTCACTGACATTTATTTAACAAATAAGTATCAAGTGTGTACTGTGTACCAGGCACCAGGGACACAGCAATGGACAAAACAGACACAAATACAAATTCTGTTCCAGGGGCGGGAGAGGGACAATAAACAGAATAAATATGTTAATTCCATAGAATGCATTTACACAGTCCTCTCTCTCTTCTTGGATTCACAAATGACCCCTTTGTATCTTGATCCCCCAACCAAGAATAAGCTGTTGCCTCTATTGGGTTCACATCTTCCAGCCGAACCCTGATGGGGCCAACCCTGAGCAGAGTCGTGGGTGAGTGGCCGGGAACTGAAAGTGAAGGCTGAGGGTGGGGCACGTTGAGGTGGCTCTGTGGGAGAAGGCCAGTAAGAGGGAAGCAAAACCAAAGTTCCATTTGAGTTTGAGGAAATACGATGCCTCCTGCCCACCTAATGCTTTGCTAGTGATTCCCTGCCTATGTATGTGCCGGCTGGTGGTGAAAAGAGATCCAAGATGAGACCTTTACACCTGAAAAGGAATTTAAAAATTTAATATAAGAAATATCACAGGATAGCCTGCTCCCTCACTTGTCTATTTGTTCAGCAAATGTAAGTGCCTCCCCAGTGCCAGATGGTGTAAACTCCACGAGCTGTAAAGCCGAATGATCTGCCGTCTCCCCCCTTGAGAAATTTTCAGACTTGTGGGGCAGTTTATAATCCAGATTGCTGGCCAGTGAGCACAGCGGTCAGAATGCTGGAAAGCCTTCCTGTCTGTCTGGAATCTTCAGGCCAGCACAAGCAGCAGCAGCAGCTTCCCCTTTCTCTCATCTCCTACTTCTGACTGATCTCAGTTTGTAGTTAGACATCTGTGTGTCTGTTTAATTGATGTCAGTCTCTCATAAGAGGGAGGGACCCAGATCTGTCTTGGGCACAGGCACAAGACCTGGCACGTGGAAGGACCCTGGATAAACCTGTGAAATAGTGAGCAAAGGGTGATCAACCTTAGGGGGATCCTGGAGGAAGAAGAGGCTTGAGCCAAAAGGACAGAGCCTTTATTCTTTAACATCTTATAGGGGAAGCCAGACTCCTTTAGGTTTGTCAAACATTGCCTCCGTTACACAGCTTTCTCTTGCCCTTCTCTGTGGGTAGGTCTCTGTGAGAAAACACAGCAATGTGCATCCCAGCTTTTAGGTGATTCATAACATTTTTGGGGGTTCTGTGCTAATCTGATGCAAACTCTAAGCCCTCCTCTCCAGAATGATGCTCGTTGGACGCATGCATGCACACATGTACACAAACAGGTCTACGCTAAGTTTCAAAGAGTTCACAGGGTCCCTGAAACCCATCTGTAAACTCCCAATCGAGACCCTGCTTTTAAAAGTGTGATCCCCACATCAAGCCTGGATCCTGTACTTCCGTAGCCCCAATCTAGCAGGGTTCTTGGTACTCAGGCAGTACTTAATATGTAATACTGGGTGGATGAGTAGAAGGATGCACGGGAAGATGGGTTTGTGAAATTGTCCTGATTTGCCACGACCTACATAGAACCGAGCTAATAGTTCCTTTGAAGTCATGGGGAGGAGGGTCAGCTGAGGCAGAGAATAGGAACACTCTTTAGCACTGGTCTGTCCTAGCCCTGGGAGTGGAGTTATTATTCCAAAGGGACAGAGGAGTATAGTTAACCATTTAAAAGGTCCACCAAGTCCATAAGGTGATTTTCCAAACAAAAATTTAGGACATCGTGTCGGACACATTGTCTGATAATAGGATAATATTTGAAATTGCCTATCTTAGAAAATCAGGGGTTTTGTGATTTTAAAGAGCATAGCTTCCTCCTATGATTTACTGGGTTGTTTTGGAGCTGCTTTAATCTCCCAGAAAGGAGTGAACAGGGGCTATACTTCTCATAGAAACTAGGTTAGTCTTCCAGTTCTGTGTAGAGAAGCTCAGTGTGGCAGCCCACCTGTCCTATACCTTCTCCATGGTCACCTGTGTTGAGTGACAGCCCTAGTAGCACCACTTGATGGGACATATTTTGTCTTCAATAAAGGTAGCAAATTCCTGGTTCTTAAATTTTCAACGCTGGAAGCTTAACTTTTTCTCTTTTTTTTGCTTCTATTTTAATCCCTGTTTTTCACAGTAGAGCATTTAACAATGTTGATTTTTTTGATATCAGAATTGTTCAAAACCATGGGGGGAAAACCTACAGTACTAGAATTTGCTTGGAAAACAGTTGTCAAGGAAATAGATTTTGCAAAACATTTCCTCCCAGGAGAGCTCTCTTTTTCCATGTTGTTCCGTGTTCCACATTGACCATTATTCTCCTGTGCGGTAGTGGTAGGCAAAGGTACCCTTGGCAGGTAATTTGTCTAGCCAACACCTAGTTATGAATTAAAGCCCTTGCTGGCATTTTTACAACTCTGCAGCCAATGATGATCTAAGTTCAAGTTCAGTACATGGTGCGTATGAAATGTTCTTGGATGTACGGAAATGACAAGATTTCTGGGCCCTGGCTATAGACTAGAGAATAGGATTCTGTAAACCTTATTAGCAGACAATGGAAGCACCTAGTAGAGGGAGCTGAAATTGCAAAACATTGTTCGCTCCAAAGAAAAGGTGAAGTCTCATGAGATGTGGGGGCTGTGACTCAAGGCCTTCACATAAAGAGATACTTATCTCATGATTAGATGTGCTGGCTGTGAGAAACCAGCCAGTGCTACTTTGAGAATCTGTCACTGTTAGATGTGCCATTGAACATAGGGACTGCTCAGTTATGTACAGACCTCACAGGCAAGGCTGGTGGCTTTAATTATCACTTGTGAGAACTTAAGAAAGCGGTGGCCCGATTAGAGTTATGGCCATTGGCCCTAGCAGGGGGTTAATTACAGCCCTCTCCACCCCCATGGAGGTACACAGCTCACATGTAGATAGTAGAAGAGCTGCAGACAAAGGCAGGGAGATGGTCCTGTCTCTCCATTATTCCCATTTGTGTTGAGATCTATTGTATTTGCAGTAATCTTTAATTATAAAAGCTATTACTATGAAATGGATTATCAATGTTACTCATTTCTGTAATGTTGCCTGGTAACATCCTTTTGTGTCCAGGACACATGTTTTTTGTAGCTATGGGCTAAAGAAGTGAAACCTTCCTCCCTCTTAGCCATTTTTTTTTGGTAGTGGGGATCGAACTCTACCTTGCGCTTGTGAGGCAAGCAGCAGAACCACTGAGCTAAATCCCCAGCCCCCTCTTAGCCATTTTTGCCATTGCAATAATATAAAAAAAGTATTTCAAGAACTAGGAAAGCCTTGTTGGTGGGATGAAAAATGGACCCAGTGTGATAACAGCCTAAGCCCTCAAAAAGACTAAATTTTAACAGAGTAGTTCTTCACGAGGCAATATTGCCCAGTCACAGGGCAGAAAATGCTTCTAAATGGTTAACTGCACTCCTCTCTCTTCCAATGATATTCTGTCCCAGTACAGACCAATCTCCACCAAGGGACCCATTTTGCACACCCCTGCAGACCCCAGTAGATGGGAGAAGTTGTGAATCTGCAGGGTTTTGACGATTTCCAACCTCAGAAATGATCACTGATGGAGAAAATAGGGCCTTAGTTAGATATTGCAGGTAGAGTCTATTTGTACCTCTGTGAAGTTAGGTTATCTCCTTCATCTTGGTGATTTTGAAAATGCTCCATTAATGGAAGAAATGGTGGCAGAGTTATCACTAGAAGTACTCAAAATCATTCTTTTTAAAGGTCACAGTGGTGGAATTTTCAGATAATACTTGGCATTGCTGTTTTTTGGGGGGTTTTTTTAAGTGGAAAAGCAGCTGCTCCCACTGTGGGGAGAGGTCATCTGTGGAGCTTCAGATCTCCAGTTATGGCTGTAACCCCACAAAAGTGGTTATCACTTACAGATAATTACATTCTGCATTGTTCAGCTAAACTCTTGAGATGGACTGATTGGCATATTTAAATCTCATCTCCCAGGCATTTGCTAATTATCATAGCCTAGTTGGAAAAAAAATATCCTAATCAAATAGCTGTTTAGAGATGCTTTGCATTTTAAAATTTTGCTGGGTTCTTAGGAAGAGAAGAAATGAGCCTCTGATTTTCCTCTGGTTCTTTTCCTGACCTCAAGAGGGATTAAACTTTTAATGGTTTAAATAGCCATAGCAAATCATTCAGGAAGCATTTTTGCATCTAAATTCTCCGTCTTTTTGCATCATTTCCATCCTGACCCCCTTTCTCACTTTGTGACTTCCTATCCAGGGGGGAGGCTGTTGAATTCCAGCTAATGAGGCTCATCTTTTTTATTCATTCTAAGTGGGCTCAGGTAGGCCTCCAGTGAAATCTGAGAGTGAGCAGTTACTCAGTTACTCCCATCTTTCTTGAGTTCACTAATGGAACACCACATCCATTGTGAAAGTGAGAGGAGTCTCTTCCCTCTTGCCTAGAAAGGGGCAGGCACCGAGAGCAGCCCCCCCCCCGCCACTCTTAGGAAAGGCCTGGCTGCTGGGAAGACCCCTCCCCACACACCACTGCCAGCTCAGCTGACTGCATGCTATGCAGTCAGTGGGGCTGTTCAGTCACTGTGCTCAGAACTGAGAAAACACAAGGGCTTCCTCCTTTACCCAGAATATATGGCTGTCAGCAATAGAAATCTCACCAAGGCATTCCAATACAGGAAGTGTCAGAAATTGCCTGTCTCTGAGATTTATGAAAGAGTCCTAGTGAGCCACCATCACCACAGCTGGACTTCAAAAGGAAGTAAAAGGAATTTTGTGAAGGTTCTATCAAATCACCTGTCATGGGCCATCCTTCTGTTTATTTGTCTCCCTTCTCTGGAGGGGTCTGTTTTGCCCATGCAGCAGGAGCTGCCGTCCCCTGCAGCAGGTTTACAGGCCTCAGCAAGAAGCCCAGATCTGGAGGCAACAGAAAAAGAAGATCCTGGTCCTTGTGGAAGCCACGGTGGAGAGGCTGGAGAAGCCAGCAGAAAGAGAGGGATGTGTGAGTTTGCGGGCAGTGGGAAGAGAATAAGCCAGCCAAAAGCAAGCACGCTCAAGGCCTATGCAGGCTTTGATTCTGATCATTGGAACAATTTTTAAAATCTGGAGATTTGAGCTTTCTCTTTCTTCTAGTCTGTCCCATTAGTTCATCACAGTGAGAGACTTTTGGTTGCACAGTTAATTGTTCTTTAATATCCTGTTTCAGGGTTTTGAAATCAAATTGCTTGATGTTTTACTCTCCTGTGTGATTAGGTTCTCTTTTATAATACGGCTGCAGTGATCTTTTCAAGAACATAGCACTTCCACTCAGCCTTGTCAGGGAAAATCTCCGAAGTGGCCTGTGAAATTCAGTCTTGTAGGAATGAGAAAACACCACCAGCCCCCTATTAGGAATCTAGAAGTGCCACCACACACCATCCATCACTGCAGACCTAGAAAAATGAAAAGAAAACCTACATTGAGCTGTCTGATTAATGCAAACTCAAGGAGTGCTTATGGGGTAGCAGCTCTGAGGCTTTATAGGATGAATGACTCCAGGCCCTGAGTCATTTTATATGGCATTTGTAAGGTTGAGCTGGGCCCTTTACCACTTTGGAATCTCTCTCCTAGTGTGAACGGATAACCTTCTCAGGGGGTTTTGCAAGCCTCTCTAGCCAAAAAATAGAAAATATGTACTTTGGAATCTGTGCTGATAGGGCCCTAGGAGAGAGAAGTCTCAGGCTATAAATGAGAACTAGGCGGATATGTTTTTGAGATATTCATTAAGGTCTTGGCTCAGTTATCATCCTGGAGGCCTTCCTTAGCTGCCCCAACCTGCTCAGTCACCCTCTGCCCCCTTAACTTACTTGATTTTTCTTCATACTGCTGATTACCATTCAAAATTTCTCTGCTCTTTACTGTCTGTCTGCCATACTAGACGTACAAGACATGACAGCAGGGGCTTCTCTGTCTGGTTTCTGGCTGTCGGTACCAAAGCACGGTGGACCTAATATGTTCTATTTTTTGAGTGGATGCCAGGTTAGGGCCAGGTTGAAAAATGGACAGGAAGAGGCAAAGGATGCAATCAGACAGAACAAGATTGAATTAGCCTCTTCTCCTCCTGCCACTTAATAGCTGTGGGCCTTGAGCTACTGAACTGTTCTGAGCCTCAGTTCCCTTGTCCATAAAATGGGCTTAATACCTGCTTCCGAGAGTAGCCACAGAGGATTGAGGGAGATAAATTATGTGATCACACTTGGCACAGGGGCTTATACATGGAGGTACTCAATAAATACTGGCTCATTCTCCATCCTTGATTGAAATGATTTTACTGGACAAGAAACAAGGCCATGTACTTGCTCTGAATGCCAAGAGTTTTCAGGCCTCCTCCTGAGTCCAGGGGTGTAATCTCCGAGCAGTCCTGTTGATCCACACCCACCAGAAAATATACAGTTCCAGATGCTTCTAATGGAATCCCTTAGGGTTCTGTCCCATAGCCAGCTTCTTGAGAGGTGGCAACATTGGCAGGTAGCAAGCCTTCGTTCCCATCCTTGGCAGGGCTTCCCAGTAAACCCCAGAGGCCCTGAAACAGGTCATCAAGGGTCCATTCCTGACCTAGAGATGCTGCTAAGCAGTCTTCAGACAGCATCACCAAGGCTGAACGTACAGATTCCAAACTAAAGGCTAAAACCCACCTCACACAGAATATTGCTCTCCACATCTCTTCGTCACTTGCTTTGATGTTTTCCTTGTTTTTACTTAGCCTTCCTTCCTTTCTTCCGTCCCTCCCTCCCTCCCTCTCTCCCTTCCTCCCTCCCTTCCTTCTTACAGTTTGGGCATAAGACCCAGTTCTGCCTCTTTCATGTTTCCAGAGGCTCTGGCTCTGCATTCAGGCAGGCTGTCTACCCCTTCCAGCTGACTCCACCTTCGGGGAGCAGGAATATGGACGTTTTTCATCTTCAAAGGAAAACAGACTTCAAGAGGGCCACTCAGCCCAGGACCAGGCAGCAACCGGCCCTTGTTTTGATCCTCTGTGCTCTGCATGCTGCCCAGAGGTGCTAGGTTGATGTTTTGTTGGTTCATTCATTAGACAGTGGAGCGGCCTAGTGAGTTGGAAGGGACTCAGCCTTTTGAATCAGCCAGACCCTGGCTTCGCACTGGACCTGCTACCTGCTAGCTGCATAGCCCTGAATGCTGGGCAAAGGAGACTCTGATCTTACCTCCGAGGGTGTCCGGGAGGGAAGCAGATTGCTGTCATGGTCGAGTGTAGGCTCTCAAGCTACCCTCTTATACCATTGCCTGACTCTGCCACTGTTTGTTCTGTGTCCTTGAGCAAGTTATTTAACGCTCCTGGACTCAATTGTATCATCTTATAAAATAGTGACAATAATGATAAACCCACCTTGCAGTGTTGGCATAAAATTAAATGCTTGCGAAGGGCCTAACCTAGTGTGTTGGGTGCACTGGAGTGCTTGGGGGTATTACTGCGAGATAATAGTGGCCATGCAGGAACTATTGTTAGGTCTGGGTGAATAGGCCACGACATTCAAGGACAAGGGAGAAAGATATAAAAGAAATGATTATCCAGTATTGGCATTGATGGATGGCAAAGGGCTGGTACCAGTACTCCAGAATACCAGAATTCCTTGGGCAGAAGAGAGCTATGATGAAGTGGAGAATGTGATGGAGATTTGGTGGGTTGTTTTGTTCATTTATTTATTCATTGGCAAGTACAAAGATCCTCAGGTGGTGTATTAGTTTCCTTTTGCTGCAGTAACAAATCACACAAACTCAGTGACTTAAAATACAGATTTATTCTCTTACGGTTCTGGAAGTCAGAGGTCTGAAATGAGTCTCACTGGGCTAAAAAATCAAGGTGTTAGCCAGGCTGCATTCCTCCCTGGAGGCTGCAAGGGAGTGTATTAGCCACCATCCTCCAGAAAAATAGTACCAATAGGACAAAAATAGATAAACGAGTGGGCTCAGTGGTTGTCCCAGCTACTGTAGAGGCTGAGGCAAGAGGACCACAAGTTTGACGTCACCCTAGGCAATGTAGGGAGACCCTGTCTCAGGAAAAGATAAATAGATGGATAGATAATTAAGTGAGATGGTACTTGTTAGGAGAATTGACTCACACAATCGTGGAGACTGACAAATCCCACAACAAGCCATCTACAGGCCAGAGAACTGGGGAGGCTGATAGCATGGCTCAGTCCAAGTCCAAAGGCCTTAGAAATGGGAACCAATGATATAACGCTCAATCCAGGCCCAAGGTTTGAGGACCTGGGCAGCAACTGGTGCAAGGTCTAGAATGCAAAGGCCCAAGAACCTGGGGTTCTGATGTCCAGGGGCAGGAAAAGAAGGGCGTTGGGGCTCCATAAGAGGGAAAGAAAATTTGTCCTTCCTCTGTCTGTTTGTTCTGTCCTGGCCTTAGCCCCATTGGATGGTCCCTACCTACACCAGGTGAGTGTGGGCCTTTCTTATTAAGTGCACTGATTCAGACCTTTACGCCACAGGCAGAAATGATGCTTTATCAACCACCTAAGTATCCCCTAGCCCTGTCAAGCTGATACGTAAAATTAGCCATCAGAGGGTGAATTCCTTCTAGAAGCTGTCTGAATTCCTTGGCTTATGGCCCTTTTGGGTCTTCAAAGACAGCAATGACCAGTGGAATCTTTTTTATATCTCATCCTTATGAACTCTGACGCTCTTGCCCAGGACCCTTGTATTTATATTGGGGTCTCCTTTTGGTCCCCAGTACCAAAAAAAAGTGTAACTATATTGGGGTCTCCTGTATCCTCAGGCTAATCTCCCCATCTCAAGGCCAGCTGATTAGCAATCTTAATTCATTTTTACCCTAACATACCCACAGGTGCTGGGAATTAGGACATAGGCACCTTTGGGAGTCACTGTCCTGTCTACCCCAGGCAGGAGGGGCTGTGTTTGGGGTCAGAGAGAGACCCCAGTGACTGAGACATCGGGACAGGATGGCATAGAGAGACAACATTTCAGGCATGATGCCACGGGGACTTGTGAGGATCAGGTGAGAGCCCCGGGAGGATGGGGAAGGAGTGAGTTAGAGACGTCACTCATATACTTGCTGGTGAATGGATATGGGGAGTGGAGAAAAGGAGACTCAGAGGTTCCATCCAACCTCAGCAGCCAAGGGAAGGCGCTGTCTGTGGGACCTTGGAAGCCAGCAGCATCTACTATCCCCCACTAGGAATTTGCTGAGTGCTTGGCATGGTGTTGAGGGTCTTGCCCAGTAACTCCTGGTAGCACTTACTGAGGTGCTTTAACCCTTCCATTCTGTGAGCGGTGGCAGACATTTGGGTAGGTGCCTCAGTTGCATCATCTAAGAGTGAGAGTAATGACATGCTAATCAGAAAAAATTAGTGTGAAGATTGAATGAGTTAATATATGTATAAAGCACTGATGACTCACAGAAAACCCTGGATAAGCGTAATATAACACAATCATTGTTTTTAAACATGAGAAAAATCGAGGCACACAGGGGTGTATCTTGTCCAAGGACACACAGCTGGGAGAACTGGGATCCACAGCCAGGCTCTCAACTGCCCTGCCTCATCTCCTCCCTAAGAGCACCTCCCAGAGGTGTGAAAAACATAGAGATAATGCAAGACAGGGTGTTTGGCACATGATTGGTTCCATAAATGTCTTCCTATGGCAGTGTGGGTTCTTTTCTTGTAAAGTGGAGGTGATGGCGCCACCCTACCTAACTCACACGTGAGGAGAAAACTCAAATGAGGAAAGCAGACACAATGGAAGTGGTCAGTTTGCCTGCACAGGGGCAGGTTTTGTACCACATTTCTTCACATGGCCTGTTGGGATTTCCCCTGTAAATGAGCTAAGGTCTTCCCTCCCATCACTCATCTTTGTCCCCTCCATAACACACTGTCTGTGATGGAAGGAAGGAGTGGGAGACCCTTCATTTTGCAGCTGGGAGCCATCTACATGCAATGACAGAGCTCCAGTTTACTTCTGGATATCTGACCTCTGTCTGCGGACCCTCCAGCAAGGTCAGAGGCCTCTCACTAGCAGAGGGTCACAGGTGGAACTGTCATTCTGTTGGGCCTCTGGCAGATAATTACTACTGAGTAAACTAAAGCTATTGGGCAATGAGCTATTCTGTCCCAGGCATCCCCTTCTTCATGGTTCTCATGACACAGCAGGCCAAGGGCTCCCCTTTTGTTGTCTCCAACCTTAGACATTTAATCGATGTATTTATGGAGGGTATCCATGTGCCAGCTACTCTCCCAGGTGGAGGGGAAGGACAGTAACAGAGCCTTGTGGAGCTTACATTCTGGTGGGGGAAGTGGATGCTAATGAATGAGTCACACGACATAAAAGTTCAGCTTTAACAAATATCCATAATAGGGACTTCCACACTGGCAAGGCTTCTCTAAGAAGTGACACCTAAGCTGAGAACCAACAGATAAGTGGAATTCAGGCACAAAGAGAAGAGATCAGTGAGCAGTCCATGGAAAATTCAGATTACTTGCACAGGCCCTGGGCAGGGGGCAGCATGTTCTTGGAAGAACTGAGAAAACAAGCTAGTGTGGCTGAGGCAGAGATGGGGATAAGCTGACTGGGGGCAGGTGTGGGTGGGACTCTGTAGGACTTCATGGGCCTCAGTAAGGTGTTTGATCTTCAAATCTAATGGAATGTATTGTGGTGGAGTGGAAATGTTAATAAATTTGCATTCCAAATCACTCTGGCTGCCATATGGAGAACAGTGTAGGAGGCCAGAGAAAAGGCCTTCAAGCCCCAGGCCCCATTTGGACAGCTGCTGCAGGAGTCCCAAGGACAGATGTGTATGGGATTAGGGTGCTGATCATGGTGCTGGTGCAAAGTGATTGGAGAGATGAGCAGATAAAGTAACAGCATAGCAGTCATCCGATGCAAGTTTTTATTGAGTGCATCCTATATACTAGCCACTGTGCTACTTTACCTGTGTTATCTTACTCTCAGGGTTATTATAAAGATTAAATATTCCTGTCCTTTTTCAGCTGACGAAACAGACTCAGAGGTTAAGTCTCTCATGCAAGGCCACACAGCAGAACCTGAGAGCAGACTGCCAAATTTTATGTGCATTTGAATTGCCTAGGGATCTTGTTAAAACAAGACTCTGATTTAGCAGGTCTGGGGTGGGGTCCAGGATGTGGCATTTCTAGCAAGCTGCCTGGCTGTGCCCAGCTGCTGGCCCCCAGACCACACTTGGAGCCTTCAGAATCTCTCGTTCTCAACCATGGCGCCTTGGGACAGCTCCAGATGGCATGGATTTCTGAGTGCTCAAATCTGAGTCTCCACAGACAGGATGTGGGAGAGCTGTCTGCACCTCAGAGAGGTCTGGAGTCCTATCACATTTTGTTTCCTGCATTTGCCTTTCAGTAGCTCAAGTGGACCTGAAAGAGAGAGGTGGAGGCAGCACTTCCCCTTTCCATTCCCTGCAGAGTGCAGCCAAACCCCACCTGTGTCCAGCTTCTGAATGATGGATGAGAGGTCATGTGTATTCACGGACCTCAGCTTGGTCAGCAGTCAGGTCACGTGGTGTTGCACCCTTAGCAGCGGAGATCTGGAAGTCCAGCATGGATGGTGCAGGTACCAAGCTGTTAGCTGTTTCCTCAGGCTGAAAATGGGAGGAAAACAACAACAACAACAAACAACCGACTGTTCTAATCTCTCTGTGTAGTCATTAGATCCCAGGATCATTAGAAACCAAATCCTTTCCCTCTTGGCCCCTGCAAATGGGGCCAGGTGTCACTGCTGGGAGATGCCAATAAGGCTGTGTGTCATGGTGTGAGCACTTGCCTTTAATGACTGGGAAAATCTATTTTCCTTCTTGGCAGCTTTGAGATGTAGCACCTGTGGTTCTGGGTCACTGCCAGACCTGGTCCTGTGCGTGTGTGTTTTATTTTTAAAAGAAAGGCGATGTCTCACCATTTCAGTGCTCACCCTCTTCCTCTCCAGTTGTCCCCCAAAGAACTTTCCAGTGGAAACTTCACTCTGGAGCCAGTCTACTGGCACCCCAATTTCTTCCCCCGCCATCCTCAAAGGTACCCTTTCCCTCTTAGTTCCATTGTTTCAGGCTCCTCAGCTGGTTTGGGTGTCTGTGCCTCGTATCACAGCAGATACTAGTGGCTTTTCTGCAGGAGAAAACTCTCAAGCTCTGAGGCCGGTAGCAGGAGAACCATAAATGCAATATAAAGTCTGCCTCTGCCTAGTCAATATTTTTCATTTTAAGGTCTCATGTCACTGTAATTTGTTCAGGTGGATGATAGCATCTTTAGTCTGGGAAAGAACTGGAGAGGTAAGCGTTGCAGGATTCAGCTCTGGCTCTGGCCTGTCTCTATCATTGAGCTTTGTTTTCCACTTTGGCAGGGCTCGAATGAAGGGAAGGCTTTGTGGTCTATTGTTAGGTGTTCTCTGAATCTGTAAATGGCAGGCTGCTGGAAAGGAAGGGCTTCCAGAGACCCTCTAGAGCCACTCTGTGTCTCTAGTGCACTCACTCAAACCACACACACACACACACACACACACACACACACACACACACTGATTGCTTGTGTATTTCTAGAACCTCCTGGGGACAGAGGTACAAATTCTCTTGGTATTTAGTTTTCGAGCCTTGTGGTGATTACCATCATGTTCTTGAGTCTGTCCTAATTATCTCTTGCTCTAGCTCAGGCTGCCCCTGCCCTACCAGCTGCCTCACCATCCTGGCCCCTCCTTCTTGAGGATGTGATCATCCAAGTGCCATTTATTGCCATGTCTTGGCTATGGCAAGTCACTTTCCCTCTCTGGACCTCATACAGTTATAAAATGTGGCTTTGGGAATAGATTGTATCTCTGGCCCTAAAATTATGTTTTACTCTGGAATTCTGGGCCTGCACTTCTCTGGCTGGGCTTTTCCCCAACTGTGAAGACCTTCCTCGTATTTATCAAAACCCAGCTCTGTCCTGTCTGCTCCATAGCCAACCATTCCTGTACTTCCTTCTGACCTAGGGTAGCACCATGGTATTTCTCCTTTGTGTTTGTCATTTTTAACAACCTTTATTTTTCCCATCACAAACATTTCTAGATATTCATCATAGGAAATTAGAAAACTCAGAAAATGTAGGTCAATGTGAAAAAAAAATCATGAACTCACTATCAGACATAACCACTATCAACATTTTGGTATATTTCCTTCCAGTCCTTTTTATTTTTTTAAACACATAAGGTAGATCAGTGAATTTCATCCTGTATTATTTGGTATCCCATTTTTCTACTTAATATTATATAATGAGAATTTTTGCCTATCACTAAACATTGAAAGCACAATTTTTAATATCTGTTCACTACTTTACATCTCATACTTTTTAAAGCCCTGGCATAATTATTTCTAAATGGAAAAATACCTATCTGTCAAGCCCACAGAAATATCCAAATCAAGTGAGATAAAGCACCGAAAGAGTTGTACAAATGTAAGCAATTACTCTTTGGTGTATTAGTTGTTTCTCCTCAAGTAAACTACTTTACTGTATTGTCACAAAATTGTTATACAAAGGGCCGGGAATTTAGCTCAGTGGTTCTGCTGCCTGCCCTGCAAGCGCAAGGATCCGAGTTCAATCCCCGGTACCAAAAAAAAAAAGAACAAAATTGTTATACACTTTCCTATTTGCCAAGTTTTGTACAGTGGTGGGCAAACCAAGCTGTCAGGCTATAATCTTTAAAAGCCCCCATATGTAATACTGATTTCTTTCTAGCAATTTTTTAGAGGCTCTGGCATAAGGAAATTATTTGATATACTTTGTGCACAAAGATGTTCACCATGGCATCGTTTTGTAGTAGCCTCAAACTAGAAATCACTGAAATGTCTAATTCTAATGGAGGGAGACTAAGTGATGATGAATTGGCTCTCTAGACTATTTTGCATAGCTATTAAATAATATTTACAAAGCTTTTGTAATATGTGTGTGTGTCATGATCATAGGAAGAAACAAAGGTACATGGGCAGAAAAAGAGTGCAAAGAAAGACACCAAAATGGGAATGGTGGTTAGGGTTGAATAATGGATGATTGTTTTTCTTCTCTCTGCTCTCCTGTGGTGATCATGTGTACTTTTGATACATAAAATATAAATGAATGGATATAGATAGGTTGCAACTTTTATTTTTGAAATTATCTGCAAGGATGTCTTAGTCCATCTCTTGTGTTACTATAATAAAATACCTGAGGTAGGAATCTTATAAAGAAGAGATTTATTTGGCTTACAGTCCTAGAGATTCAAGAGCATGGTGCTGGCATTGGCAGTGTGGGCAAAAATATCCCTAAAGTGATGTCGTATCCTTCTGTGTGTCTTATCATGGTGAGAAACAAGAAAGGGAAGTGAATATATACAGAAGAGAGAGGTCACATGGTGAAAGAGAAGCAAGAGAGCCAGGCAAGAATGCTGAATTCACTTTATAACAGCCCCTCTCCTGGCAGCCAGTCCAGTCCCATGAAACCTAACCCACTGCCGTGGGACCTAACCCACTGCCATTGGACCTAACCCTCTCCCATTGGAAATGTGCTGATCCCTTCTGAGGGTGGCACCTCTGGTGACCTAATCACCCCTCACTAGGCCCACCACTAAGAGGTTCCACTACTTCTCAGTACCATTGTATTGGGGACTGAGCTCCAATACGTAAACCTTTGGAGGACAAACCATCACCAAGCCACAGCAAAGGAAAGACACAAAAGAAAAAAAATGGGGCCACCGAACTCAAGAGAAAGGAGCAATCCAGAAGTGGGGTGAGGAGAGGGCACAGGGAGAGACTCATGAAGCCCAAACTGAGCTGAGACTTCTGAAAGATGCTTAGAACCACAAAAAGGGACATTTATTTTATTTATGTTTTTAGAGCAAGAAGAACAGACTAAGCATAGGTGTCTCATTTGAACATGATAATATAATTATAAAAGGAGAAACCACAGTTGCTAGTTGCTTGACTCTGTCTTTTTTTTTTTTTTTTTTGGTACGGGAGATCGAACTCGGGCCCTTGCGCTTGCAAGGCAGGCAACAGAACCAGTGAGCTAAATCCCAGGTCTGGACTCTGTCTTCTTGAAGGACAGGCGTGGTGAAGTAGATGTCAAGAGCCAGCCAGGCCTTTTCGGAACTAGGGTAAGAGGAACAGCAAGGAGGCTGGCAGTTACCACATCTGTCATTATTTATAAGAAGCAGAGGGAAATGAAAATCTGTTAAGCAGAAATATGGGTGAAAATGTCATCAACTTCCAGCAAAATTTCCTAATTTTTAAAAAAATTTCAAACTTGTAGAAAAGTTACAAAACTCTAATAAAGATCTCCCTTTTCCTTCACCCGATTGTGGAGATGTGAACATTTCACCCTTTGTTATCTCCCTTGTTCACTGCATGTCTGTGTGCATACACACACATTTATGCATATGGACAAACCCATGTGTGCACATAAATCATTGCTTTCTGAACCATTTGAGAGTACACTGCAGAAACAATGCTCCTTTTCCCTAAATACTTTGTTATGTATTTCTAAGGGGATGATGACACTTCTCTACCCAATAGTAAAACCATTACAGCCGGAAAGTTAACACTGGTATAGTACCACTGTCTGAATGCACTCAAATTTTGTGAGCTGTCTCAATATCCTTTACAGCAATACTAATAATAACAGTAACAATAATAATAATAATAATAATAATAGTTGATGTTATATCTGCCCCAGGATCTAAGACAGCATCACATAATACGTTTTGTTTATGTCTCTGTAACTCTCCTTCAGTCTGGGAGTTCCTCAGTCTTTCCTTCTCCTCTATGACATGTTGATTTTGTATAGTGAAAAATCATTAATACCCCTCAACTTGGGCTTGTCTGATGTTTCCTCGTGGTTCAGTTCACATTAGACAATCTTGGCAAAAATATCCCTGAAGTGATGTCGTGTCTTTCTGTGTGTCATGAGATGGTGTATGATATCTATTTGTTCCCACTAATAGTTTTTTAAAATATCAATAATAGCTTTATTGAGCTATAATTCACATACCATAAAATTCAGCTCTTAAAAGTGTAACTTTCAGCCAGGGATGTAGCTCAGTGGCACCGAACCTGCCTTGCAAACACAAGGTCCTGAGTTTGATCTCCAGTACCAAGAAAAAAAAAGTGTAATGTTCAGTGGTTTTTGGTATATTTGCAGTTATGCAGTCATAATCACAATAAACTTTAGAACATTTCCATCACTGCCAAAAGACCTCAGCCCCATTAGCAGTTACTGTCCATTTCTCTCTCTTCCCCTGGCAACAACTCCTCTACTTTCTGTCAGTATGGATTTGTTTATTCTAGACATTTGATATAAATGGAATCATATATCAGTAGCATTTTTGTGTCTGGCTTCTTTCACTTACATAGTGTTTCAGGTTTCATCCATGTAGTCCATGTGTCAGTACTTTGCTCCTTTTTCTGGCTGAGTAACATTCTATTGTGTGGCTATACTACATTTTGTTGATCTATTCATCAGTCACTGGACATTTGGGCTGGTTCCACTTTTGAACTATAACAAACAGGGCTGCTATGAACCTTTGTGTCCAAAATTTTTTGTGGACATATGTTTCTATCTTGGCCATGTGTCCAGGCTCCCCTAGACCATACTCAGGTTCGTTGATTCATTAGGGGACTTGCAAGACTCAGCACCTAATTCTGCTCATGACTGAGACCTACAGCAAAACTAGCTAAGCAAAAGTGCATGGGCAAAAGTCTGGTACAATTCCAAAGTCCCCTCTCAGCAAAGTCACACAGAGATACTCAGTTCCTGCAGCATCCAATTGTGACAGTGTATAAGGTGTTGTCTTCCAGGAAAGCTCTTTAGAAACTCGGTTCTTATTGGGGGCTTGTCATGTCGGCACCCTCTGCCTCACAAGTACTGCAGTCCCAGCCTCCCAGAAGGAAGGCAGATGTGCCGCATAACCTTCATGGTTTGTACTCACAGTGTAGATACAGTGAGGCACCCTTGCCAAGGAAGCAGTGGTGGGAGTACCTCACGAAACCCATCTTCCGGGTGCCAGCCAAGACCCAACCTTGCAAGCAAGCCTTTCTGAGGACAGACCTCTTTCCTGTGCAAGACTGTACCTAGGATTGGAATTGCTAGGCCATATGCTAACTTCACATTTGACTTGGTTTTTTGGTTTTTTGCCAAACCATTTTCCATTTCCACCAGCCACTTATGAGAGTTCCAATTGTCCACCTCCTGGCCAATACTTTCTATTATCCATCTTTCTGAGGATGGTAATTCTCGTTGGGCTAATACATTTTTAAGTTAGCAATCTGAAAGCATTTAGAACAAAAAAGATGATCTGTAGGAGCAAAACTGAGTTCTCTAACAACAATCATGCCAGTCTAACCCCTTATTTTCCTTTTAAAAAAAAGCAATTTGTCTTTTCAGTACTAGCTGTACTAGGGCAGAGTATTTTTACATTTCAGCCCTGTCTTTCACAGTATTGTCATGTACAAAAATGGAGAAACGGAGGTTGTGCTAATCATTGGGCGGATGTCTTGCGTGAGGACGGATGACAGTCAGTGAGTGGTACTAAGTCCGGGAGAGACCCTCCAGCTGCTTCAGGCTTCATCCACAGCCTGGTCACTTCTGCTTCTGTCCAGAACATGGTGGGAGACAGATGGCAGTCTGTTAAATTTGCCCATTACCCAAAACAGGCAGGCACACATGTGTCTGGAAAGATCTGGTTCCAGCAAGATCCTGACAGCATAGGATGGCAGGCAGAGTCCAATGAGATGGACGTCATTAGGGACAAATGGCAAGTCCACTTCTGCATGATCTATTACAGATATAACCAGGCAAGTTTGCACATTGGTTTCTGCTCCTTACCAAAAGGATAGCCAAGTTCAACAAATGGGTGACAAAGCCTTGGTGCACCTGGAAGAATGTTACTGTATGTTGTACAGGTCTGCAAGTTCAGAGGGTACCATGAGGGAGCACAGAAGATTCTGGAGACTATGTTAGTCACCTTCCCCATTGCTGGACACAATACCCAATACCCACCTCTTAAAGGAGGAGAGGTTTAATTTGGCTCATGTTTTAAGGGGATTCAGTCCATGGTCTGCTGACTCCAACGTGGAAACATTATGGTGGGAGGGTGTGGTGGAACAAAGCTGCTTAGTTCATGGCAGCTGGAAAGCAGAGCAGGAGAGCTGCAAAGAGGAAGGAGTGAAAGACCAGACATAGATCCCAAGGTTCTGCCTCCATGACCTACCCAGACACAACCAGAAGTGTACTCTACCAATCCATGGGTAGATCCAAACCCAATCAAGTTGATACTTCACCCTAATGGCCCCAGGGACCTGTTGGAGCTGGTAGCCTACAGTTGTTCCCTGTGGCTGCCGATCTGTGGTATGGAAGCAGGATGAGCTGTCTCCCTTTTGGCCCCACAGGGAAAACAGATTTGGATTAATTAAGAAGAACTTGGTGAGACTCTGTAATTGATCAGGCTCCCTGGTAAGGTGGTGAGAACTCTGTCACTTTGGCTTTTAAAAAAGAGACCACTTAATCCTCTATTATGAAACTTCCAAGGGACGTGGGTTAGCCTGGGTGAACTCTGAGGTCTTAGAACTGCCTGAGCATTAAATCAGGGACTATCTATGTATAATACCAAGTGCAGGTGTCACCTGCAGCATGTCACCAGTTCCACAATGAAAATACTACCCTTTCATTATCTTCCTGTGGCTCTCACAGTCCTCTCTGTCCATCAGAACATTTTAGGACCCACAAAGCTTCCCTGAGATACACTTTCCCCTTCCTAGTGCCTCTGAGCTCTGTTCATATCTTACCTATTCTTGTCTTACCTATGTTGCACATGGTTTACTTTGAGTCTCTTGGCCACGTGTAGGTCCAATTTTCTTGTTTGTTCTTAACATTGATTCAGAAAATACTTAATGAGCACTTCCCTTGGGCTGGTGCCTGGGTGAGTGGTAGGACATGCAGCCGTGAATAAGGCTGGGGTGCTGATCCTGACCTGATGGCTGTGGGTATAACAGGCTGACAGTGGGCCACCATGGCACTGTGCACTGGGAATGTGGGGCAGGAGTCTGATTTCCAGACTGACTTAGGAGTGGCTGGGGAGGAGGCCTCCCTGGAAATGTTTCATTTAGCTGAACCTGAAGGAAGATGACCAGTTGGAAGGGAGGGAGAGAGTAGGGCTGGGAGAGCATGCTCACCATGGCTGAGCCCCAGCTGCGGCCCAAGCACAGGACAGGAGCCAGCAGGTGCTTGCTGAGGGAGGGTGTGTTTGGAAGAGGGAGAAGGACTGTCTGACCAGGGACTCCCCATCCCCTGCTCATCCAGCAACTGCGCTGAATCACCTGTGACCAGCGTGAGGGTCTGCAGGCCAAGGCATGCCTGACTGCCTCTGGAATCCAGTCCTGGGTGATGTGGATTATTCGTGCCTTCGGTCCCCTTCATTGATGTGGATGGCTGTGAGAAAATGGGCTGTGTTCCAAACATCTCTATATACCCACAGTGACAGTTCCTTTGAGACCATGTAGATACCTATGATTCCCATAATTATCCATGAACACCCACTTCTCTCTAAGCGGGGGGGCGTTTTCAGAGTACAGTGTGATCCCCCTGCACCCCAGACCTCTGCTTATCTACTGTCACTTACATTTTAGCAGCCTGCTGCTACCCTCCCACCCTGCTCCTGGCCCCCAGATGAGAGAGACTGAGGGAGGAGGCCAGTCTGCCTCAAGCACTTGTACCCAGCAATTATTTCCCGTTATTGCCAATTCAAGATAAGTAGAAAATAACAGAGGAATGGAACTGGGACTCAAAGCCAGTGCCAAGCACTTGGCATGTGTTACCATGACATTTGCATGTGTGTCGCATGGGAAGCCCTGTGCCAGCTGAGTGTGAGGTGGGATCTGCTGCCCTGGGAGACAAAAGAGCTGGATTTCAGCCTGGCTAGCTGTGCCACCCTGACCACTGTCCATCCTGGAGCCTCAGTTTCTTCATCTGTGAAATAGGGAGGTGGTACTAGACTATTCTGCCACTTCATGGAGCGTTCAGGCCATTCTCCCATTGGGTCTGCCTGCTGGTCAGGGAGTACAGCTGTGGCTTCTGTCCACGGTGACTGGAAGAGATGGCATCTAAGCCTGGGCACCAGGAGGAGCTGTCCGTAATGAATACAAACGGAGCTATCCTAGGAAGAGGGCCACTGGGGCAGGAAACATGGTCCAGGAGATAGGAGGAGAAGTATCTGGAGGTGGGATGAGAAATTGAGACAGAGATACAAGCTGACTGTCCCTAATCCAAAATCTAAAATCCTCTAAAATCCTAATCATTTTGGGCAATATGATGCCGCAAAGGGAAAATTCCACACCTGGGCTCATGTTTTGGGTCACAGTGGAAATGCAAGCACACTAAAAATATTGTGCAAAATTATCTCCAGGCTATATGTATAGGTGTACGTAAAACACAAATGAATTTCATGTTTAGATTTGGGTCCCTCCCCAAGACATCTCATTGTGTATAGCATGTATTCTAAAATCTGGAAATAACCCCGTCTGGTCCCAAATGTTCTGGATAAGGGACACTCACCCTATATTATAGATCAGTTGCTCTCAAGTGTGGCTCATGAACCAGCAGCATTACATGGGAACTTGTTAGGAAGGGGTCCTACCCCAGACCTGCTGAATCAGAATCTTAGAGGTGTGGTCACCAATATGTTTTCACATCCCCCTGTGATTCTCACTGCAAGCTAACATCTGAGAACTAATAGTACAGAAGGGGCAGGTTATAGATGAGACTCAGAGATCCAGACAGGTCCTTAGAAGGCCGAGGAGGGAAGAGAGCTAGCAATTGTCAATCGCTTGCTGTAGGAAGAGGGCATTTCCATTATTGTTCTTTATTGAAACCTTTCAGCATCATGGTCAAGCAGGCTTTGTTGTGCATTGCAAAAGCAGAACTCAGGTGAGGCATCTGAGACTCAGAGACATACAGTCTCATGTCAGAGTCCCAGGGATAGCGGCAGAAGTGGGATTAGAACTCAGACCTCTCCGATCTCAAAGCTTGAGTTCTTACAGCTGCACCTGGCTGCTTTTCCAGCCACATGCCCCTCAGCTGTGCCTCCACTACATAACTCTGGCCACCTCCTCCACCTCACTCTGTCACCCCAGAGCTCATCATTCTATCCTCCCAAAACCTGCTCTGCAAAGGCAAAAACAATACATTGTTCAGGCAAATGAAGGAGACTATGGGATATAATGGAGTGGAGTGACATGGTGTGGCGTGGAGTAGGGTGGGAAGATTGTCACCTCGCCTGTCCTTTGGCCTTTAGTACTACATTCACCTAAAGGAGGTAGGTGCTGGCATGAAGCTTTTTGCAAAGTAAGAACTCACACACACACACACACACACACACACACACACACACACACACACTGGGTGATAGAGTCGTCAGCTACTCATTGATACCTACACGTGCCAAGCCCTGTGCTGGGTGCCCTGGGGGAAATTGAGGCAAGGCAAGTACAGTTTCTGGCCTCAAGGAGCTCATGGTCCAACAAATAACAACAAATAACAATGATAAGCAACAAATAACAATGACCACCTGGGATGCTAGAGGAATGACCAGGCTAGTTATAACAGTTCAAAGTGCCTCATGCAGTCACTTTAGGGGACCTAAGGCTTCAGAGCCAGCGGCATGGGTTCAATTCCCAGCCCGCTTGCTGACTCCTTGGGGAATCTTGGGCAAGTTACTTCATGTCTTTGGCTTTTTTATGTATAGAATGGAGTTACCAGTCCTTGCTCAGGGGTTGCTCTCTTAGATCACAGCAGGTGGGCTCACCTGTCAGTGAGTTGGTTTCCTCCCCCTTGAGGGATTACTTTAGACCAGAGCAAAACAGGGACAGCTGCATGGAAGAGGTGGCTTTTCACCTGGTATTGGTGGATGACTAGAATTTAGTTTGTGCTTCTCTTATCTTTTCTGAGAAATCTCTGGACAGACTGTGGACTCGGGAGTTAGCGAAGAATAGCTTTCCAGCCAGTGCTGTCTGAGTGAAATTCGGGTGAGAGCAGGTTGCCTTCTTCAACTTGGAAAATTGGGGAGATCATTTTTTTTTTAGTAGTTTGGCTTTGGTTTTTTTTTGTTGTTGTTGTTGTTTTTGGTACCAGGGATCGAACTCGGGTCCTTGCGCTTGCATAGCAGGCGGTGAAACCACTGAGCTAAATCCCCGGCCCAGGCTTTGGTTTTTTGACTTGCTCTGCTTTCCAAGCTGGCCTCAAACTCTCAATCTTTATGCTTCAGCTTCCCAAGTACTGGGACTTCAGGCACGCACCACCACACCCAGCTTTAGGAGACCATTTTTAAAGTGTGAGTTGAATTCCTGTCGCAGAAGCACCACAATTGCCCACCTGTGCAATGGGCATCATCTCACCCAGGACCTCTGGCCTCTGCTCCTCCCTGCAGATGATGCGCTTTGCCTGGCAGAGCTACCGGCGCTACGCGATGGGAAGGAACGAGCTCCGCCCGCTCACCAAGGATGGCTACGAGGGCAGCATGTTCGGTGAGTGGACAGGACCCCTGCCCCTCTGCGGCTGAGTGGGATTTCACTTTCAGCTTTATTTTCACCTCCAGAGTTCAGCCCTATTTCTCCAGGCCTGGGGGCATCTCTATCCATTCCTCTAAGCTCTTCCTGTGCCTGAACCTTCCTAGCCTGAAGGAAACCCTGTGCTTCTCTCTGGCCCTACAGAGCAGAGAGATTTGGGAATGTGGGCAGGGATAAAGTTTGGTTCCAGGGAGGAGGCCCGATGTCTGGCGGACACCGAGGACTGAGTATAACCTCATTCCCCCTGAGCGTGACTGGGGATGATGGGAAGCATCTTCATGGCAAAACCAACACACATCCGATGGGGCTGGGTTCTTGGGCTGCCACTAGAGTCAGGGGGTGTCTCTCACATACTACCTGATAGCAGGACGGCACACATCAGGGCCTTGGCAGCTTATTCATGTTTTATTTGTGGCCTCACTGGTTGCTGGCTTTGTTCTCTCCTGACCACTGTATTCTCCAAAACCTGGAACCCTGTGATCTCTTCTCTTCCCCTCTCCTTCTCTCAGAGAAACTGCAGGGCCTTACCCTAGGCCTGGCTCTCAATTCAAATAGTACCACTTCCTCTCTGCAGGAGGCTCCCAGGAGAAGGTGCTGCACGTGCCCTGGCTGCCTCCTTGAGATGTGCAGTATGTGGGGCCAGAGAGAGGAAATTCATCCCCCATTCCTCACCCCTGAGACAAGGGCTTCTGGAGTCTGGAGCCAGAAGACCAAGTCTGAGATGAAAATCTCCAGGAAAACCTTGAGGGCAAATTTACAAGGGATACAAGGAGTGGCCCTGTGCGTGTGGCCCTGCCACGAGGATTTGTTTTGTGGGAAAGATGCTGTGGGACCCACCTTTCCCTCCTGACCAGTCAGCATTGTGATATATCTGGCTGTCCCCCACCCCTGGAGGGGGGTGGATTTAGGTAGCTTTGTTAATTTATTTTTCTGATTATCCTAGGAACATAAGGGAGAAAAGAACAGTATCCAAAAAAAAGGCATAAAGCAGGCAAAAAATGACTTGTTTGCCATGTAGATGTAGCCTCTATTGACATCTTGGCTCATTTCCTCCTAATGTTTCCTCCTGTTTTTTTTCCCCCTTTATATACAATTTTATGTCTATCTTTCTGTGTGTGTCTCTCTTTCTCTCTCTCTGTTTAATATTATATCATAAGTATCATTTACATTTTTTCATAAAGTATATACATTTTTTTTGGTACCAGGGATCAAACTCAGGACCTTGTGCTTGCGAGTCAGGTGAAAGAACCACTGAGCTAAATCCCTGGCCATAAAGTATATTTTTAATGGTTTCAGTCATTGCGTGGATATGGTGCACTAATTCATTTAATCTTCCTCCTAATGTTGGACAAAGGTTGTTTCCAGATTTTGCTATTAAAAATAATGCATTATCACTTTATGCATAAAGTTTTGTCTAGGAATAGATTCCTAGAGAGGAATTCCCAAGTCAGATGGAGAAAAGGAGACATTTCTTTAACCTCAATATGTAGTTCATGGATCCTGGTGGGGAGCTGCTGCCACACCTGCATGGAATATAGATCCTCACCCCAGCCTCCCACATCAGCCCTGGAGAAACAGGGCTGGTGTGGAGCTTGTCGAAGCTGTTGGAGATTGTGCTATCAGTGTAAGTGGAAATGTGATGGAGAAGGCTTCCCCTCTCCTTCTCTCTAAACAGTTTGCAAATATTCATGGAATTGGAGCTTGATGGGTAGGGGAAGCTGACAGTTTCTAAAATTGCTCAGCATGGGCACAGCTATTTCTCAGACCATCGTGGGAAACACTTCTGGGAGGGACTGAGCTAAACCCATTTTGTAAAATTCCTTAGAGCCTGGGTCTTAAATATCAATCTTCCATCCCCTTTCCAGTCACCAAGCCAGGTGGAGCATGGGCCACCAGAATGGTGAAAAGAACCTGGACCTTGAGTCAAAAGACTTGGGTGCAAATCCTCACTCTCTCTTCAGCTGTGTAGCCAAGTCCAAGTCACTTAGCCTTTTGGGGCCCTGTTCATTCATCCTCCATTCTGGGGCTGCTATGAGGGTATAAATGAGTGTATATGAACACGCAAAGGGACAAGTATATATGCACTCATTATGCACTCTTTATAATTTGTGTTATAATAAATGAGATTGACAGTCACTCCAGTGAGTCCATGGTGAGCTCCGAAGTCCCCTGTCCCCCAAGAGTGGCCTTGGACAGGCCTTGAGAACTCCATCACAGTGAGCAGGCAGCTAGCAGATGAGCCACCTTTGCCAGCCGGCCCCTGGGAAAGAAGGATACACAGGCACCCAGGAACTGGGCAGAGAGAGCTGATGGGAATTTACTCTCTTTTACTCACCAAGTGCTAGGGACACAGGAACCCCAAAGGGTAGAGTGAAATCTATCAATTCTGCCAAGACATGTGCCCCTTCCCTGGGGCCTCTCTGGAGTCTGTCCAGATATTCTGAGAGAGAAGGACAAATAGAGGTGGTCATCGACAATGTTAGGAACAGTCATTGAGGTCATTGGCCTGAGGTTCTATATTTCTGGAGCCAGGCAGATCTGAGTTCAAATTTTGACTACTGTTTTCTGGTTATGTGATCTTGGGCAAGTTGTTTCTCTCCGAGGCTGTTTTTCCTGTAAAGTGAAGCTAATGCTAACATCAGACTTCAGACCAGGTCGTGCCTGACTCAGAGATGCTGATAATAGGTGATAGGTATGATTATTGTTATCACAAATAGATTTTGGGATGTGGAGGCTTGAGAACATACTCAGTGGATAAGGGCTCCATGCTAGGAACCTGGGAGAGGTTCCAGATGGGGTGACGCCTGATGGACTTTACAGCTAGACTGTCTTCACTGATGGAAGTAGGTGAGTCGGCCTGAACTAAGCAGCACTTCTTTTCTAGATGCATGGGGATAAATGGGTTGTATCACTTGTTCAAGAGACCTCGCCGTGGGCCAAGCCCTTCAGACATGGCACACTTCAGGGATGGTCAGGTGGTAGGCAGTGCCCATCCTGCCCCTCCCACTGAGTCTGACACACAGGGAGACCCTGAGCAGTCTCCCCAGGTGCACTGGTCATTCTGCACAGGGCTGCTGAAGTCACATCCTTGGCCCTGCAGGGCAAGTAATGAGTTCACACCGATACCTTGCCTCTCCAAGATATATCAGAGCTGCAGCAGGTGCAGTCAGGCACCTGAGCCTGGTCCCCCCATGCAGCCCTTCAGCACACCGAATCCCCCTTGTGGCTGCCTCTCCCCCTTCCTCAACTCTGTTCTTACTTTGAAGACACGACCTCTTGGTTAGGCATCTCTCGAGCCTGACTGAATGAAATGATTGTGTCCTGATCATTTCATTGACTCCATGGCTTCCTTTTTACCCACATCCGGCTCAGCAGGCCCTGTCAGAAAATACTCTCAAGGCCCCAGTGATCGCCAACAAAGAAGGCACAGGCTGCTCTGGCCCTATGGTCCAGGCCAAGGCAGATAGCCGGCTTTTTCTCCTCCCCTAAGAGTTGGCCGGATAAGACAGTAAGTGTCTAGCTGGGTGGCAGAAAGAGCATAGGCTTTGTGTCCAGATGAACCTGGGTGGTCCCAGGCTGCAGAGCAGGCAGGGCCCCTGCCACCTGGGTCCATGGTAATTAAGAGGAAATTTGCAGTGGGTGGGGCCCTGGCCAAGTGCAGAGCAGATGCTTGGTTGGGGTGCTCTTGACACAGAAGTGAATTTTCAGCTTGAAGAATGCATGGGAAATTGAGAGTCGGGGGAGGGACATATACTGGCACCACACACAATGCCATAAAGTGCATGGCCCAGTATGGTGAGGCCCAGCTTTCTCACCTGTGAAAAGGGGCAAATGTTAACACCTACTGTTAGGATGTGGAAGAATAGTAAATAGCCAGCTGCAAAGCCTGGACCCTGAGCCAGAGGGCTGGGATTTACAGGCTGCTCTGCTGCTTAGTAGCTGTGTGTGCTTGGCCAAGTTTGTCTTTCTTTCTTTCTTTTTCTTTCTTTCTCTCTCTCTCTCTCTCTCTCTCTCTCTCTCTCTCCTTCCTTCCTTCCTTCTTTCCTTCCTTCTTTCTTTCTTTTTCTTTTCTTCCTTCCTTCCTCTCTGTCTCCCGTCCTCCTCCCTTCCTTCCTTCTCTCCTTCCATCCATCCTCCCCCCACCCTTCTTGTACTGTGGATTGAACCCAGGGCCTTTTCACTGAGCTACACCTCCAGCCCTTTTTTTATTCTTTAAATTTTAAGACAGAGTTTTGCTAAGCTTCCTGGGCCAGGCTCAAAGATGTGATCCTCCTGCTGTAGCCTTCCAGAGTTCTGGGATTACAGCTGTGCCTGATTTGGGTATATTTCTTAACCTCCCTGGGCCTGTTTCCTGTTCTACAAACTAGAACAACAATAGTACCTTCTTCACAGGATTCGGAGAGTGAAATAAGTGAATGCATGTGAAACGCTTCTGTCCCTACCTAACACAAGAGAGGCACTCTGGATGTGTGCCCTGCTGTGAGGGTAATGAAAGGCCCTGAGGTCAATGCAGGCTGCTCACACCTTGAGTAGGTCATGCCCAAATCCCCTAGGCCCAGGACCCCACATGAGGGCTGCAGGGCTGCCCTACCCCTGCCCCTCCTGCCCTGACCCCCAACCCTTGAATGCCCAATGCAGAAATCTTGGGAGGGCAGCCCATTGGTGGGCAGTGCACCTCTCACCCTTCATTTAAACAGCTTCCTGGAATTTTTAATAGGGAACAGGCAGAGAAAGGTTAGGGTTCAAGGCCATGGAATAAATTAGCCTTTGACTAACATTAGGGCTTGGGAGTAAGTAGTAAGTGACCTCTGCCACTGTCAACCAGCCAACCTTCAAAGTACTTAACACTCATCTTTCCAAGTTAGCACAGCCTGTGAGAACTTTCTCCTCCCATTCATTAAATGTAAGCTGCTGGCACTGTTATATTTGTTAAATAATAATAATGAGACTAATTATAGTCCAAGAAAAGAAGCAGTTCCTGGCACCTAGTAGGCCCTCAATAAATACTGTAGAATGAATGAATTGCCTATTGCAGGCTCCGCCTGCTCTGTTTACATTATCCTCTATCCCCTCTCTGTGGCTATTGCTATGCTCTGTGTCCCTCTCATCCCCTTCAACTGCCTTGACCTCTTGCTACAAAGTACACTTAGAATCAGCAAATAGACCCTGTAAAAGTAGCAGTCCTGCTTGGTCAGCAGATCTGGTTCCTGGGTGTCTTCCCTGTGGAGGATGGAGGTGCTTGCGTGGCCAAAAGTAATATCCCCCTGCTCCAAGCCAGCCTCAGGGTGACCGTGAGAGCCCCAAATTGGATTCTGTCTCTGCTCATGGATCCCTGATAGAACTGCCAACCGAATCCCCATTCCAAGGGATGATTTATGGCCTTGGGTGAGTTAAGAGGCAAAATGAACACAGCATGAGTTTCAGATCACAGGCTGGGAATGTTTGGCCTTGGCAGAGAGAAAAATCATCTTTTCCTTGTAAACAGAGCAAATAGGATGTTGAAGAAGGAATAAATCCACGTCCGAGAATGTCACTTTTACAATTGCTTTTGGGTGTGTGACTTGGTAGTACTTTCTGCAAATTGTTCACACTCCTACAAACACACACATGTACACACACACAAGTACCAGCCTTCTTGGGTCTTTTTGTAGGAGTGAGAGTTACTCTACCAGTGTGGCAACAGACTTTGCCAGCTAGATAATTTGTAAAAACACCTGCTTTGCCTGTTTTCCATGCATCTCCATGCTACCTGCTCAGTTTGTTTCTGGGAGGTGACAGTTTTGACTTCAGAGATTTGCCTGGGTTCATATTCCATTCCAAGAATTGCCAGCTGAGTGAAATTGAGCAAGTCATAAACTCCTCTGAACGTCAGATTACTCACCTGTAAAATGGGGGGGGGGGGTGGCACATGGCGAGTCTTCACCAAACATTACAGCCTTTTCTTCTCTGACTGTGTAATACACCCATCCTGGTGCCTGTCTCTTCTCTTTGGCTGTGTAACTGAGTATTTTGACTTGTCTGGTGAAAAAAACATATCCACTTTTATGAATTTTTTTTTTTTTTTTGTACTGGGGATCGAACTCAGGACCTTGCGTTTTTGAGACAGACACGGTGCCACTGAGCTAAATCCCCGGCCCATGAGTTTTCTTTTTTTGGAGTCTTTCTTCTGGAAAAAAAAAGTCCATAGTTCCTGGAAAAATCAACATCAGACTGTGTTGTTACTTGCTGATTCTGGCAGGTTGTGGCACATGTTCCTAATTCAGGATTGGAGTCTGCTGTGAGGAAGAGCTTGTCATTGGCTTCACAAGTGGTGACGTTGCAGTTCCTTGGATGGAATGGGTCAGGCTTCGGGGCAGCCAGCAAGCCTTCCCGGCAGTCACATGTTTTGGGAGCCCTGATTACTCCATCCGGAGGCCAGATGCTGTAAAAGCGCAGAGGAAATGGATTAGAACCACTGGACTGGCCTTTGGTACAAGGAAGATAATTGGGTGAAAATATTAACCTCTGTGTAGAAGGACAAGCAGGACCTGCGGTTGCTGGACAAAAGCTGTGGCTCCGTGCAGTTTCTCTGGGGCCCTGAGTGACACATCTACAGTTATGTGGCCACCTTCTGATGACCAGAATGTCCCTCAGGTCACCCTGGGTGATTATCAAAGCAAAGCATTCCTCTCTAGCACGGCCCCCTTAGTTTCCTGCTCTCCGCCACTGATTGACCATTGGTGGCATGGTACTCTGTACTCGCCTCTTTCAGAGATCTTTTTTTCAAGAGATTTCTAATTAAGATGCATCTTGGCCGTTTCTTTTTCTTTAAAAGGTTTCCCACAAGCACAGAGCAGAATTTATTTCTCTAGAAAATACAGTAACAGGTTGTTGTAAAGGAAACTCAGGCAAGGAGCCTTAGGTTCATGTCCCAGTGCTGGCGCCAGCAGCCACAGGAGCAGACAACCTCCTTTGGGCCCCGTCTCTGCACAAGACAAAGGGGTCAGAATTCAGGGCCTTCTGCTGGCCCCTCTGCCTAGGACCCTGGGACTCCTGGTTGGGCACTAGCATGATTTCTTGCTTGTTTACTCCCTCCTCCTACCCCACCCCTAATTTCTGAGAGGGTGTTTTGGCTATTGATAGTTCTCCTAGAATCTGAAATTTTAGCAACAAGTCTTGTTCCTGTCAGGAGAGGAGTGAGTCAGGGTATCTATTCCCAGAGCAAGTTGCTGGCAAAGTATGAGATGATTCATATTGAAATTGACATTCCCTCCTGGTGGCAGTGTGTTCCGCCCACTTTCCAAAGACCTTTCTTTCCTTGGAAACAAGGCTAAGCAGACAGCAACCAGGCCCCTTTCTCTTCTCACCGCGCTGACGCTGACGGTGAGCATTTGCCAAATTTCCCAGCAAACTCTGTGACTAATAGGTATGTGGATTCACAGAATCTCAGATTGGCGGTCCCAGTTGGATTCTTTGCAGCCATCTGGTCTGGTGCCTGGAGATAGAGAAGCAGGTACCCAGAGGGCAGGGACTTACTAAGGCCTGACAGCCGGGATTTGAACCCTGGTCTTCTAATGTGACCTCTACTTTTTTTCTTTTAAATTGTTACAAATATACAAACAGTAAAATGCACACATCTTAAGTACACAACCCAAGGAATTTTGCATATGGATACACCTATGGCCTACCACACAGGACCAAATGGAGAGGATTTCTGTTAACTTTGAAGGTTCCTCCTAGTCAGTGGCCACCTGAGGGTTGCTACTATTCTGACTTCTATCATCAAAGATTCATTTTTCTAGCTTTAAATTTTTATATCTGGTGGAGAATGTATCTTAGTAGCAGAGCTCATGCCTAAGATGTGCAAAAGTCCATCTAGGTCTTGTGCTGGAAAACAATTTTTTAAAATTATATCATACTGTTTTATAAGAATTGTAGTTTTCTCATACCTTTTTCAGTCATTATTATATCATAAACAGTAGCTGATTCTTTTTCAGGTTTACTTACCTATTCTGCTGTTGCTGCACATTTTTGTTTCCTGTATTTGATTTTTAGGAATAAAGTGATATAAACACTTTTTGTTTACAGTTTAGTGATTCACGGAGGTTTGAAACCATCACAATTAATTTTTGAACATTTTTGTCATCTCCAAAAGAAACTCTGTACCTATTAGCACTTTTGCCCCATTTTTCCCTGATTCTCTCTCCCATTCCCCAGTCCCGGGCCTAACAGTCTACTTCTTTCTCTATATAGTCAGTTATGAGCACTTTATATAAATAATAGCATACAATATCTGGTCTTTTGTAACTGACTTCTTTCACTGAGTATAATACTTTGTGTTTCATCCACATTGTAGCATGTATCAGTGCTTTATTCCTCTTTATTGTCAAACAATATTCCACTGTATAGAATACTGCTTTATTATTATGAATAATGTTGCTGTGAACATTCATGTCTGCATTTTTGTGTGGTCATAGGTTTTCATTTCTCTTGGGTATATGCTTAGGAGTAGAATTGCTGGGTCATATGGCCACTCCATGTTTAACCTCTTAATGAAATACCAGACTCTTCCAAAGGGCTGCACCAGTTCACATTCCCACTGGGAGTGTCTGAGGGTTATGAACACTCTTGCTCATGGTTTTTGGTAGATATAGTAGTCATTTATGTGGAGACAGACCCAGGATCTGAGTTGCAGAGTCATACTGTTCTGGTAGGTTAAGTTTCACTGGGAAGCTGCCAGTTTTCCAGAGTAGTTAAACCAATTGGTAGTCCCACCAGCCATGTCTGAGAGTTCTAGTTGGTCCATTAACCTTGCCGACACTTGCCGTGGTCTGTGTGCTTACCTTTAGCCTCCTGCTGCAGGCCGCCTAGTCAAGCCCTCCATGTTCAAACCCCCAGCTTTCAGGAACTTCCCTGCACTCCCTCAAGTGCTTCTTATTAGTCAACTACGTCCTCCTTCACCTCCTTCATCCTACTCCCTCTTCACCATCTTCCCACTACTGTAGAAGTAGCCTTTCTATTCCAGCTGTGACATGACGGGCTAAGATGGTATGAAATAAAACTTACCAGTTTGGGGACTATGCCAGGAATGGGAAGAGTATTGTCCTGGGAGTCAGGAGATAAATTCTCACTCACTGGACCAGGATCAGATTTCCTTCCTGAACCTCAGTTTTCTCTCCTATAGAGGGGGGATGGTGACACCCAGAATTGTTGCTGGGATCACAGGAAACCATTCCTTCATCTGGCAATAATTGTTTGGTGCCTACTGTGTGCCAGACACTGTTCTAGGCAGAAGGCAAGCACAGGGAGCAAGATAGACACTTCATGGGCCTCCTCAGCCACTGTGAAAATGGATGTGTTAGGCAGCATGAGCCTATGAGATACAAGCTCATACCCGGGGCTCCTTAACTCATTCGTGAAGGGATGGCACCCTGGGAGAGGTAGCTTCTACCCCAAGACCAAGGCATGAACGATGAAGGCGTGCTGAGAGGGGGATCACAGCACAGAAACACACATGCAGAGACCCAGGGTCGGGGGGAATGAGCAAGATTAGCCTCTTTGAGTCTAAATGATGTTCTGTGTGGCTCCATTGGGTCTGAAAGATGTTCAGCATGGCTGGTCTGGCCACAGCCATGGGAAGCAACCATCTGGGAGCATATAAATGGGGTCCTGCGAATGTAGCCCCCAGTATTCCTCCCACCCCATGCCCCAAGAACTAGGAATTGTGCCTTCTAATTGCTTTGCAGCCACCAATCTGCTCAGCAACCCAGGAATGGCTCCCTCTCTGGGCTTCAGTTTTTCCACCATGCTGTGTGGGTGTTTACATGATCTCTCAGGTTACTTGTAGGTCCTAAGATAGGTAATTGAGCCAACCTGAGTGTGTTCCTCCCTAGCTGATGAGAGGCTGGTGCAGCTGGGTGGGCAGGGGGTCAGTCATGGAGGCAGAGGTGCTACCCAAGTCATGATGGCCCCAAAGGGAGCAGGGGCCAAGCCATGGCCACTTCCCTGGTACAGGGGAGCCTGAGTTTTTCTCCTCCTACATCTCAGGACCCCTGAGGCAGGCAGATCGGTTTCTAAGTCCTACAGAATGCTGCTCTCCCAAGCATAACCAGTCAGCATGAGAACCATGAAGGAATCAATAGGAATTGTTGAAAAATTCTGAAAAGAGAGCCCTGAGGAGGACAAAGAGACCCGGAAGTGTGTTGTCAGCACAATTTGGTGCTAATACTCAAGTTTGTTTTTCTTTTCATCAAGTCTGAAAGACGATTTGAAATTCACTGCCCTTGTTTTTTTTTGGTTTTTGTTTTAATGACTGGATAACACACAATTGCATTTTCTCCCCCAATAACTTTGAATTCTGAGAATAGACCATGTGGGATAATTGCTGTTGCTTCATCTCCCCCACCCCCCACCCCCGTGGCCTTTCGGGCAGTTAGAGCCAAGGAAGGGAGCTGTGGTGGCCAGGCCCTTTGCCTTCCTCTTGCCTCCAGCAAGCAGGGTGTGGTTGCACGGGTCCCCTGCTGCTCTTGAAACAGTTGCCCAGAAATGCAGCTGGGTATTGTTTTGTAACAAGTAACTGGCAGTGCATGGGGACTTGGAGAGTGTGAGGGTTTTTTTTGTTGTTTTTTTTTTTTTGCTGTACTGGGAATTGAACTCGGGACCTTGTGCTTGCCAGGCAGGTGCAACACCACTAAGCTTAATCCCCTGGTCCTGCTATTTCTGAAATTTTTATCAATCAGCAGCTTTGTACTGAGTCCCTACTGTGTGCTTGGTTCAGAGCTGGGTATGAAATGAGAAGGAGAGTATGAAAATGAGCAAGGCACAGGGGGCTCGGAGGAGATAAGATGGGTGACACCCACCTATGCCACCAGATCCAGAGATTACAGGCATCTGAGGAGGGGTATGCATCAAGTTCCTAAGACTGTTTTAGCATTTCTATCAAGCTCCCTGCATTTCACTGCCAGGAAACCACAAAGATGGCTGTATTTGAATTCAGTTGTGTAGGAGGGACACTTGGGTGCCAGAGCTGCTCAGGTGGTAGATTTTGACAGATGTCAATAAAATCTCTATTATAGGTAAGTGGGTACCACAGGCCATGCTTAGGAGGCTGTGCCAGGTAGTGTTGATGCCACAGATGGGATGGGAGGTCCAGGGGGCTGATGTTTTAGGGGAAGAGGCTCTTGGGCACCTGCCACCTGCCACACACTGCCCCAGATGGCCCTGCATGGGGCAGACTTCTCCATTAGGCACAGTCCCTAGGGCCCACAAGACTCTTTTAATTTTAATTTCTTTTCAACTCAGAATAAAAAAGCAAATATGATAATACATTCAACTGGGATTAAATCCATCTTTATACCAGTGCAATTGTAAAAGATAATTTTTTTTATGGAGGAGAGGGGCCTGCAATACAGAGAAGTCATTGCTCCTGGACTGTGCCTTTCTCACCAAGTAGGGGTCTGAAAGCCTGCGCCTACTCAGAGTCGATGGGAAGGACCCCTTCCTCATTATTGCCATGAAAGCTGGTAAATAAACCTACTAACAGCTCCAGTTCTTTGTCTCCATTCATGCCAGGCAGGAAGGGTATGGCTGCAGGTGCCTACCTGCTAGACCAGGCCCCTCCTCTGGAGTTGCATTTATTTTTTATGGTTACATTTTGAAGCGGTGGCGTTAGGATGATGAAACTGAGACTCAGAGAAGTGACTTGTCTGAGCCACTTAACTGGTAAAGAAGCAGCCCAGCAGGTCACATGCAGGCTTGACTGCCTCCAAACCCTATCTCCCTGTCTCTCTCCCTGTCTGTCTTGGGGATCGGGACCTGCCAAGGAGCAGGGGTCTCCCATGTGCATCAGGCCCAGTGGAGCTTTGGGGTATCTGGAGGAGATAAGATTGAGTGGCAAAGCAAGTCATGGGGTTCTGTTGATTCCAGGAGGCTGCAGTGTCTGCTGGCACTGCTTGCCCTGGTCCTTTGTGTCCCTCTTCCTTACATTAGCCTTTAAAGCTAAAGCCAAAAGAGTTATCTTCCCCAAATCAAGGATGATAAAATCCCATATACCCAGATGAGGTCAGCATGGTCTAAGAGAATATCACTGTGGGCTGCTTGGGAAGAATTTGACACAGAAATGGTCTAGGAAAAGCTGACTGTCCTGTTCTTACCCAGAGCAAACATCTAAGTCTTTATTTCTCTGGGAAAGTGTAGCTTCCTTTGAAGCACCTTGATTTCTCAGAAACTCCCACAGGTCCAGATGAAGTGCAAAAGCAGGTCCTGCGTCAATGGAGCTGTACTCTCTGGCCTCCTAGGGGGGCCCTCTTCCTCCAAAGAGCAAAGCTGGGCACTCCCCCCCAGGGACCATGCCCCAGAAACACCCCAGAGTCTGCAGGGCAACCCCCTGCCTAGGGAGGGAACAAACCCCTGGGGGTAGGGGGAGTCCTGGTGAGTTGAGGCAGGCAAGCCAACTGTTTAGGAGCAAGAGCTTTGGCACCAAGGTTTCTGATATATCATTTTCTGGCCATGTGACCATGAGCAAGTGAATTATCCTTTCTGAGACTCAATTTCCTTCCCAGGAAAAATAGGAATGAGAGTTTCTACCTTATAGAGTGGTTGTAAAAGCTCAATTAGTTAATGCACTATGAAAGGCTTAGAGCAGTATCAATAAATAGCTTCTGTCACCATCATTGTCATCTTGGTCATCATCATCTTTATCAGTACTATCCACACTGCCCAGGGAGGCGGGAGAGTTGGGTTCTATTCCCACCATGCCAGTTACTGCCTGTATGACTTTGGACAATTCACTGGGCTTCCCTTCCTGGTACTCAGTCTCCTTGTTTACGAAGTAAGCAGTTTGGATGCATTTGTGCCTCTGGGCCAGGGGAACTCATCAGAGCTTCCTGCAGGGCTTTGTAAGCATGGAGCTCCAGGCCCCATCCCAGTAATTCTGGTTTGGTATGTCTGGGGGTGGCCCGGGAGTCTGCATTGAAAGTAGTCTCCAGTAATAATTCTGGGTGGAGAACCAGTTAACAGAATAAGGTTAGGATCCTGAAGGGATTAGCCTCCTTAGCCCAGGTAGTGTTCCAGCAAGGGTGAACCCCTCCCTCTCTGTGGGTGCTGAGCCTGATGCATGGGTGGAGTACCACTTTTGGGGGTTGGTATGTGCCCAGTTCATCAGGAAAGCAGTGGTGGCCTGGAGAACAGCCATGTGGTGTGTGGACTGGGCATCTCCTGGAGTTTTTACACCTGTTGTCCCAGCTCTTCAAGAGGCTGAGGATCAACTGAGCCCAGGAGTTCAGGGCCAGCCTGGGCAACATAATGAGACTTCATATCTTTTGTAAAATCCTCACAGAAGCTTATTACCACAAACAGCCCATCTCCATGGGCAGGGCAGGGCAGGCCAGGGCCTGGCCTGGCCTGGCCCAGCCCTTCTTCCTGACCTTCCTGCCCAAGCTCATTGGACCTGCAGATGCTGCCCACCACACTGGCCTGGCTCCTCACCCCCTTCATCCTCTTTATTCCTCTTCCCTGATCAGTGGCCAGGAAAGTAGATCCATGGCTTTGCTACAGCTTATGCCCTGTATCTCTCCCAAGGCTGAGCAGCAGAACAGCCTCTCTCTATCCATCCTCATATCTTCCTTCCTGCTTCCATCCCTCCAGACCTGTGTGAGATCGGCTGGATTTGTGCTTCTCTCTTTGAAGAAGAGCTTTGTAGCAGAAACTACTGCTGGAAGGCAGACTTTGCCTCCTGTTGGCCCCTGTACCTGAGGACCCCCTCCTGCAGTACAGATGCTGAGCATGGGAAGCTGAATAAGTGAAGCCATCTCTGATCCTGAGACCCAATTCCAGGGCAGCAGGGGTGCACAGCCTGGCCAGGGAGCAGAGGGAAGCAGGTATGGCATCCAGGCAGGCGATGGCTGCGTGGCCTTAGCCCGCTGAGCACGTGCTTGCAATAGAGTCCCATGGGGTAGTTATTATGGCTTACACATCTAACTAACCACTTCAATTTGGCATATGTCTCGAGGTGCTGGGTAAGCATCTTGTCAACTTAAACACAGCTGACAAAGTTATGACACCAAGAATATTTAGACTTTGCAGTTTTCCCCGACCTCCAGCTGATCCTGTTAAAATGTCTCTTCTCCTTCCAGAGAGCTGATTTGTGTCCCAAATTTTCTCATCTCAATGGAAAGGGCCTCTTTGCCAGGTAAAATAGAAATCCGTTGTCATCCTGATACTCTGATTTAGCGTGATCTGGAGGAAGGCACGTTTCATATCTGGTTTGTTGCTGATTTTCAAGGTTGGTTTCCTGCAGGATTGAGTGACAGAGAAGGCTGGCTGGAGGTATTTTCATGTTTAAGCTACTCTCCCAGATGCAAAACCTTTAAACAAGTGGCATTTCCCCTCTTCTTTCAGCTGCTATTCCTCATGCATCTTCTCAGCCAGAGAGTAATGAAGTTTGAACAAATCCCTTTACCTGTGTTGGAATTATCTGAGTGTGAAAATCTTTTTCTACCCTTAAAATTACTCCATCTCTATTTCTTTTTTTAAAAAAGTGATTATGTTTATCCACTCCTGTATTCCTCCACTGGAGAGAAATTAGAAATAAGAAGCAGAAAGATAAGCTCTGGAAATCCCACCACCATGTCTCTCTCCAGATACCTCCCTGTGCCAAGGAATACATATAAAGATGTGCTTTTATATAAATAGGCTCATAGGATAAACATTGACCTGTGACCTGTGAGTATTTTCAGTATTTTATGATCATCATGGCAAGCTGACACTCACCACCTGTACTGTCATGTTTAATGGCTACGTTATTCTATTGTGTGGGCAGACTGTTGTTATATAGTCCATCATTTTGTATTTACCCGACTTTTAGGTTATTTTTTTTCTGCCATGCTAAGCAGTGGTGAGATGAATTTCCTAATCTAGCTCATTAATCTTTATACATGTGTCTTAATGTTCTCTTAGGATACATTTTTAGAACAGGACTAGCTAACATTTTTAAGGGTTTACGACATGCTACTCTGCTAAGAACTATAGCCATACTATTCATTGAATCTTATAAACTATTCTACACAGAAATATCCACGTTTTAAAGATGAGGAAACTGAGGCACGGAGAGGTTAAGAACCTCAGTTGGGTCACACAGCTTGCAATTGCAATCAGGATTGGAAACCAAGCTCATTAACTCTAGAAGCTTCTGATCCAAAAGTTTAGCCTCCCACTGCATGGTATAGGGATGCCTGTCCCCTACTTCCTCTTCTCCATTGCTTGACTGTGTGACTGGCTGGCCCGACTCCTGGTATCCTGGAGTCCCTTCACCCACATTAATCAACAGAACAGGACAGAAGAGTAGTCAGTGTTCATGCTGCTGAAAGAACAGAGCACTTTCCACATGACCCAGCTTCCTGGCCTTCTAGAGAACCATCCTGGGCCAGGAAAATGGGGCCGCTGGGGGCTTCCCTTAGGGGAGCTAGCTGTCAAGGCTGAGATGCACCCAGGGCCAGGGATCGTGTGTGCAGGGAGTCTGCTCTTCCTGAAGCAGGTTCCCTGCAGGCTCTGGGCTCTGGCTGGGATGAGACCTTGCAGGCCACTCTGGGGAGAGCTAAGCATGTCTACTGCAGCCGAGGAGTCTGAACCCTCTGTGTGTGCCAGGGAAAGAAGGGTGCTGAGTGAGAGGCAGATTCCAGCCAGGGACTGTGGGTAATTTTCTTGGTAAGAATGTGGGTAGACTGGCATTTGCTTAGTAGGCCACCTATTTTGAAGGGAATCACCTGTGGATACTAAGAAGGTCCCTCTTCTCATGCCCCTACCTGGGCCTAGCTCTCTGTCAGTGACACTGCCCTTCAGGGAGGTCCAGCTGCCTCAGATATGCAGTTGGGGGACAGGGTGGGGCTGGTTTCAGTGCACAAGCAGCATAAGATGAAGCAGCTGGAAGCCACAGAGGCTCTAGGGTCCCCCCATTGGCCCTTTCAGGGAATGTCTTGATCCTGCAGAAGAGACAAAACGGGGAGGGCTTGCCCTCCACGTGCCCAGTCATCTCTTCCTGATTTATCCATAGATTGAGCTTGATGATCCAGACTCACATTCATTCAACTAATCACACAAGTTATTTCTGCAATTTAGGTCTTCGAATAAGTGCACTTGGTTGCTGAATATGTGATCAGCCACAGATTTCTCATTCTTTAAAACCCAGGGAGCGGAAATGCCAACATAAAGCCATCAGCACAAGTCAGGGATTTCTGAAGCACTAAAATCAGGTCGCTGAAGGTCCTGGCCCCTGGACCTCCTGCCAGGCTGCACTTGGCCCATCAGTGCCCCACAGAGCCCAGGTTGGTGGGGGGGGGGGGTTCCTCTGTAAAACTCAGGATGATGGTAATCAATAGATGATCTGCTGCCATTCTTGTTACTTATACAGAGAACCAGGTTGCCTCTGCAGTGACTGGATCTGGAGGAGAAAATGCATTGAAAGACTTCAAAAGGGTGTAGACCAGCTGGAAAAGCTCCTGTAGGCTTTGAGATTGGGAAGATCATCTTCTGCTCTCACTGCCCTGAATTTGGCTAAAACCTTGAACAACCACCCCTTTTCCTCTTTTTCATCATCATCATCATCGTCATCATTATCATCATGGACATCACTACTGTCTCAGTCTATGGACAGGACTTACTTATTCGTTTGAGGAGCCTGGTTGAACTCCTATGGAGCCCCAAGGATGAGTTAGGCACTGAGGACTCCAGAGATAAATGAGATGTGTGCCCTGCCCTGATACAGTATTGCTTCAGATCTCAAAGGGAAGACCTATAATTAAAATGCAGGTGTGGAAAACAATTATTGAGACTTGTTCAGCCAGTGTGGACGAGAGGGTGGGGACGTCCGGGGCAAGGAACTCGGCTTCCTGCTTCCACTTCCTGTCCTGGGTTGATTGTAGCCCTGTAGGGAGTCTTAAAGCAGCTACTGAAGAGTAGCCAGTTGTTCCTTCTCACAGGTGCTGCAAACCAGAGTAGGTTTCAGTGTGGCTGCTACAAGATGCATCCATCCCAAGAATAGGTGGCATCTGCACTGTGGAGGCAGCTGGAGTCTTCTAAGAAGTTTTCCAGGCCAGTAGTGCCAGCTCACAGCCCCTAAATTCAAGGAGGTAAAGGTGAAGGTCTCATAAGAACTGATACAAGTATTTTTGGACAGGATTCCAGGGGATAGTTGAGAGAACAAATGAATTGGAGCCATAATTCCAGGCCAGCCCTCCATCATTTCAGACTTGATAGTCTCACTCTATTCAACCTCAAAATTTTTGTTTTTTTCAAAAACAAACCTAGTAGAATCATAGAAATGGCCCATATTTCTTTCAAGGTGCCCCCATCGAGAGGCTAGTTCATATTTCCTGATGCTACTAGGGTCAAAACAATCTTTGCCTGCTATCTGAGAGCTGCTTTCAGGAGCCAGTGCCTGGACCAATACATTATTGCATCTGCTAACTTATTGTTTTAGTCCATTTTGTGTTGCTGTAACAAAATACCTGAAGCTTGTTAAGAGAAGGAAAGAGAGAGAGAGACAAAAGAAAAGAACAGGGGTTTATTTAGCTCACAGTTTTAGAGCTAAAAGTCCAAGCTCAGGCAGCCCCATCTGCTCAGCCTCTGGTGAGGGCCATCATAACTTGGCAGGTGGCACTGCATCACCTAGTGGGAAGACATGCAGAAGTGATCATGTGGCTTGAGAGGAAGCAAGAGAGAAAGAGGAGAAGCCAGGTTCACTCTCACAGGAACTCGTCCACCCCCGGGAGACCCAACGTACTTATGGAGACCAGCATTGATCCCTTTGGGAGGCCAGGCATGACCCAGTCTCCTCCCACCCGTCCCCACCTGCCACTTCTCAGTACCACTACACTGGGGACCAGGCTTGCAGTGCACAAACCTTTGGGAATGCACCGTATCCAAACCAAAGCAGTTCATTCACCAGACTGGGACTCTGATAAACACTGACTGTTTCTAGAAAGTGAGTCTCTGCCTGCTGCTATGAAGACTCAAAACCTGGGTTTGAATTTTGCTTTGCCTTTTGTTTTTATTGGGCAAATCACTTATCTTCCCTGGATCTGTTTCCTGATCTGGAAAATGGGTGGTACCATCTTACCTTATTGTAGTGAGAGTTAACCAAGTAAGACAGGAGTACCTAACAGTGCCCAGAGTGCCACAGAATAAATCCCTGCCTCTATCCCCACCTCCACTCATTTATGAGAGGACAAAAAATATAATAGAACACTATTAAGTGTCAAGCAGAGGCCTATGTGATTCTGGGTAATTTACCTCATCTTTAAAATGGAGAGGTTGGTTCGTGGGTCAGGTCAGATTTAAAGGCTTAGGATTAGAAAGATTAAGTAAGACTCATATAAACATATTTTTAAAAAGTAAAGCCCTGGACAGGCACATACATAATCTTAGTACCTGACGTATTGAGGAGTCCAGTTCCAAGTCAGTGCCAAAGGTGCTGTCTTAGAACATATCAGAGAAAGGCCCTGGTTAGTTCTTACCATTCAGTGCAGGCTGTGCTTTGGTCCAGGTGTTCTCCTGAGCCCACCCCCAGGAGCCATGAGAATCCACATATCTGCTTGGATGAAACACAGCTGACATCTACTACATGCAAGAATCCAAGCCCTGCTGGACTGAAATGATCCTAGGGTACCAGGCAAGGGAGGACGGGACAGGTAGAGAGTCACCCTTCCTCTGCCACACAACACCCTTCAACAGGGAAAAGTGCTAGTCTTCCTGCCCCCAAGAGGGAAGAGATTTTCCTCCTTGAGAAGTGAAAGGTAGGTGTGGAAGGCAGTGCCCATTGGCTTGGGTTGTAGGTGGCATTTTCTGTTCAAGAAAGAATAGTCAGGAGTTTGATGCAGGCTATAGAGGAGATGACCAAAGACCAAGCAAGCTGGTTAGTCATAACAACAGCAGCTCAGGCACCAGAGTTAGTAAGTGCTCAATAAATATCTGCAGAAATAATACTTGCATCCTATGGAAATAACAGTGCTGGATCAAACTGGCATTCCAGAGGTAAACAACCAGATGTTCCTTGTCCACCTAACTGTCCAGTGCCAAAGCTCAGACTTTTCACCAGGATTCTGAAGCCCTCTTCAGTTGTGTTAATCAGGCACAACTGTGTTATCTCCCTACCCTTTTGCTTACAGTAAAATTCCTTCCCAGCACAAGGGCCTGGAGTGCGGGTAGGGAAGACGTGAGCATTCCAGTTGCTCTGTATCCTCACCAGTGCTTAATATTGTCAGTCTTTTTAATTTTAACCTTTGTAGTAAGAAGCAAACACTAAATTCTTTGTTGAACTCCTTGAAATGTATCCGTTCACTCATTCTGAGCTGTTGTTCCACCCCAGTCTACGATCAGTGCTAGAGAGAACAGAGCCGAGTAGTCAAGATCTGTTCCCTGACCCGGCGTAGGTTGGACAGCTGGAATGGGAATCCTGCTTGGCAGCTTCCCTGCTTTTCTAACCTTGGGTGAATTAATCTCACTGAGCCTGTGTTTCCTCATCTGTTGGTTGGGGTTGGTTCGTCAAAGCAGCGTAGCAGAGATTAATATTATGTAATAATATATGTAAAGGGCTTGCCCCGCGTGGGGCTCAACAGATGTTAGCTGTGACTGTTATTACTCACTTGTTTTGCCAGCTGACTGAAAAATAGTAACAGGCACCAGAGGTTTAAGAAAAATTTGTGAGAGAACTTAGTAATAGCTAACATTTATCGAACATTTACAGTGTGCCAAATGCTGTTCTAAAGCGCCTTTTATGGATTACTGGTAACATTAAAAGTCCTATCAATTTCCATAATTTTTCACAAATTGGGAAAAGGTCATTCTGGTTTGATTTTTCAGGTCAGAACACACGATTACAATTGTGGGATACTAATGGTTTCCTAGGAGCCATGAGTCTAGAATTTTAGAGGTAGCAAGTTGGGAATACTTTCATGAGCTATACTTTACCTCTTTATTACTCAGTGACCTTCATGCCTTTTGTTCAGAAGCCCAGTGCTGATGACTTAGTAAAGAGGAGAAACAATGGATTCTTAAAAAAACAAAAAAACAAAACAGTGTTTGGTATTGTTGGGAGGGTTCTGGGTATTTCCATACTGACCGTGCTTGCACTAGCAGGTGTGGTCTTAAGAAAGGGCTTGCCACACTCTGGGCCTCAGTGTCCTCACTTGTTTAGAACACTGAACTCGGTTAGCTATTGCTGTGTAACAAACTAACCTGCAAGCAGAGGCTTAAAAACAAGCCCTTGTGATTACTCATGAGCCTGTGGCTCTTGACTGCAGTTAACTCATGTATACGGTCAGCTGGCAGGTCACCCAAGGCCTGGCTGGCCTAGGATGGCCTTGGCTGGATGCCTCAGCTCCAATCCATGTGCATCTACTCTGCTCTTCATGGCAGAAACAGGGTGCAGAAGAACAGGGGAGGCATGCAGAGCCTTTTCAGACCTAGGCTCAGAACTGGCACCTGTCACCCTGCATTCTGTTGGTCAAAGCAAGTTAGTCCAGCCTGGGCACAAAGGATGAAGAGATAGATTCTGTCTCATGACAGGAGCAGCTGCTAAGTCATGTGGCCAAAGTCATGGGCAGAGAGAGAGGTGGAAAGTCGGGAACATTTCTGCAATCTGCCACACTTAGATTCCTTCCCACTGTAACATCTCATAATCAAGTAGTGCTCAGGCCAGTGTGGGAGAAGGAAGTTGATTCCCATCTTCTTAGGCCAAGGCCAGACATTCCTGTCTGGATTAAGATGAATGACCAGATGCCCAGTCACTGTTCGTGCTGAGCTCAGCTCCATTTGATCAAATGGACAGAACTAAAGGACATGATTTTACTCAGTCACTCATTCTGCATATATTGAGCACTGCTGTGTGCCAGGTCCTGAGCTGAGCTAGACACCTAAATCACTGTCACGCAGCCTGCAGCGGTGATGCTGGGGCCACAAGAAGCGTTCCTGTGCCTGCTAGTTTGGGCTTTCTGTCAATCTGATGCTGGGGCAGATCCCTGGGTCTTTCAGACCATAGATGAATCAAGAAGCCTTAGGGTCTGACTGTCCCATTTAGGCCCCATGGCCCTGGAGTTAGCCCCATCCAGACCCCTTCAGCACTAGGCAGCCAGGAAGTAGAGAAGGAGAGCAAGGTGTCAAGAACCAGTGTGTGAATGTGACTACACGTCCTCCAGGGTGTGAATGTGAGGTCTCCTGCACTTGGAGGCCATCTCTGTGCTGTGTGTGCTGTGAACCAAGGCTGTTATGCACTTACAAGCAACTGGCTTCAGAGGGAGTTAAATCAACCTTTGAGTTTCCTGCAGCCCCTCCTCAAATAGACACCCAGCTGGCATTTTTCCTTAAATACCATTCATTTTTAAAAGGGGAAAAAATGTTGGTGGCCTTGAAATAGATCACGCTTTAAAATGCAGAGTAGCAGAGATTCGGTTCAAATTATTCTCTTAATAGAGTTCTTCAGAGTGAGGAAGTGACGAGAGAACATAATCGCTTCTTTTGTCATTTGGGCAAAAATCTAAGGACTGCAACCCATTTGTCTGCAAATGTCTCTCCTTGGTACAAATTGCAGCAAGCAATCCATTCCAAGGGTAAATGGTCTTTAATTAGAGTCAGTTGTCTTGGCAGGGGGAGGTTGAGGGAGGTAAGGGGTTTGAAATATAAAATATTTTCTCTTTAAAAATAAAATGAGTATACACATTTTTACAATTAACTCACTTCCCTGATTTTATAGCTAGGGCAAGGTTTTGTTATAAGTAAAACTACCCTGGCTGTTTTTCATGGCTAAAAAATTTTTGCAGTAAGGCCTCTGAGAAACAGTAGAATTTCTGTAGCAATCTTGATGAAAATGCATCCTCAAGCATTGATTTTTGTAGCTGAAGTGCATTATGTGTTTTGCATGAGCTTTTGAAAGCTTAGATAAATGAGGTGGCTCAGAAAGCAGATAAAAAAAAATGGGAGGAAATTATACCGATCCAAAAGAAGATAAATGTCCACTAATTCTCAGATTAACATTTTAGACTCCTGTGTTTTTATAGGTGAATGTTGGCAATGCTGATAATGTGAGATTGGTTTACAATGTCACATACCGGGTAGAATCAATGAAGCCTTGTTTGAGTTCTCAGAGTTAGCTACACTCGAAAGGAAGCGGAGTTAATGCCATGACCTGGTGGTGCCCCGACCCCCACCTCTATTTGGTACTGGCACTGTACCTAAGAGACATTGACCCTCAAGGTTAACTGAGTCAGTTTGCCCCCTAGGGTTGTGAGAGATGGAAAATCCAACCCCATTTGATTTAAGCCTCAAAGGAATTTACTAGATTACTCAACTGAAAGTTGCCAGGGTTAGACTCAGATCTCCCTTGATCCAAGACTCAGATAAAGACTGACTGTTTTTTTCTGTGTGTCTGTCCTCTATTTTCTCTCTTCATTCTCAGAATGCCCCTTCCTTTATGTCAGCAAAGTAGTACAGCAATTTTTGCCTCCATGTATCCAGTTTGTGTTTGGTGCAAAAGAGCTAGGGCTGCTTTCTTGAGGATTTCAGTTTAAATCCCAGGGCTAGCTCTGATCAACTTTAATTGTGCCTGTGGTTCTTTCTGTCCCTAGCTAATCCTAATGTCCAGAGGAATGAAAGATGTGGACTGGCTGAGACCTAGATCACTTGATCATCGGCATTGCTGGGGGTCTGGACAGCACTGCCCCAAATCGGACATGGCCTAGGAGTTGGGAGGAGGGAGGAGAAAGATGCCCTAGAAGGTGATTCAAGGGCCTATTAACCACTCACCCTGAAAACAGATGAGTGGAGTCTGGGATGTGAACCTGCAGATTTCTGCTATAGCAGCCAGCAGCCTTTCATTTCTTCCTTCAACAAATATCTGAACACTCGCAACAAACAGTGCAAGGGTTACTGTGGTGAACAGAAGGGTCCAGGCTCTGCCCTCAGAGAGCAACTAGTCCCTTTTGTGCTAAGGCTCAAATCATCCCCTGGGCCTCCAGCCAACTCAGTATTTTTACTGACCACCTACTATGTACCAAGGCCTAGAAACAGACAGATGAGGAAAACTAAAGCCTTGGCTTTGAGCAGTATAGAGCAGATCAGTGAGGGTGAATGTTCAGGAGCACCTGAGGCATTAGGGACATTAGCATGTCATCTCTCACTCTGCTTTTGTTCATTGTATTAGTTAGAATTGTATTTCGCTCAAACTAAAGGAAAATCTAAAATAGCAATGACTTAAAGTAGAAGTTTATTTCTCTTTCACAAGTCAGAGTAGTCAGTCTAGGGCTGTGTTAGTAACTCCACCATGACTGGACATTCAGGTTCCACCATTCATCCTGAGTAGTGGCTTCTACCTTATGGTCCTAGGTGGTTGCTCTGGTGCCAGTCATCATGACCAATTTTGACCAGCAGGAAAAGAAAGAGAAAGAGAATATACTTTCCAGAAGTTGTACACAATCTCAACCCATATCCCATTGGCCAGAACTTGGTCACATGCCTATGCCTAGCTGCAAGGGAAGCTGAGAGGTGCAGTCTTTATTCTCCTGATCATATACTCAGTGAGAAATAAAGCTGCTGCTTGTATTTTTCCACCCAAATCAAAGGAGAATGGACATTAGAGGGAAGCACTAAGATTTGGTCACACTCATACTGTTTGCTTTGCCTGACCAAGCCTCTGCCCTTCTACATGCCACTCCAATTCTTTTTGTTTTTAATTGTGGTATTAGAAAAGCTAGGCAAGCACTCTGCCATTGAACTTCACCTCCAGCCCCTTTAGCATTTTACTTGATTTTATTTTATTTTATTTTTGAGACAAGGTCTTAAATAAGTTCCTCAAGCTGCTCTTCAACTTTTTTTTTTTTTTGGTGCTGGGGATCAAACTCAGGTCCTTGTGCTTGCGAGGCAGGCAGCGGAACCACTGAGCTAAATCCCTGGCCCTGCTCTTCAATTTATAATCCTCCTGCCGCAGCCTCCTGAGTAGCTGGGATTACAAGCATGCTCAGCTTTCCAAGTTCATTTTTAAAAACCAAACTACTGCTTCTTCCATGAAGCCTCCTTGGTTTTAACCCCAATTGAAATCAATATCTTTTTTTGTTTTTGTTTTCTGAGACAGGATCTTGCTCTGTAGTTCAGGCTGGCATCAAACTCACTATACAGCCCAGGTTGGCCTTGAACTGGCAATGATCCTCCTGCATTAGCCTCCCAAGTGATGGAGTTACAGGCATGCACCACCACATTCAGCAGCTCTATCTTATTTTAACTTTCAAATCAACTGTTACAGTTTAGATTTAAAATGGCCCTCCAAAGTCTCATGTGTTTAGAAGATGATTGGATCTTGGGGGTGCTATACAGTATATGCCTCCTTTGATGAGCTCAGGAGTTCCTGTGCTGTCAGGAGGTGGGTGGGGATGTGACCCAGAAGAGTGTGTTCTTGTCCCCAGCGACTCCTCTCTTACTCTTTCCTGGCTGCCATAGAATGAGCAGTGTTCCTCTGCTTTACCCTCCACCATGCATTTCTACCTTGGAGCTGGCCAACTCAAGACTGAACCCACTGGAAACTGAGCCAAATGAACCCTCTCCCCCTATAAATTATGTCACATATTTTGTCCCATGGACGAGAATACATGAACTATAGTGAATTATAATTTAGTACAATAAAATGTACCCATAATAAGCGTACACTTCAATACATTTGGAAAAATACATTTCACCACCACCTAAATCAAGGTACAGAATATCTTCTGAAAATTTCCTCATGCCTCTTTGTGGGAAACCTTCCCCACTGTCTGGCCCAGCAATCCCTGATCTACTTCCGTCACTCTGAATTAGCTTGAACCTCCTAGGGTTTTAAGAAGCACACAGTGTGTACTCTTGTGCATCTGGCCCTTTCACTTAGCATGTTTTCAAGGTTCACGTGTGTTGTGTCTAGGAGTGGTTGCTCCTTTTTGTTTCTGAGTACACATTCCATCCATCAGATGCCCCAACTGCAGTTTTGTTTTTTCTATTTATCAGTTGATGGCCTTTGGATTGTTTCCAGTTTGGGGCTATTGCCAATAATTCTGGTTTGAACATTCATGGGCAAGGTTTTATGTGGACATAGGTTTCCATTTCTCTTTTCTACATACCCAGGAGTGAAACAGTTGGGTTATATGGTAAGTACATGCTTAACTTTAAGAGAAATTCCCAAACTGTCTTTTTCAAAGTGGATGCACCATTTTCCAGTCTCACTGACCATATCGGGGAGTCTACCTGCTTCCCATCCTCACCGACACTTGCTATATCAATCTTTTGGGGGTTTGTTTTTTTTGGCTACAGGGGATTGAACTCGGGTCCTTGTGCTTTTGAGACAGGAGGTCTTTTTAAGCTATGCTAGTGAGTGTACAATGATATCTCCCTGTAGTTTTATTTATACACACACTGTTCCATTCTCCTTCCACTCCACTAGTTGTACTAAGATCTTGGTTAGTGTTTAACATCATTACGGCTATATACATGCTCTTCATGCTGACCCTCATAGAATATGATTTCCTTCTCTTTCCTACATAGCTCTTTGTTTTCTCTGGAGTTAATAATTGTTCTGTTTATTTGCTGCTTAGCTTGTTGCATGTTCGTCACTCCTTGCTTTCACATCCTCTTATTGCTGTGCCGCTCTCTCAGTGTTCTAATGCCTTAAGAGTTCCTTCAGTCTCATCCTCTTGCAGAAGTCTGTCCTGGGGCCTGGGAACCTGCTCCACAGCTGTTGTCTCTGGGGAACTTTTTGCCTCTCTCTTGTTTGTTATTTAGAATAATTTTGTTGATACATTATTTACATACCATAAAAGTCTCCCTTTTTCAGGTGTACCATTCAATGAATATTAGTGTATTTACAGAGTTATAAAAACATTATCACCACCTAAATCTCAAATATCTCCATTACCTACAAAGAACCCTGTGCCCATTTACAGCCATCCCCCATTCCCATTTCCAGCCCTAAGCAGCCACTGGTCTAATCTGTCACTATACCTTTGCCTTTTTTGAATGTTTCATAAAAACAGAACCATATAATTTGTGATCTTTTGTGTCTGGATTCTTTCACTGAGCATGATTCTTTTCAGGGTTTATCCATGTTGTAGCATGCACCAGTATATTATTTCTTTTTATTACTCAATAAAATGGCGTGATGTGTCTACCACGTTTTATTTACCCTTTCATTGATTGATGGACCTTTTTGTTTGTAGTTTGGGGCTACTATGAGTAATGCTTCTATGAACATTGTATGCAAACTTTTGTGTGAACATTTTAAAATTTTCTCTTAGGTGCTAGTACACGTAGAATTACTGGTCACATGGGACCTGTGTGTTGAACTTTCTGAGGTACTGCCAAATTGTCTTCTCAAGAGGCAGCACCAATTACATACCTGTCAGCAACAGATTATGGCTCTAATTTTTCCACATCTTTGTCTTCTGTATTACAGCCACTGTAGTGGGTATGAAGTGGTATATCTTATAGTGGTTTTGATTTGTATTTCCTTAATGTCTACTGATGTTAAAGATCTTCTCATGTGTTTTTTGCCCATTTTTATATTTTCTTTGGAGAAATGTATATTCAAATCCCTATTGGAATGATTTATCTTTTTAAAAATAAAATTAAATTGAGTTGTAAGATTATATATTCTGGATACCAGTCTTTCATGGAGTATATTATTTGCACATTTTCTTCTATTTGGTAAGTTGTCTTTTCACTTTCTTGAGGGGACAGTTTTTAGTACAAATGTTTCTAATTTGATGTAGTCCAATTTACTTGTTTTTTCTTTTGTCATGCTTTTTATGTCATATCTGAGAAACCATTGCCTAAACCAAGGTCTTGAAGATAATTCCTGTGTTATCATCTAAAAGAATTACCATCTCAGTTGTTACTTTTAGCTGTAATTTTTGATTCTATTTTTGTGTATGGCTTGAGGTGGAATTCCAACTTCATTCTTTTGTATGTGGATATCCAGTTGCCCTTCATTATTTTTTGAAAAGACTCTTCTTTTCCCATTGGGTTGTCTTAGCATCCTTGTTGAAAAATCACTTGACTATAATATAAGGTATTATCTCTGAACTCCATTGATCTATATGTCTATTCTTATACCAGTATCACACTGTGTTGATTATTGCAGCTTTGTAGTTTTTAAAACAGGAAAAATGAATCTTCTATCTTTGTTCTTTTTCAAGATTATTTTGGCTATTCCCTTGTATTTCTATAGGAATTTTAGGGTCAGCTTATCGATTCTGTAAGAGAAAGAGAAAGCTGAGGGAGGGAGGGAGGAGGGGGAGAACGGAGAAGGGAGAGAGAAGAGAGAAAGAGAGAAAATACAGTTGGGATTTTATACGATTACATTGAATCTATAAATCAATTTGGTTAATATCGCTATCTTAATATTGTCTTCTAGTCCATGAATATCAAGTGTCTTCCCATTTATTTAGATCTTTTAAAATTTAACAGTATTTTCTAGCTTTCTAGTGTACAAATTTTGCAGTTATTTGTTGAATTTATACCAGAGTATCTTATTCTTTTTGATACTTATTTTAAAGGAGGTTGATTTTTTTTTTTTTTTTGGTACCCGGGATCGAACTCGAGTCCTTGTGTTTGTACAGCAGGCAGCGAAACCACTGAGCTAAATCCTCAGCCCCAGGGGGTTGATTTTTTAATTTAATTTTGAGAGTGTTCGTTGCTAGTGTATAAAAATACAATTGATGAATCCTGCAACCTTGTTGAACTCATTTATTAGTTCTAATAGTGTTTTGGTAGATAAGGATTTTTTAAATTATGAGACAAATTATCTGCAACCAAAACCAGTTTTACTTCTTCCTTTCCAATATGGATGCCTTATTACCCTGTTAGAATCTTCAGTACAGTGTCCAGCAGAGGCAGACTTGTTTGTTCCTGACCCTAGGGGCCTTTCACCATTAAGTGTGTTAGCTGCGGGTCTCGCCAGTTTTGCATCCCCATTTGCTGGATCCATGGCCTTTGACTTTCTTGCTTTGTTCCTGGACCTAGGAGTATGAGGAAGGAGTAAAATACTTGAAAGTTTTGAAATTTGAAGCTCTCTCCATTCTACTCTCTGGCTCAATTGGTAATTAGACTGAATAAAGATTTACAGAATGGAGGTCATTTTCTCCTCACTATTCTGAAATCAGTCCATTCTTTCTAGCTTGAAGCCAAATGCCATTTGGATCCCTTGTGTAAGAGCTGTGTTTTTTCCTCTGGAAACTCAAAGGACCTCCTCTACCCTGAGCATTTTGAAATTTTATGACAGCATGCCTTAGGGTGGATCTCCTTTCATCTGTTGTGCTGGAAACTAGTGAACTTTTTCAGGTCTTCGTTTTCTTCTCTCCATTTTCTCCCTTTCTGGAGTTCTTTTTTTTTTTTTTTTTGGTTCTATTTCAGGAAATTTCCTCAAATTTACTTTCTAGCTCTTCTATTGAGTTTTCCATTTCTGCTGCCAGGTGATGTATTAATTTCCGAGAGCCCTGTTTTATTCCATGAATGTTCTTTTTTGAGCATCCTGATCTTATCTTACAGATGCACCACTTTTATTTGTCTCTGATTTTTTTTTCTTCTTAGTTTCTTCTCCCTAGGAAGTCTGTGTCCTCCTAGTTACTGTCCCTGTTTGTTCATTGGTCTACCTCTCATGTCAGTTTTTCCTCAGATATTTGGGGTCCTGGGCTGTGACTTCGGGGTAAATACGGGACAGGAAAGAAGAGAGTTGGGGCACTAGAGTAGGGAGTGGGTTCTCTGGACACTTATAGTAGAGTGTCCAACAGGGGACTCTTGAGAAGGTGTTTGCTGTCTCGGGCTGGGATGGTTCCACATAAGACACGTTCCCATTCTCCTTTCAAGAGAATGCCTGCTGCGTGTAGCTTTCTGAGAGGTGGGTAGGAAGGAGGGGCCGGAGATGGAGTGGGGCACTCAGCCCTCTGCTCTCAGGGTGCTGCTTTCTATTCTGCCAGTGTTCCCAAGTCCAGAGCACTCTCTCTTGCCCCCTCCTGAGATTACCTCCATCTTTCTGCTGGGACAAGAAAGGACATTTTCTTGCCAGAGGTAACAGAGGATCAAGTGATCTTACTACCTTTTCAGCTGACTCTCAGCAAGCCTCTCTTCTTCTACCTCCAGGGATACCTGGTGTTGCTGCCAGACCCAGAGCCTTTGGATTTTCCACTGCAGCCTGAGTGCTGGATGCTCGCATCCTCATGGCTTGGGATTCTGCCTTCTTGGCTTTGTTAAGTCAGTGCTGAACAGTGCTCTCCTATCCAACTGCCAGAACTTGGTTACTGTTGTCTTCTCTCCTAGTCGCTTTGTCCTTGTGGACTGATTTTAAACTGCTATGCTGTTGATTGCTGGAGTGTTGGCCCGGCGGGGGTGGGGGGTGGGGGGGTGGTAGAGGCCGGTGGACTCAACCAGTTCACCTTCACCATCTCTAGCTTTTCTAATTGATTGGCTCCCTGAGCTTCACCATCATCATCTGTAAAATGAGACAAATGATCCTGATCCTGACATCTGCCCAGGAGCCCCTGTGAGGATCAGGTGAGTTCTGTGTAAAGATGTGGTATTTGGGACCAACATGCCTGACTCTGTTCTAAGTGATGCCTGAGCAGAGAGTCGAGGCTGGAGCTGGAGAAAGCCAACCTGAGCTGCGGGTTACTGCATCAGTCACCTGTCCTCACGCTGGTGCTGCAAACAACACAGTCATAGAGCTCACCGGCATGCAGCAGTAAATGCTTAGGGAGCTTGTTGTCCTCAGGCTCCAGCCAGTTCAGGCTGTTCCTTTAATCAACCCCTTGCATCTTACTGGTGTCCCCTGGGGGCTGGGGCAGCTGACTGTCAGCTAGCCTAGGAGATTCTCGCTGGGACAAGGGGAGCAAGTCAGCTCTGCTCCACACAGAAAGGCAAAAGGACCAAGAAAGGAAGTGGAAACAAGCAGGTTTTGAATCCTCTGCTTCTGTCACATTTGTTGTGATTGACTAAAGTTAGCCCTGTGGCTGAGCCCAGAGTAAGAGGACAGGGAGAGACATCCTACTCAGTGGCAAAGGCCATGGCTGCAGGATGAGGTAAGGAATTGGGACCATTGCTGCAGCCTTTCTACCATGGGTGTCCAGGCATGGCTATGCATGGCTCTAAGCAGAGCCCCTTCCCCCATCCATCTTGATTTTTTTTTTAAGTTAAATCCAGAATATTTTGCCTAAACAGGAACCTGAGGTCCTGCCATCCTTATTTGCATTCAGTTGAAACAGTGACTCCTTTACTTACAATTCAAAAGAAATGCTGTCCATCTCTAAAACAATCAGAAGTGATCTCTCCAATAGAGCAACACTCTCCCCAGGCCTGGGCTGGAACTGTTGATCACAGGCAACCAATTTAATCTGCTTAATTATTTGATTCAATCAGAAGTTGGCTTAATTATTTTCTTGCTTCTCACCTCTTTTGAATCCATTCTGGAAACTGATTATGTCTTTAACACCAGTACAAAGATAAGTGTTTCAATTGGGAAATGTAATTAGCCAAGGAAAATGAATGTGGGAGCTGCCTTTTGTCAGAGCACCATTAAAACCCAACTTTGGTCAATAACCAAGGTGGTGCAAAGACCAAGGGCAGTTTATCCCAATTGTGACCAGGGAGGGAAGGCCCAGCAGGAGGTGGGAAATAGGTGCCTTGGGACTTTAGTGGAAGGAGGCTCATTCATTCACAAGCCATTTCTAGGCCAATTCTGGATGCTAGGGATGCAGAGGAGAATTGGCCATGACCTTGCTCCCCAAGAGTTCTCCTGGAGGGAGAACACATCATAATGGGCAAGTGCTTTGGGAATACAGTGAAAGGGGCCATGCCTAAGCCTCTGGGAATGTCACAGAGCAGGTGACATTGATCTGGGCTTGGAAGAGTGAGCTACAGTTCCCAGCAGAGAGCAGAGGGCATTGTGGATAGAAGGCACAGCACAGACAAAAGTATAGTGATGGGAAAGCACAGGTGTGATTATAGGGTACTCGGAGGCCAGACTGCCAGGGACTTGAGGCCAGCCCTAAGCCCCAAAGTGTGCAGGCTGTCCTTGGTCATCCCACCTTGCTTTTCAGTCCCCTCTCCCCACTTCAGCCCTCTGTCTCCCCCCAACTTTGCCCTCTGGACAGTTATTAAGGTTTCTCCCAAAGTGGTTTTTGTTGTTGTTGTTTTCTGGTACCAGAGATTGAACTCGGGCCCTTCTGCTTTCGAGGCAGGCGACAGAACCACTGAGCTAAATCCCCAGCCTGCTCCCAAAGCATTTTAATGGAAGTGTAAGGTGTATGACTTTTGAGGAGACTGAACTATCTGAAAGCAGAGAGATGGATCCAGAGAAACTAGGAATAACAGATATGCCCATTGGAGCTGAAGAACAGGAAGACAGTGGAAGGAGGCCACTCCAGGCAGAAGGTATAGCTTAACTACAGCAGTGTGGCTCACTGAATTTCACATGACTGTGGCATAAAATTAAAGGTGGGAAATATGCTTCCCCTCTGGGCAGGGGCTGTGGTCACAAAGGCCTTCTAGAGGGCAACCGCAGACCACCTCTTGGCCGTGCCTCCAGCACAGGGGAGCCTGCAGACATGCAGCCTCTTGGCACTGCTTGGGCTTCGCTGCTGCTGCAAGCTTCACTTTTTCAAAGCTCTAAGTGCTCAGAGCAGGAGTCTTTGGCTTGCTTGGATTTCTGCCTGAAACAAACTGTGGAATGTGGTGGGGTGGAGAGGTTACCTGGCCAGGTGGCACCTGCACCTAGGGGGAGGGAGGAAGGACCTCTGGCTCCAGGCCAAAGAAAGGTTGAGCCACAGCACCTGTGCAAGCCTGGTTCCTTCACCTTAACCCTTAGCTGTCCTTACCCGGCACAATTCAGCCAAGGGCACCCATGAGCTAATAGAAGACACCAGGCCTGGCACACTCTGAGACACACACACACTGCCTCCCAGACCCCATCCATCTCATCCACATACACATAGTTTGTAATGGAATGGTAACCAGGATGTATCCTGCTTTTTCCCTCAGTAAGATCTTGATGCCTCTTTCTCTGCCTTTCCCAAGAGGGACCCTTCTCACCTATGAAACAACTGGTATAGAGAGAAAGTCCAAACACTGTAGACATTGAGGCCATGGCCTCTGTTTATTTACTATACAACCTCAGACAAATTGCTTAACGTCTCTGAGCCTCAGTTTTGTCATCTGGAAACAGAGATACTATAACCACCTATGCTGTAGAGTTAAGAGGATTAAGAATAAAATTTCCAGTTTGGTACTTGATGTGTAGGATGTATTAAACAAATGACCATGACTATTTATGGAAGCTGCTCGATCCAGCTCAGATCACCACCCAGTGATCCACCTAGCTGGATAACTTGGGGCACCAGTCATTTAATTTTGATGAGCCCCAGTCTCCTCTTCTGTAAAATAGGGGTAATGGCAGCCTTCAGGGTGGGTATAAGGGGCCAGCAGGGTGATTACAGTGTGTGGAAGGACTTGAAATGGGTGTTGTGTCCTTGCTGTGGAGCAGGCATTGATGGTTTTCTCTCTGATGGGTGATTTGATAACTCATCATGTGCTAGCAGCTGGAGCTGGTGAGTGGGAGGGGCGAAAGAGCAGGGGAAGTGGAGGTCAGTGTCTGCACCTGCCCCAGCAGAGAACAGGATGGCAGGGCTGTAGTCCAGAATGAGTCAGCCCTGCTCCTGACTCCAGGCTCCAGAAACAGGAGTGGAGTTGGGGAGACTTTCCCACTCCTGCCCCAAGCTTGGCAGAGGCAACCCCCTCAGCAAAAGGATATGGAATAACCGGAGTCCTGTGGAAGTTGCCCCTGGCCAGAGGCAGCTTACCATGTGTTACTCTGGCCTTCTTCCTGCCTCCCAACAAGGTCTTGTACCAGGGATGGACTGGGAATATGAGATGCCAAGGCATGGGGACCAGGCTGAGCCTCACCACCCATCCAGGCTTCCATCCTGAGCCAGGGGGCAGACAGGCTGGCAGAACGATCAGCCGCTCAAGGCCCTCAGATTTCCAAAGGCAACATACACTGAGCACAGAGCCTGGCAGAGGACACTAGTGCTGGAGCGTGGGGGCTGTACAGAGACAAGACAAGGTTTTGATAACAGAGTCTACCTGACATGTCTGAAAAATCAGGCGTGCATCTTCCTGCCAAGGAATGCAATTTCCTACTAATGAGTTGTGAGAGGCTGGAACAAGTTATCAGAGGGAGGCTGGGCCGACTCCTTCCCCAGGGAGCCTCATTGATGGAGCTCCAGCCCAGCCTCCTCCCTCTGGGGCTCAGCTATCTGGGGAGCATGGCTGCCAAGTCTCCCTCTGGGTTAGGACTTGCTGGTGGCCCCAAATCCCTGATGTGGAGCCACCCCAGTCCTTGGCTGCAGTCCTCCAGCCTGGCAGGGAGTGAGCAAAGTCTCCTCCCCTTATGCAGCCTCAGGCTACCAGAGACCAGAGGCAGTGACCCCAGTGATGGATGGCTTTGAATGCTTCCCAGCCCAAAAAGCATCTGTCAGCTGACATCTTCTGAGCCATCACAGCATCTGCACAAGGGAAACTAAGAGGTACAGTCAGGTGTCTGAGGTCATTCTGCTTAGTGGGTGTACTTGTTGAAGAGAACACCAGCTGCTGTAACAGATAAACCCAGAGACCTCAGTGGATTAAGGCTACAGACATTTATTTCTTGCTCACTTAAAGTCAAATTGATGGAGGTGGCTGCTCACTCAGGGAGCCAGGGTAGTGGAGGCACCATCACCTCTAAATCGTGACTCCCAAGGTTACCGTGGCCTTGGAAGCTCCTACAGTTGGCCTCTACAGACTGGGTCTCACAGTGGCGAATGTAACACGCCCACATTCCACTGGCCAGAACTGGGCCTCAGGACCCGCCAAGATGCAAGGAGGCTGGAAGGTTAGCTCCTGCTGGGACATCAGGCTTCCACCTGAGCTCTGCCCTGTGCCCTTGCGGAATGACCCTGCTGGGCACAGGGAGCAGGTGTTCACTCGCAAAGACCAGGATCCCAGATGAGCACTCTTGGTTTCAGTGAGTACCCAGCACTGTCCAGACCTGGAAGAAGATGCACAGTGTCGTTCTGAACTCTGCAAGCAGTCTGGATCCTATGCCTGTCCCAGGCCTCTCTGCAGCCTCCCCTCCATCTGCAGACACAGAGCAGTTCACAGCCTGGCCCTGGATGCTGCTCCATGCCCCGCATTGTCCCTCACACAGTCTGCCCCTCAGCCTGCACCCACATCCTCCCCAGGCGGCTCTAGCTGGGAGTGTTGGCTCCTTCATCCCCCTCCTCGATACCCTGTACTCCTCCCTGACCAGCTTGTCACCTTGAGGCCTTTATTCATGCTGTGCCCTCTGCCTGGAATGTCCTCCCTCCACCTCTCCCCCTGCAGACTCTTTTTTTTTTTTTTTTTTGGTGCCGGGGATCGAACTCGGGTCCTTGCGCTTGAGCAGCAGGCGGCGAAACCAATGAGCTAAATCCCCGGCCCCCCCGCAGACTCTAATTCTTCCTTCCTGATCCAAATCCTGGGTTATCTCTGAGGTTTTCTTCTGCAGACATAGCTGCTCCGCTAGCATTTATTGAGAGCTCGCTTTTTTCCCGTCCTGCAATAAAGGCTTTAGGGTAGTGAATTCATTTACCTCCCAGCCAAGGAGGGGGGCATTGCCCTTTACAGATGAGGAACCTGAGGCTCTGAGAGATGCAGGCAACTTCGTGAGGTCACCCAGCTGGTGAGGGCAAAGTGCGGACACAGGCCTGAGGGAGCCCTACCCACAGCATAGACTCCACCTCTCATCCCACCGGCACAGTGCACTACAGTTATTCCGGCAGAGGTCAGCCTGAGCCATCTGGAGTCCTCATCCCTGTCCCCACTACCTCTAAGGCCAAAATCTAGGTGATGATTTTCTCAACTAAATCCCTCACCCCAAGAAACAGAACCAGAAATTCCTCATATTATCAGCTGTCATAATCCCCTCCCTGCCTGCCTGTCAGTTTTTGAAAGTTACCCCAAAACCATTTGGAGATGATCTGAGAGGCATAGACTGGCCTTCTCTATGTGTGATTAAGTCCGATGGCTTTTTAATGACTTGAGCTGCGCCTTTGTAGATTAACAAAAATGGATTACCATATATTTCTAAAAACTGTGGCCGAGATCAGGTCTTTTTAGTTTCCCCATCACCCTTGAAAACCTTCGCTGAGAATGACAAATACTCGGGGCCTTCACACACGGTGCTGCTTCCCAGTTCCCAGAACCACCCTGGCTGGGAGAGCCGTGAAGCCTCTGGAACCGATCTTTACCAAATTGAACTGTGTGTTTTCTCTGAAGCGGAGAGAGCTGTCTCCTGGGCTGTGCCCAGCACATTTGCTGTGTTTGTGAGTCGCCGTGGTCCAGAGATCTAACACAGAGGCCGTTGGCGCCCAGGAAGCACGCTCAGGCCAGCGGGGGTGAGGCCTGGCCTGGCTGAGTGGTGCAGATGTACTCGTGGGAGGGGCCTGACCTTCAAGGCCCCTTTGATTTTTTTTCCCTCCTGTTCCTTTCTCTGCCAGACTCTGTTTGGGGAGTCCAGCACCCTTCACCTCCAAGGCAGGTATCATTGGTCCCTTTTGATAAATGCAGGCTCACTGCTGGCTTGGAGAGGTTAAGTCACTTGGTTGTGGTCACACAGTTTGTAAACCCTAGATCCAAGCCTCAAATGATTTTGATTAGAAGCCTGTGCTTTTCCCACTATCAGTGCAGCATCTAAAAAGTCCAAGGCAACTCACAGGCACCTCCTACAGCCCATGCACATTTAAAGAAAAGAATAAATGTCATCCCGCCAGTACCAGTTGTGTCAGTAATGGACATTATCCCCATCGCACAGTGGAGAGTGCTGAGGCTCACAGCATGAGTAGCTAGCTGACCACACACCGCCAGCAACAGGCTACAGAAGAGTTGATTCTAGGTCCCCCAGAGCCCAGTGTAACTACCTCACCAGTCCTTGGGTCCCAGGCCTCATGCCCCTTGGTTAGGTGGTCAACACAGTTAAGTGCAGAGGGAAGCCTGTATTGCTTTCCATGAATGTGTGTGCAGGTATCTTTCCAGCTAAGAGAAGGGGGCCAAGTGTCTTCTATTAGGTTCTAGAAAGGCCTGTGAAGCCAAGAAAGGAAGACCTAGGTCTGTGGCAGAGGCTGGACTGCCCTCCTCCTCTTCTCTGGAAGCTGGGAGTGAATTGGGGGCCTGTAGTAGACTGCTGGACGGAGGGCCATCTGGACCAGCCTCTGGTTACTTTCTCTGGGCTCCTCAGTTTTTCCTTGGTGAATTCAGTACATGTGACAGAGACACCATGCAGTTGGCTTCCTCTGGGGTTCATTGAGGTCTCCAGAGATGACTAAGACAAGATCTCTGCTTTCCACACTCTCCCTGGCAGAGAAGCAGACCCTCCTGTGAGTCATCTTGGGCTGGGCAGTGGGCAGTGGGGCCCAGATAGTGTGAGGAAGATGCATCCCCCCCTAAGGGAGCCAGACAAGCTTCATGCCGGAGCCATGCCAGGCTCGGGCACATGCTATGATGAGATCCTGCAGAAGGTCCCTAAGCCTCCAGGGAGAAGCAGCTAGCTCCTTGCCCACAGGCAGTGCCAGCCTCAGGTACAGGGTACAGCCAGCCTCACAGAGGGACCCTCAGACCCCTGGACCCCCTGAACTAGGCCCAGTCCCCAGGAGTTGCCCAGGAGCAGGGTGGCACAGCAGATTACCTCAGTCAGGTCCTGGGTCCCCGTTCATCACTCTGGAGCATTCATCTGATTCTCTGAGCCTCAGTTTCCTCATCTTTAAAACAAAGATGGTAATCAGGTTGTTGTGAGGCTTAAGAGAGGTGCCACCAATGCCGTGATCATCAGGATGGTATCTGCCTCCATACCCACTCGACAAGACTGATGGCTGTTGCTGTCATCACTGCTGAGGCCAGTGGGGCCAGCTGCTGCAGCCAGGGTCTCATGGGATCTCTGTCCCTCGGGATGGTGCAAGGTGGAGGTATCGTTGTTCCCATTATACAGTTGAGAAAACTGAGGCAGCAAATAAGTGGTGGATTCAAACAGATCTTTGTGACTCTGGAGCTTGGTGCTTTCTGCTGGCCTCTTTCTGCCACTCCATCATCCCAGTGACGGGAAGGACACCCGTGCACTCAGCTCCATACCAGGCCCTCCCAGCACTACCTCTGCCACCTCTTCATGTTTCTCAGGGTGAATGGGGTCTCTCTGATTGCCTTTCCAGTAGTCATCATTCACTGATTATCAGAGCCATGCATCTGTGCCTCTTGGCTCTGGCCCACAGGCTGCATTTGCCAGGATCAATGCACAGCTCTATGTGGCTGTAATGTATACCTAAGAGGGCATTGTGACTCTGCCCTGGGTCTGGGAAGCAGCTGGGCTCCCCACTGGGGCTGAGCAAGGCAACTGGCTGAGGACGCCCTGCAGTCAAATTCTCTTCATTCCCACCCCCAGCTGTGGAGCACATCCAGCTGCCTTGGAGAGGATCTCAAGACACAGGTCCTGCTGCTCCTCCTCATCCGTAGAGGACTGGGCACTCACCAGCTGCCCGTGGGGGCCCCTCTGGGTCCCTGTCCTGACCATTCTTCACACAGCTTCGGGTCAGATCCAGTCCCTAAGCCTCCAACTGCTACTGTTCCTCTTTCTTGGTGCCCGTGGGCCCTTTTGGCTCTGTGAAGATGTCAAGACCTCCATCTTGGGCTGCTTTACCTGCTATGCCTTCGGCCCACCAGGCTGCACCTGCTTATGGTATGCATCCTCCAGGCCTCTGACCAGATGAACACAGCCCCCTACTGACCATGGCTCCCAATTGAACTCGAGCCCCTAGAGCACATGCCTTACACCTAGTAATGCAATGTTGTCCACAATAGTTACCCCTGTGGTGTTTCCCCAACAACAAACTTGGTGAGGGTGGCCTAGGCTTTTCTTTTCACTGCACTCTGTTGTTAAATATAGCTGCAGCACCCAAAAAAACACATGGGGTGAGTGAATGACTCCTGAGCAAGTGACTTAATTCTAGAAGAGTTAGGCTTCATCTGTGAAAGAGGAGCAATAGTACAGTTATCCTGAGGTTTCAAAGAGACGTGTGTAACCGCATGGTGCCCCCGCAAGTGCACAGTCAGTGCCAACCTCTGACAAGGCCAGGGTTGGGGGAGGCATCCAGGCCAATTCCACTAGCAAACCTGTTTTGGGTCTTGGAGCATCTTGAAGTTGGTCTCTGGTTCCCAGAACACACACCATGCCGCAGTTACCTCTTAGCAGGGCACTGGTGGTCAGAGAGCCACCTCACCTAGAGGCACCCCAACAATGCCTTGACTCTACACTGTCCATGCCCTGAGGACACTGTCAGGGAGGGACTTTTAAAAAGGCCACAAATGATTGTAATAGAAGTTGAAAAAAAGTCTTTGATCAAAAAGTCCTGAGGAGGGAAGCATTAGGTCTATATGGGGGTATCAAGGGAGGCCTTCACGGAAGAAACAGCATTTCATCTAGAACTTAAAGTAGACACTGGACTGGGTCATGTATGGGACATTTTCCTTAAATGAGATCATTCTGAGTAGAGGGGCTTGAATTAAAGGCTGGAGGCTGGAGAGTGGACTACACGAAAGCATGGTGAGAATGTGGAGCACATGAAAACACTGTTGACAAATAGACCTGTTTATGTATTGTATCAGTCCGTCATTTCCATGATAATTCTGTGTAACAAATGATTCAATCATTAGGAGTGTTCATTATGGCTGCTAATCAGCTGGACTTCAGTTATCTAGGCTACACTCAGGTAGCTCCAGGACTGCCCCACGTGTCTTTTATCCTTGCTGGACCAGTGGCTGTTTGAGCCTTCTCCTGGTAAAAGGCAGGAGCATAAAGCCTGGCCTTGCAAGCACATCAACCCACTGCCCAAGTCATGTCCACAAATGCTATGGATAAGTCTCATAGCTAAGCATCAGCTCCAGGGCAGAGGTTAATCCTTCACCTGCCTGGAGCTATAGCAGATTACAGGGACAAGCCCAAGGGTGATGGGGCAGGGGTGTTTGGCCTTCCAAAGGAAATAGAGGCAGTGAGGGAAGAGTCACCTGATAATATCAGATTGACACAGGGAGGCAGAGGCCACAGTGTGCAGGGCCTCCAGGCCTCTCCTCAGGAGCTGCCCAGAACAGCAGCTAGGCTTCGTGTCTGTGGGGACAAGTGGCCAAGGGCTCTGATGTCCACTCTTCTCCCCACTAGGCAGGAAGGTATGTACTCACACCACATTGTTGAAATGCCACAGTCCTCACCCAGTTTAGCCCTGCCTGGCATGAAGCAGTGCCATCCTTCCTGCTGAGCCAGGGATCTGCCACCCTCCTAGCTTGGCGAAGCCCAGAGTGTGTGGCTTTCTCTGTAACAGCTTCATGGGTTGAGCACCAACTGTGTGGCAGAGGTGTCATATTCTCTTGGATTGAGTGCCTGCAACATGCTGGGTGGTGCATGGGAGCCATGTTCATCTTAACTCACCATCACACCACTCGAAAAGGGAGTCTTCCTTGTCCCATTTCACAAGGCTCAGAGATTGCAAGTCAACTGCCCCCAAATCACAGGGCCAAGGGCTGGATATTTGGCTCAGTGGCACCTGTGCCTGCCTTGCAAGAGCAAGGTCCTGAGTTTGATCCCCGGTACCAAAAAAAAAAAAATCACTCAGCCAGGAAGGGATGAAGCTAGGGCTGGAAGCCTGGTCTGTTTGGCCCCAAATCCCTTGCTCTTTCTCCCCTAGCAAGGATGCCTGTACACTCACATGGTCTAGTCACAGCTCTGTCTGCTGTGACATTGGAGGCATCATCATAGAATTGGGGCTGTGTCTCCTGCCCTTCCCTTCTCCCCAGCATGTTTTGAGATGAAAGCAGTTGAGAGCTTGTTTTGCAGCACAGACAGGAGTTTTTAAACACAGGTTTCCAGGTCAGACACCCCTGTTTCTCTTATTTAAAAATTAACAGATAAAACATCAACATATTACAAGTGCACCCTATTTTCCAGTGAGGGACATGGCCAGCAGGCCACCCCGTGAACTGTGTCCTGCCACTTGCAGTGACCCTCAACCAGCCGTTGGCCACAGCAAGCAGCCTCCAGCCACTGTGACAGTAAAGCACCACATCTGTTTGCTGAAGGTGGAGGAAGCCATTAGTTCCACCGGGGCCCAGTCTGCCGCTCCATAGTGATTCCTGAGGCCTGGCCTCTGCTGTGTGTGGCGTGTCTCCTCCAAGGCCCAGTACTTGTCAAGTGTTTGCAGATGCCCCAGGAAAGTGCTGCTGGGGCTTCTACTACTGATTCACTCACTCAGCAGCCACTGGTTCCCACCTTCTTGGGGTGACACAGGGAAGAGCCAGGCCCAGCCACTGCCCCTGGAGTTCACAGATACACAAGCAAAGATGTATGACACAGCATGAGCAATGCTGGGAGGGAGGGACACAAAGCAGAGCAGGTGAGCCCCAGGGCTGTGGCTCAGGAAGCCCTTGAACAGTGGGAGGCCAGAAGGAAGAAAGTGCTGACCAAGTCGAAGCTGAGAAGGGCACAGCTCAGTCTGTGTGCGCTGCTATAACGGAATTCTTAAAGCTTCATGACTTATAAGGAACAGAAATTGATGCAGCCCCCAGTTCTGAAGGCTAGGAAGTCAAAATTGAAGGGCTGATGGGGGAAGGACTTTCCTGCAAGTCATCCTGTGGCAGAAGGAAAAAGGGACAGAGAAGGTGAGCACAAGGGAGAGGAAAGGGGCCAAAGTCATCCTTTGCTCAGCCCCCCCACCCCTAAGCAGGGATCAAACTCAGGACCTTGAGCTTGCGAGGCAGGTGCGGGGCCACTGAACTACATCCCCGACCCACAAGTCATCCTTTAGTCAGAAATCCACTCCTGTAATAATAGCTCCCTCCTGAGATACCAATCTTAATCCACAGTGAGGACAGCCCTCAGGACCTCATCACTTCTCAGAGGTCCCCCTCTCCACACTGTTGCATTGGGAATTAAGTTTCCAACACATGAACTTTGGGGGACACATTCACAGCATGACAGAGGCATCCCAGGCAGAGGGACCCAAAGCAGTAGATGCCCTGGGGGCTACTTGCTAGTGATTTGCTGGGGGCAGAGAATTACTTGCAAATGGAATGAAGAATGGAGGGAACTGGGGTCTTTTTAACAGGACAGTGACATGATCAGAGCTAATCATCTTGTATTAATCAGCCTTCTAATAAGAGTATTCTTTTGGGTTCCAAGAATAGTTCCTTAAAAATGGCTTTCCTTCCAGAGGCTCCAAGAAATCTTTTCCAGGAAACACTTAGCCTTTTAGTGCAACTAGTGTGACCCAGGAAGTAGTACAGGAAAATGCCCCTGCTCAGGAAAAAAGAAAAAACAGAAACAAAAAGCCCAGACCGGATAGAAATGGAGAGATCGCAGTGTCTAAAACGGTTTTATGCAGCAAGAAGACCTTGTCGTACGAGATGATGTGGTTTTAAACAATGTGTCTTGGGGCAGGAGAGATGTCACTTTAATTAATCTTCCAAGAACCCAAGTGGCAGAACATTCCAGGTGCTATTGCTGCATAACAAATTTCTCTGAAACTTAAAACAGTTCTTCGATGATGCTCACAGATTAGGTGGGTGAGGAATTCAAAAGGAACATGTGTGGTCCAGCTCGTCCTGTACCCCAGTGTGTGGGCCTCAGCTGGGGAGGCTAAGGGGCTGAGTCTGACTCCACACCTAGGGGCAGGAATCATCTGGAAGCTTTTCTGTCTACACATCTGGAATGGATGCAGAACCTCCAGTGGGACTGCCAGCCAGGGGACAGCCCCCGGTGTGTGCTGGTGAGCTATCTTGGCCTCCCCCACAGCATGGTGGCTGACTCTGAGAGGCAGAAAGAGGAGCTGCCAGTTTCTTTCTTTCTTTCTTTCTTTTTTTTTTTTTTTTTTTTTGGTACCTGGGATCGAACTTGGGTCCTTGTACTCGCACAGCAGGTGGCGAAACCACTGAGCTAAATCCCTGGCCCAGCTGCCAGTTTCTTAAGGTCTGGGCCTCTGCTTTATTCTCTTGGCCTAGGTAGTCCCGTGGTTGGCCCAAGTGTAAGGAGCCACAGGAGGAGCATGACACAAGACCCTTGTAGGGTAGGAGATAGTATGATCGCCATCTTTGAAAATACAGTCTGCCACGCAGCCACATTGGTCTCTTTGTAGGCTGAGAAAAACACTTGTGCTGTTTCTTTACAGACTAAGAAAGGTCTCTGTGGATTATATCATTAAATTAAACGCAGCCTTTCGTGTGTGACTCTGGGGACACTGTAGTAATAGGCTACGCCTTGGGTGATTTTTTTTTCCTCTAAATGTTCTTCCCAGAGCTAGAGTTGCCCAGCCCAACCCATTTCTCTTCACTAATATAACATTGCATAAAAATATCATCATCTTTACATGGCAGAGTCAATAGAATAGATTTGAACTGCAGTCCAGGAGGGTAGGTAGCTCCTGCTGGGCGGCCCAGGGGAGCGGAGGATTCACTCCCTCATAGAGACCAGCAAATGAAAGGTTTTGGTGCCCTTGGTCACCCTGACCAGATTGGCCACAGCTAGGAAGAAGTCTTCTTTGTTGATGGGGACTAGCCCCTGAACCAAAATGTTAACCTTGCCCTGGACATGATCATTACTGATGCCCACACAGTAGGCTTAGTTTGTTCAACTTGAAATATTTACCTTCAACATCCCTGACCCCCAGACTGTATCCAGGCACTGAGAAATGGGAATAAGCCACAGCCCCCCAGGAAGACCTTCCCGCCAGGGCCGGGGCCTTTATTCCCCAATACTTATGGGCTGGAAAGTGTTCTAGGCCATGGAGAATGTGGGAATATATGGCAAACAGACAAGGCAAATCACGTAACATGGCTGTGAGGAAAGCAGAGGGGAGGGAAAGTACAGAGGGGAGGGGAGGCAAGGTCAGCAGAGCAACCCACACCTCTCAGGGCCTAGGAGGGAACCAGAGTGTGATGCACCAGGGAACAGAAGACAAAGCTAAGAGGGGATCAAGGCCAGGTCAGGGGTCAATATTTGTGCCAACTCCTGTCCATCCAGTGCCCTAGAAGCCTTAGAAGATAGGTTCCACAGTTATCCCCGTTTTGCATTAATAGAAATGAGGCTCAGAGAGATAAAATGAGATGTCTCAGCTACAGGTAGCAGGTAATGGAGCCAGGATTTGAACTTGTGTCTCCCTACACCAAAGCCAGCCTCTTACCTGCTGTGTGAGTCTGAAGAAAGGTTTGTTCAGTAGCCAAAGGTCAGGACAGGAAGGCAAAAGTATCCTCTTCCCTTCCAAAGGGAAGAGCCAGAAAAGTCTCCCATACTTCATTGCCTTTTCCCATTCCCTGTCCAGGCCACAGTTTCAAGGTGAGCCAAGGAGCCCCAGACATAAGGACAGTAAACTGATTGATCAAGTGCTTAGTCTGTGCCAAGCAGGTACAGATGTATTTGTCAGATATGTGTTTATGCCAGGCGTGTATCCGATGGGTTTATCCTGGCTCGCCAGTGCCGTAGCCCAGTGGTCTTAACCTCATTTTACAGATGAGAACTTTGATGGTCAGAGCAGACTTGAACTGACCCACACTGAGATTTGAACCCAAAGCTGTCTGATTCCTGAGCCTGTGTTCTAACATTCCTCACTGCTTCCGGCGCTAGAAGGAAGTAGGCAGGGGTGTCCTTTGTGAACTGGTTGCAAGCTGGAACTGGGACAGTGGGCCAACACCAAACCCACCCCAGCTCTGGCCACAGGGAAGGATCCTAGCTGCCTTCGAGGCCTATTTGTGCTTCACATATAAGCCATAGACCTGCTTGCTAAAGGATGTGTGTCTTTTAACCTGGGGGGCTGCCCCAGGTTGGAGATAGGACTGGATTTGAGTCAGGGCCTTCACTGCTGCCCTGCCTGTCCACTGGGTGGCCTCTGGCCTGAAATGACAGGCTTTCCAGTAATTGCCTTGCTGGACCACAGCCCAGTCATGTGCTGGGTCGGGGGAGGGACTGGAGCGGAGAGCAACCAAGAGGGGGATCCAGGAGCCAAGAGCAGGGCAAGACCTTGCCAATAAACTCAGTGAGCTGCCCATCATCCAGCCACATTGGGTGTCCCCAGAGATATCATGGGGCAGAGCTGGTCACGAGGAGCCCTGGCTGCCATCCTGGCCTGGCCCAGAGGACAGAGAGCCCAGGGCAGTATTCAGAAATCAGATACTATGGGCTGCCTCTCCCTGCCTTCAGGACACGCAGCTGAGACTTAAACTGTAACTGATCGGCACGGGTGGGGCACACAGTCAGATCCAAGATTGTTTGTGCAGAAGTGAGAGGCCACATGTGCAGGGGAACACATCACACTTGGCTGGGGCCGGCCCAGTCCTCCCTCACTCTCATCTTGGGCACATCCCATTGCCTCACTGGGGGCCTCATCAGTGAGAGGAAGGACCTGGAAAATCTGTCCAGGCCCTTAAATCATCAGGTTCTCGGCTCTGCATTGTAATAGGCAGGGCCCCAGCAGCAGAGCCAGGCATGGGCTCCAGGCCACGGTCCCTTGCCCTGGGCTTGCCTCAGCCTTCTCTATCCTGCTGAGGCCCAAGCCAGGGTAAAGTCTTTCCCGGAAACCTTGTCTAGCCAGACACCTGTAGGGCCAGGAGCTGGGTCAGACCAGGAAAGGAGACGCTATCTGGCTTTGGGGTGTGTTTCCTAGCAGTCCTTAAGTATAGGAGGAGTTCGCTTTCTAGAAGTTCGGCCCTAATGCCTAAGCCATCTGGACTCGTGATTTACCCCACCCTCCTCTCCTAGTCCTCTCTCCCTGGCAAGCTCCCCCTTCTGGTGACATGGTCCTGCTCCATCTCCTCAGTTCTTTTCCAGGCCATGCCCTTTGTCAAACCTTGCCTGGCCATGGATTCTGTCTATAAAGTCCACACAAGTGAACAGTTAGGGAGCCCCTTAGCTGAAGAGCCTAGAAGACAACTCTGAATGCAGGAGGTGCCCAGACTCGGTGGCTCTTAGCTACTCTCAGCCCCTCTAGAGTTTCCACTCTAGAGGGCAAAGCCTGTGACTCATAACACTTTGAGCCTCTGCAAGGGCAGAGGGGGAGATCTTCCTCCTAGGGCTGGCTATACCGTGGGTCCTCTCTAGCCCCATGTTTCACATCAGTGGATTCAACCAACTGCAAACCAAAAATATTTGAAAGAAAAATCACATCTGGATTTTTTTCTTGTTATACTCTAGCTCATACAGTATAACAACTATTTACATGGCATTTACATTGTATTTGGTATCCTAAATAATCTAGAGATGATTTAAAGTCCACGGAGGATACACACATAGATTATATGCACATATGACACCATTTTATATAAGGGACTTGAGCGTCTACAGATCTTAGCATCCCCGAGTATTCTGGAACCAATCTATGTAAGAATACTGAGGCACCACTGCCCTCCGCTCTGAAAAGGAAATTGCTGCCGCCTGCAGTGACACTGGTGGTAAATCCCCACCTCTTCCAGGAAGCCCCCCAGCTGGTGCTGGTCACATCACCCTCCCCATCCTCCAGGTCTCCCTCGTTACTCTCCTGCCTCAGTCACAGTGTGGAAAATACCATTTTGCACAATGGTTTTAGTCTTTACTCTCAGGACCAGAATCTGACAGCCGGTGGCAGGGACAGGTATATGACTCCTCCTTGGTGCACTGGCTGACCTAGAGTGACCATGGCCATGACATTTTTGGTTTGTGCATTTGTTTGGCCTCTTTACCCAAAATGTCCTCTGTTTTAATGGAAATAAGTTTCTGGCTATAAAAATAACCCCAGAGCTGAAGAAATAAAAAAGCACCTATATTCTCAGCCCTCAGAGACAACCACTAGAAATCACCCTGCTAGGCTCTTCTGGTCACACGACAAAGAAATTATACTGTGCTGGTTTTTCTTTTTTTAATGGATCCCAGGACTATTTCTCCAAGTAAATAAACACCAGTCTGCCTCACCCGTGTGGGTGGCTACATGACATCCTGTTTTATGTCCCAGCCATAATTTATATAACTAATCCTTTACTGTAGGTGTTGGAGTTTTTCCCCATTATAGTATACAGTACTGCAGCAAATACCTTCCTGGGAAAGTGTTTACAAACACCTTTATTTTCTCCCACAATAAAATGGGGAATGGAATGGACAAGTTGTGAGACTGGTACGTAGCTTGGGGCTTTAGTCTGCTACACAGAGGAAAATGGTGGGTGCCCAGTGGGCACTGAGTGTCCCCTGCCCATAGAGAAGTGGACCAGGGACTGGAAACTGGCTCTGCCAGCACTGAGTCTCTCATCCCTACCTTTGCAGCCTGTGGGAGGACACTGGGTCCCCCTCACCTCGCTGGTGGCACTGGATGGTACGTTGGAAACTGCCCAGGCATGGGGGCAGGGGGGTGGCGTTGAAGAATGGTGGCTTGTCTAGTGGGGCTGACAGGATAAGAAAGACCCTGGGTCACCCCAATTGATTCCCTGTGCCTGCAGGTGGCCTCAGTGGGGCAACTATCATTGATTCCCTCGACACCCTCTACCTCATGGAGCTGAAGGAGGAGTTCCAGGAGGCCAAGGCCTGGGTGGAAGAGAGCTTCCACCTGAACGTGGTGAGTCAGAGCCCCTCTGGTGCCAGTGGCCAGATTTGCCCTGAGATCTGGGACCCAGAGATATCAAGGGCCTTGCCAATGGCTGCACAGAAGAGCACTCCCAGAAACAGGGCTGTATTGCCTCCACGCTGAGTGCCTCCTTAAGATCAGCCTTGAGGTGATGACATCCCCCAAGCCAGGCACCCTCCCCTGGGAGGGAAGACAGCCACCACCATCCCTTCCTTCCCCACCAGATCAGCTGCAACTCATCCCAGGCTCATTGCTCACAGCCAGGACCCCCCTTCCAGGGCTGATCTATCACACAAAGCAGCAGCTATAGCAGCAAGGGGGAAATGGCTTTGTGGAGAGGAAACATGGCCCAGCCTAGAGCTGTTTCATCCTCGAGCACCCTGAGCTGCTCTCTTGAGATGAGTGTGGAATGGCAGCTGGTCAGGGATCCACAACAAGCTAGGATCCTCTGGTTTCCATTCTTACAGGGATCCCACTCAAGGCCAGGGCCTCACAGAGGGGACAGCAGTGTGTCTGGATGGCACAAAAGCCCTGAAGGCCAGGTCTGCCCCATTGATCTCACGGCCCAGGCTAAAGCAGTGATCTGTGCTGGAGGTCTCAGCTCACCATCAGGAGAGACCACATTTGTGGATTTGGGGATTAAGAAGTGGAGATGGTGGGAGGGGAGGTGGGTCACAGCCAGATGTGCTGCGGGGCTCTGTGTGAAGCTCCACAAGTGACAGGTCCTGAGGCACAGGGTCCTGGGGACAGCTCCTACAGCCCGGCAGAAAGGAGGCCTCGGCTTCTGTGGGGCCAGCTTGCCAGCACAGAGCTGGGTGGAGAAGACACCATACAGAGGAGTGCCTGGGGCAGGCCTGGGCAGAGGCACTCGGCCTCCCTGGGATCCAGTCTCCACATTATACCAAGAGAATGATGAGAACAGCAGCAGCAATGCCCGGTCTGTAGATTTATTGTGAGGATTAAACACAATGGAAGCTTGTAGAAACATTTAATGACACTAGAAAGTCTGACACAGATGTAGAGCGGCATCCTCATCGTCATAATTACCAGGATTATCCTGAGGCTAGATGAAATTCCCAGGGGTCCAGGGAAGCTGAGAGTCCTCTCCTCTGTGGACTAGAGAGACGCAGAGACAGGAGGGCAGAAGGAATATGTCCACAGTCCTGCCTTGTCCCTCTGTGCAGACCCTGGCTCCTCTGGGCTGAGAATGGACAGCAGCATGGCCAGGGAGCCTGGGGACATTCCGGCACACTGGAGCAGGTTAGGGAGAGTCCTTGGAAGAAAGCAAGGCAGGGCCACCTCTTTGAACTGTGGCTTTCTTCTCTAGAAAATGGAGATGATCTCACGAGCACGGGGAGGGTGAAGGGAGATCAACTTTGTGCTTTGCTGATGGAAAAGTTCCAGATTATCCAATAATGGTTGTTTCTATCAGTAATAAAAATGGTGATCCAGGGGAGCCCCTTCAGGTAAAGGAGGAGACAACAGGCACCTTTATGAAAGCCATGCCCAGCTCTGGGCTGATGTCTCACCTACAGCCTATGCACTGTATGGGAGTAGGTGTCAGCCTCGTTCTGCAGATGAAGAGACTCAGGCAAGGACAGGGAAAATGTCTTGCCTCGAGTCCCAAAGCCACATAAGTGCCCAAGGTGGAATTTTTAACCTGAATCTGTTCCTTGGCATAATGCCTCCACACCCCTGATTTTCGGTCCCAATTTAAGAAGGAAAACAATAATGATGAAGGCCAGGTGTGAGCATGCCCTGCAGAACCTGAGCTGAGGTCCAAGAAAGTGCAGGTCACCCCAGCTACATACACACCTGCCTGGCACCTCCACTTAGCCCTGGCCCTGTGCTGTCTACCACCCCAGGGTAAGGCCTTTCTGGTTCTCTTGCTAAGCCAGATGGGGGTGGTAGCCCAACTGGAGGAGGATTTGCCTCCCCTCAGGCTAAGCTCCAGCCGGCAGCTCCCTACCAGGCTCTTGAGCTCCTTGGGGCGCAGCCAGGCATAGCTTTGCTGTGATGGCCTCCGGCAAGGGCTGGGGAAGAAAGCCAAAGTGTGTGTTTATTTGGAATGTTGTAAGTGGCCACCAGGCCCGCACTAAAGCTTCTCAACTTTTGCTGTGAAAACTGAGTGTGGCCTGGTGCAACTAGGACACCCCCAGCATGGGGCACAGGTGTACACTGTGAGGCAGGGGCAAAGGGTGTTGACCTCAGTGCCTCCTGGAGTGCTGTGGGCACCTCCCTGTCCAAAGTGTCCTCACTGTCCCTTCTCCTGCTTGCTGTCCTGCAGAGTGGAGAAGCGTCCTTGTTTGAGGTGAACATTCGCTACATCGGAGGGCTCCTCTCAGCCTACTACCTGACGGGAGAGGAGGTGAGTGGGCCCTTGGAGACCCAGGACTGTCCAGGCTGGAAAGGGCTCTGGAAAGCACCTAATCCTGCCCCCTCCTCTCGCTAATGGGAAAACAAGGTTTCGAGGTGGCAGGACCTGCCTGGGGCCACCCATGAGCACCCAGAAGGACCAGTTTCCCAAGTACCACCTGGAGACTCCTCCTCCTCCCCTCCTCTCCGCACCTCAATTCTGCTACCGAGAGGAGTCTGATTGGCTCCTGCAGCTGGTAGTGATTTTTCTGAGAACAACAACTGTGTCCACTCAGAGCCCCGAATGCATAGCACCTGGCAAACCTGGGCTGGTTTCTACAGGTGTTCCTTCTCAGGCCTGGCAAAGCCAAGGCCACTGTTATTCACCGTTCTGTCCCTGAGGCCCTGGCTTTGTCTTGCTCCATAGTCACCCTCACTCTTCCGTCCTGGCCCAGACACCCATTGTAAGTCCCAAGGAGCTAGCAGGGCAGTGGGACGGCCACTGCTAGTCCCAGGTTGTAAGTGCAAGCAAGGCCTTGTTCCAGTGAGCCCTATTGGCTTCCAGCAGGAGAGGCAGGAAGGCAGAAGCCCACGTACACTCACTGGCTTGTGCCACCCTCCTTCCCCAGCGTGGGGTGGTCACAACGCCCCTTAGGTCAAAGGGCTCTTGTGAAATGGGATGCAAGGGAAGGGTTTGGCCAGGGCCAGTGGCTCCAGAGCACATAGTCTCCTCTACCAGAGAACTCTGAACAACAGTGCTCTGTAGAAAGGGAGTCTTCTTCATCCCTCCTCGTGAGCTCCTGGAACAAGAAAGCCCTGGTATCCAGTGGCAAGGCTGGCACAGTCCCCAGAACACAGGTCATCAGTCAGTTCTGTCTCCTGTGACCCAGAGGGTGGCTCTGCCCAGTACAGCTGCCGCTGTGGGGCTGGACACTTCAGCCTTTCCTGTCCTGCTCCCCCTCAGCTCAGTCCACCCTTAGACAAATAATTATGCCTGCCTCCCACTGCCTGAGGAGCTGCAGAAAATCCCTCTTCCCTCCACCGCTGCTGTCCAGAAAGTCATTTCCATCTCCCTTCAGCTGTTCCAGCAGCGTGGGCTGAAGTTGGGGTTTTGGAGACAGCACGCACAAGCTTTATCTCCCCAGTTGCTTCGGGTCACTCTCCATCTGGCACAGTCTCCTCAGCAGAGATTATTGCTTGTACCGATTTGTCCAAAAAAAATTATAGATGGAAGCCCTCAGCTTGGAGCCTCCCAGAGCCTGAATCTTATTTGAAAACCCCAGGACAGGAAAATGACAGGCATTGCAGAGAAAGACAGGCATGTGGTTTACAGGCAGTCACCCAGCCTCCCTGCTGGCTGTGGCTGGGAGGATGGGATGCAGGACAGGGACGGGATGCTGCTTAAGCCTCACAGGATTGGCTTGGGGGTCATCGACCCAGGAAAAAGCAGGTGGCTCCTCAGATGACCCACTGACCTCCCATCCCTTCTCTGAGGGCATCTGTAGTTCTGAGCCCTTGACTCCTTAGAAAGGACCAGGATGTACACCCAGCAGGTGGCTGTAGACAGGGGCACTTGTGACTTGAGAATGGGCTCAAAGAGAGGCTCGAGCAGCCGGTGCCCGAGGTGGGCAGGCTCTGTGCCTATCCATGCAGTCTGAACCTGGCAGAGCACAGCAGTCCCCCAGAGGGCAGACCTGTAGTTCCGGGGTGTTGTGAGTCTTTAGGTTCCCATGTGCCCAGCCCCTGGACCAGTTGTCTGGTGCTGGACAGTCTCCTCTTCTCCCATCCAGGGCTGCCAGCCCCAGCACAGCTCTCTGCCCTCCATAGTAAGAGAGCCACCCACCGTCAGAGGCCTCAAACTCACACCCAAGTTCAGAGGGTTTAGAAATCCATCCCCACTGCATCCCCTGACCAGCTGCCTCAGCAGGCTTCAGCTGGAGGTGGTGGGAGGACTCAAGAAAGCTTTGTTTTACAACCACAGGAGGTCAGCAAACTGGATCACTCCAGAGCACAGAAGTGAGAAGACAGGCTGTTTCCCCATTGGCAATGTTGTTTAGAGACTTGTAGCTTCTCTCTTAAAAATAACCTGTACAAGGGCCAGGGATTTAGCTCAGTGGTTTCGCTGCCTGCTGCTCAAGCGCAAGGACCCGAGTTTGATCCCCGGTACAAAAATAAATAAATAAATAAATAACCTGTACAGTTCTCCCTCTGTATACAGGGACATTGGGTCTAGGACCCCTGTGGATATCAACTCCATGGATACCCAAGTCATGATAGAAAATGGCATGGTACTTGCATAGAACCTAGAAACATCCTCCATATACCTTAATCATCCCTAGATTACTTATACTACAGAACACAGCGTAAATGCCCTCTTCCGTATTGCTTAGGGAATAACGACAAGAGGAAAAGTCTATACAGGTTCAGTACAGATGCAACTTCTTAAAAAATATTTTCAATCTGCAGTTTCTGATCCCGTGAATGTATAACCTGTGGTTACAGATGGCCAGCTGTGTTATAGGTTTTTATTATAAAAATGGCACAAACCAGTTGCAAGTGGTTCCTGTAGTACCATCTACTCTGAAAGCTGAGGCAGGAGGATCACTTAAGCCCAGGAGTTTGAGGCCAGCAAGGCATCATCTCAAAAATAAAAATAAAAATAAAGTACACAGAAAATAGAGATAAGTCAAAAGAAGAAAATAAACATTGTCCATAAATTTAACCCCCCAGAAGAACATTGCTAATATTTTAGTGGATCTTTCCTTTTTTATGCATCCATGTGCAAATAATTTTTAAAAGTTGAATTACACTGTTGTGAAATATTTTTCTCTTAGTATATTATAAACCCTTCCTTTGCCATTAAATATTCTTCGACAACAAGATTTTAGTGGCTTTCATCGCATGAAAGCCATAATTTAACCACTTCCCTATTGTTTGAGAGAGCATTTCCATTCCCCCCATTCTTTTAAACAATGTTGGAATAAATGGCTATAAAGTTAAAGCTTTACGGCTTTATTGATTATTTATTTCCTGAGAATAAATTGCTAGGATGGAAAGTGTTGAAAGCCAGAAGGTCAGAAGTCCTTTTGCATTAATCTGGCATTTCAGAGTGACAGTTTGAGAAGATTGTGCCTCAGGCAGGGGCCCTGAGGCCTGGAACCCATTCTGGGGGTTATATCATAAAGGGGTTTAGGACATTCACCTCTCCTTCATTCCCACCTGTGAAATGGGAACCATGGGCAACATCTGAGCATCAGAGGGAAAGACCTTTGTCCCATTTTCACTGCGGAAACTCGCCCAAGAAGTAGTGGTTTCTGGAACCTGGATTGGATGGTGGCCTTGGCTCCTAGTTCACTCTTCTTTACACTCTGTCCAAGTAATGCTATGCATTTCCCACACCCTCAGTGCTAGTCAGCTTTCCATCACTGTAACAAAGTACCTGAGATAATCAGCTTACAAAGAGGAAAGGCTTATTTTGGCTCACAGTTTCAGAGTTTGGGTGGCCTTGTTGTTTTGGGCCTGTGTTGGCACAGAACATCATGGCAGCCACATGTGGCCAAGGAGGCCTATTCACCTTATGGAAGCTGGGAAGCAGACAAAGGAGCCTTGATCTCAAAACCCTCTTCAGGGGCCTAACTTTTTCCCAGTAGCCTCACTTCCTCCCAGTAGGCCCCATCTCTTAAAGGTTCCTTCACTCCCAGAAGCACCACTCCCAGAAGCTTGGTAGAGACCAAGCTTTGTCACCTGGATCTTGGGGGACACTCCAGGTCCACATTATAGCACTCTGCCTGTGACATCCTGGTCCCGCAGAGTGGGCAGCTCTGACCACTGGGGACCTGCCCATCTCGGCCAGATCTTCATTTGAACATGGAAGTGACCACCACACACACCAGCTGACTGCCTTCCCTTCTTGTTCTCCATGGTCACCTTGTCACAGTGGCAATTCTTTGTCCTAGTCTTGGCACTACGGTGAAGGATTTACAATGAATATCTAATTTATAGCCCTCTGAGGAGGGCAATACTATCCTCATTTTATGAGCACAGAAATTGAAGCTCAGAGAGAAGTATGTCCCCTGAGCCCACAAAGTCAGTAACTAGGGGGTCAGGGTCCCCCCAGGCTGACTGTAGAGCCCAGCACACTGCCCTTCCCACTCGGGCCCACAACCTTAGGTTCACCCTGCCAGCAGCAACTCCTGGGAGCGACCACACCAACTGACCGGGACTCAGTGCCTTCTGACCCTTGCTTTGCAGGTGTTCCGAATAAAGGCCATCAAGCTGGGAGAGAAGTTGCTGCCAGCCTTCAACACCCCCACAGGAATCCCAAAGGGCGTTGTGAACTTCAAAAGGTAGGACACTGTCTCTTTCCCCACATGTGGCTGCACACCACTGTGGTCCGTGTGTCTTGTCTGGATGGGGCCTGCTGACAAGGCCCAGGGGCAGTTAGCAGACAAGCAAGAAGGGAGCCTTGGTGATCATATTTGTCAAACCTGTTCTTCTATAGATGTGCCACAAGGAAAGGACAGTTCCCGCTTAGGGAGTCAAAGCAAATCAGCTGCATGGTGAAAATAAGCCTTAGCCAAGGACTCTCTTGGACAGGTGTTTGTCACAAAGCCTGACCTTCCCGGGGTTGGGGCCAGTTGCTCCTATGTGCACATCCCACAGTGATGTCTTGACTCGGGACCCTCCAGGTGGGGTCCCCACGCCACCTCCCCACCAAGGGTGCGGGAGCCCAGGGCACATCATTCCCCCCACAGGCAGGTGCCTGGAGCTGCTAAGGGGTCCCAGAACCCAGCTCTGCCTGGGACAGGAATGCTGCTCTCAAGGAGCCCTTGCCTCTCTCCTTGAGCTGTGTGGAACTATGTTCCCAGCCAGCATCAGTCTTCCAAGGCCATCTTTGAGACGCTCTGACACAACCAAGCTGGAGGAAGGCTGCAGCAGTCCCATTGTGCTGGCCCCTGTTCCGTCTCCTGGAGTGAGCCCTCATTTGGGGGCACTCCTCCCCACAGGAGGATCAGCGAGCACTGGAGAGGGATGGTGGGAGTGGGCTCCCTCTGTGCCCTGCAGCCTCACCAGCTCTGCACCCCTTCTCTGTCCTGCAAGAGATGACTTGGCCTGTTTGGTCTGGACCATCTCACTGCAATCTCACCAAAGGCTGAGGGCCACCGGGGCTGAGGAAGTCCTGTCCTCCGTGCTAGGATTATGCTCGGTCTTACTCAGACTCCATTTCCACACACGCTGATCCTGCAGAGTCATGCCCAGCTGCTGTGAAGCCTACTGCAGGCTCTCCCAGGTCTGGAACAGGACCTCCCTGGGCACCCCTGCCCCCTATGTGACAGCCCTGGGCTGTGTTCCTCAGAGCTCGACCTCATCCCACACGGAGCCCAGAGCATCTGCTGAGGGAATTGAGTATTTTTAGGCTGTTTGCGGGTGCCGTGCTGTATACATTTGTACACAAATGCATATTTCCTGGCAACGTCTCCCTTTTATCTTCTGTTGCTAAAAATGGGAGGAATACAGAGATGGATACAGCTTGTGCGGCTGAGTCTGCTCCTTGGAGGGAGCCTGCTGGTGGGCACTGGGCCCTCACTGCCCCCTGCCCAGCACTGCCAGGCAGGCAATGGGCTGCCGCAACCTGTGGTCTGCAGGGACCACTGTGATACCTAGCACAGGGACAGTGGCCAGTCCACCGACCTCTGCACCTGACCTGTCTCCCTGTCTCACATACATGTACACTGCGCAAGTCGCAGAGGCTCCAATCCACATGCTTACCTCTGTCACGGACGTGCTCACATTTGTGCACAGGCACACACAGCACACAAATACACATTTACCCAGCTCCCCCCTGCCACACCCAGATATGTACTTCTCGTAACCACTAGCGGCTATGCAGTGTACGCTATGTGTCAGGCGCATTGTGAGCACCTGACATGGATTCTTTCTTTTTAACCTCACAGCAACCACAGGGACTCCATTTTGCCAGTAAAGAAACTGGGGCTCAGAGAAGTGTGGTAACTGACCTGAGGTCACACAGCAGCCAAATGAAGTTAGAATTAGCATCCACCTCTGTCTGGCTCCAGAGGTAATGGTTCTACCACACACAGAGAAGCTTTAGCTAATGTATAGCAGGCATCATGGAGAAGCCCTCCTGCCCGGGGAGGGAAAGAACACAGGCTGCAGGTCCTCATGCCCTTAAAAGGCTGGAAGGGGAGGGAAAGGGGGGCAGAACCACCTGCTGGCCCACTGGCTCCACGAGCTGGTCTCTGGGATGCTCCCCAGGGCACATGCATTTGGGACACAGTACCTAAGATTTGGATTTGGATTCAGCTCCACTGACCTTGGAAAAGTGTCCCCACCTTTCTGATCCTAAGTAGCCTTGCCTGTGAGATAAAAAACAAGGTATCTAGCGCCATGGATATGCAGTCAAATAAGAAACCAAAGCCACCTGGCCCATCTTAGAAATATATTAATGATAGTAACAAACAAATAACTTACATGTGCATAATTACATAGGGATAAAAATAACAATAATTTCATGCATGATTCATACCTCACAATAACTCCATGAGGCACTGGTACCAAATTTCCCAGATGAGGAAACTTGAGCTCTAGGGACATGAACCAGTCTGCCCGAGGGCACCCGCCTAGTACCTGAGGGGTATTAGGTGAAGCCAAGCGAGGGGAGGCCAGGCACCCAGCCACTACCTGCCCACATCTCCAGGCTCCACCTGTCCGCAGTGGGCTCCACCACAGACAGCCCACTGGGCTGATGAGGAAGTGAGGGCAGAAGAGAGGAGGGGGAAGGTTAGGGTTAGGGTTAGGTAAGACCCCAAGTCTTACAGGGGTAGCTTGTTGATAGAAACAAACAATACGTGAGTCAGACAGGCCTGGGCTCAAATGACCTTCAGCAGGTCATATCCCATCCCCAACCTCAGTGTCCTCATCAGCAAAATGGGGCCAGAGAGGATCGATGGAGATTGCATGGTGAAAGCTCCCAGCACAGTGCCTGGCACACAGCAGGTTCCCCACCTCCCCACAGTTACAGTTGCTCCCAGCAAAGGAGCCTTCTGGCCAGTAGGGAGGGGTGGGTGTGACCTTGGCTGCTGCTTTCTTTTCAGTGGGAGCTGGGGCTGGGCCACTGCAGGCAGCAGCAGCATCCTGGCAGAGTTTGGATCCCTGCACTTGGAATTCTTACACCTCACTGAGCTCTCAGGCAACCCCATCTTCGCAAAAAAGGTAAGTGTCCTCCCTGCTCCCTCCCAGGACAGCCCCCACCCTCTCCCCAGAGAGCAGGATGAACATCTGCTGTCGCAGACTCTTCAAAGGTGACAGGTATGTGGTCCTTCTCCATGGCAGTTATTTGTGGAGAAGCTGACTGTGTCCCACACCAGGTGGCAGGGAGGGGAGCACAGCCATCACCAGGACTCTGGAGGGTGGAAGGAGGCAGAACTCTGCCAGGAAGAAGGTTTGTACTATTGCACATCAGCTCAGTGGCAAATCTGTGAACTATGAAATCTGGAGAAAGAACAGCTGAAACCTAGGCACCGCCTGGTGTTGGCAGAAATTGGCCACCAATGCGCACCTCCCCCTTCCAGGGACGTTTAGCTTTTCCATGTAAAATCTGCCTGCCTTCTCCTCCCAGATGCCTGACTGGCTTGCATTGGCAGCAGGCAGGCAACGTGATCCCTCCGCAAAGCAGATGCCCATGACTGTCCCTTCTCACTCTTCCCTGCCATCTAAGGCCACGTGGTTTCTTGGAAGTGGACTCAGGATGCTGTCCAGTGACAGCAGCTGGAACCTGGCCTTTCTGGGAGGCCTTCCAGGAGGGATGGTTCCTCGCTGCTGCAGCCCTGAGCAGTCCCCGCAGGAGACGTCTCTCTCTGTCTGCCCCTAAACCCAAAGGAGGGCAGTGTGCACACCGCCCTCAGATGGCACTCAGGCTCCTGCTGCAATGATCCCTCTGTGAGTCCCTCAGGGAGATGGAATCCCCAGGACAGCCTTTGGGTCCCGCCAGAGGGAAAGCCTTCTCTCCCTTCAGGATTGCCAGCCTCCTAGACTGGCAAGGGGGCTGGAGGCTGGGGTGATGGATTCACCCCTCTACGTGATGCTCCCAGTCTTGTGTTGCCAGTTGGCCTCTGCCTCACCCATCACAGAGTGAGGAAGCAGACCCCCAGCCTCACCTCAGGCCCGGGAATCTGTGTCATCATACACATCCCGGAGTTCTTTCTGCCGGTTTGGGGACCACTGCTTATTCACTGTGGGAATCCACCAAATTGTCCTCAAGCTCAAGAAGAGCCACTTGGTCATTGTCTGACACAGCGCTCACCGCCACCCTCCAAACATCCACACTGCCGTCAGCCCTTCTGTTAGAGATGTTTTCCTCCTGAGAGACTCTGCCCCCAGGACTCCCTTGGAAAGTTCAGAGGCTGAGTGTAATCTTATTTCCTGATGCTCTTATCTTCTGACCCTTTGCCCACCACTACGACCCTTGCCCCTGCCTTCCTGCACCATTGCCCTAGAGCCAGACTCCTCCTCCAGGATGCCCCAAGGGTTCTGGATTGACCAGGACAAGGACCACACACTGGCCCTGGTTAGCCGGAATGACAGTCACCACTGTCCAAGCACCTGCTGTGTATAGTTGTATCGGCTCCAGTTCCCCCCAGCCCAGCAACCCTAGGAGGTGGTCATCTTGCTCTCCCCATTTTACAGAGGAGGAAACTGAGACTCAGGCCAAGCAATCTGGCCAGGGCCTCCCAGCTGGTGAGCTGTTAAGTTGGGATTCAAGCCCAGGACTTTCTGGCTCTTCCCACACCAGACAAGTACAGCAGGCTGCAGGCTTTTCCTCTGGAGTCCATCCCTCCATCTCTGTTTCCACATTTGCATACTCTGGCTATTTTCATCCCCCATCACACCTCCCACAGAGGCGATTATTGGCAGTCAACAAATTGGCCCAAATTCTGGAAGCGCCTGCACCCTCCAGGGGAGCTAATTTAGCCTGCTTCACTGCTCACCGCTAGGACAGTGGAGAATAACTTAGGTACAAGCACATTCCTGTCCCCAAAATGGACTCCGTTAACATAAATGGACATGAAGTCTGATGTGGCAAAGCCAAGTGCTGGCCCCTGGAAAGAAAGGTCTGACAGCTAAGAGGCTGCTCCTCTATCTCCACACCTTGGAGATTAATCTATTGGTGTATGGTGATGTGATCCCCAGAGCATTCCTCTCCGGAGCATCCTGCCCAGGGTGGGACTTAGAGCACTGCCAGAGAGCAGACACCCATGGAGAAAGTCCTCAGTTCTGCCTCTCACCTTCACAGCCCCAAAGGTTGCAAATCAGTGTCAGCTTGCTCCAGCTGGGGCAGCCTTTGGAATGTGTTGCCATGTGGTCACCATCCTGGGCGGACCCAGCAGCCTCTCCGTGTAGGGAGATAATGTATATAGCAGGTCCAGCTTGAAGGAACTGAGAAATGCTAACAGCTCTTCTTACCATCATCATTAAAACCCTGAGATGCCAGCTGGGGAGTAGGGGTGTTCAGGAGTCCAGGCCTGTCCCCTGCAATCTCTCCTGTGGTGTCCAATAAATTATATGTTACCAGATTGAACTATATGCAAGTGTCAAATCATGACCAAAATTTCTTTAATTACTTAACATACGTTTTTGGTATAGTGAGAACAATTAAAATCTATTCTGAGCAATTTGTGAGAATGCAATATGTTGCTGCTAATCGGAGTCACCATGCATCAGATCCCTTGAACTCATTCCTCCTAACTAAAATTTGGCCAACATCTCCACAACCCTCCCACCCACCCTCACCCTTGGTGTAGCCAGTATTCTGCTCTGTTTCCGTGAGTCCAGCTTTATTCTATTCCACAGTTAAGTGAGGTCACATGGTATCTGTCTTTCATTCAACAAAACATCCTCCTGGTTCACCCATGCTGTTCAAAAATGGCAACCTTTGCTTCTTTATTGAGGCTGACTAGTATTCCATCGTGTACCCACCACCTTTCCTTTGCCCATTCATCTCCTTGAGCACTCGGATTGGTTCTGTATCCTGGCTGGTGTAGAGAGTGCTACAGTGCATATGGGGGAGACAGATGTCTCTTTGATGTATTGATTTCATTTCTTTTGGGTATATGCCCAGTTATGGGATGGCTACATTTGACCATTTATGGCCTATTTAAAAGGCAATTTTACAAAATGGTTACAAATGAGCTATTGTTACTTATTTGACCCCCACAAAAGGTCTACCCCAAAAGCAGGCTGTGGTGCTGGCACCAGGCAGAGCAGTCAGTGGCGAGCCAGTAGCTCAGGCCCCACCGTGACCTGGTTCTGCCAGGCCTCTCTGTGTGCGCCCTGGGGCAAGGCCCACTGGCCACCTCTGGTTGGAGCCTGCAGTTCCTTACACCACTTTTCCTCTTGCCTCGTAGGAACTGTGTCATCTGCGAATCTGAGCCAGCTGTCTCCTGTCCCCGGGATCAGTTGGATCCCAGGAGTCAGTTGGTTTCTTCAGGGAGGTGAAGGGGTACTGTGTCTGTCTCTCGACAGGTCAGGAACATCCGCAAGGTCCTCAGGAAAATCGATAAGCCCTTTGGCCTCTACCCCAACTTCCTCAGCCCAGTGAGTGGGAACTGGGTACAACGTGAGTACAGAGACGCCGCCACGCTCACTCCAGGGGTGCCTGGTCAGGAATCCCTAGCCAGGGCCCCAGCCCAGCGTTTGCACAGCTCTTAGATACCACCTCCTCCCACCCCCCAGGCACAGGGGGCCTTTCGCTGTTACTGCCACTGCTGGGGTGGGTGTAAAAAAGCCCTTCTTTGAACCCCATCCTCCCCTAGTTCTCCAGCTGCCGTCTCACATGGTGACCATTCTGGCCTCCTTCATTGTTCCCAACCTGGTACAGTTGTCCTCACTGAAAAAGGCTCTGCATCTTCTCCCAACCCCTTTGATCTGGCTCCTCACTTCAAGCTCTAATTAAAACAATTTTAAGCAGAGTCTAACAATAATGACATAAAAATCATTAATTTACCACTATACCTTAAACCTATAAGAATCAGTCCCTAAATTTTCACTTGTCTCTGTTTAGAAACTTGACTTTCAGCTGCACAGTTGTTGGTCACCAGTGGAACATCATTCACGTGCGCCCCCACCCACTGACACAGAATGGGGGTTGAGGACACCCATTGTGTTCAGAATCTCCCACGCTTATGTGAAGTGCATTCCACTGAGAAGCTCTGGGAGAAGCAGGCCACAGTGGCCATGGTCAGCAGAAATTGGTGGTAGCAGATCCCTTCCTGAGTCCTGCCCGAGACCCACCCACCTCCATGTCTCTAGGGATCATGAAAAAGTAGACCTGAGTAATGGTTGTGAGGCTTGGGAGAATTCTCTTGATCTCTGAACCTTGGTTTCCTGTCCTGTGAAATGTGAGAAGTGAGTATGCTGGGTTCTGTGTCCCAGGAAGGCATGCAGGAAGGGCCAGAGGCTGCCAGAAGCCACCTGCATCTCACTCTTCAAAAGCACATCTGGGTTGTCCCAAAAAGAATGATTTGAGCAGGACTTGGAGGGCTGGCTTGGGGGAGGGCTCGATGGAGACACTGCAGACACCTTTGCTTCCCACCTGGGCCTCTGCCATCTGCTGGTCTAAGAGGTCCAGAAAATTTGACCCAAGGACTTCCCCCAGCGATGGCTTCACCCCAAGTGGCCTCCTGAAAAAGAAAGCACTTATAGAAATACAAAGTATTCTCAACCAAAACACACTGCCAAATCCGAAAGTGTAGGGGGAAAATGAAAGCTTGCATTACAGATTATGGCCATGGGAAGAGACAGTTCAGTAACTGTTAGCAGCTTTTAATTGCAAGGCCTGAATGGGTAAGGAGCTGAGCTGCCTCAGGACAATGCAGCAAAACTCATAAAAAAGGATGAGAGAGGTGTGGCTTCCCAGCTAAACAGTTACTTCAGCAAATAACAGGACACCTCACTCCCAGCTGAGAGGCATAATTTTCTTTTCAGACTGCTCCAGGGGCAGCAGGTCTGGGCAAAGTCAGTCACATATGGGAAATTGTTTCATATTAATAAAATACGAGTCCACAGCCTGCTAAAGAGCAAAGGGAAGGTCATAAAACCCTGCTGATCCGGGCTTCTGCCTTCCTCCTCCCCTGGCTTTCGTGCCCAGGGTCATCGCAGGTTTTCTGGGGGTTTTCTTGGATCCTCTGGAGCATATGAATCTTTTCAGCAGATGATCACATCCCCACCTTGCACAAGCTAAGCACATTTATTCTGTCTCCTCTTGAATCCTCAGAACAAACCTGTACCAGGTGGGCAGGGACTGTTGAACCCGATTGCAGCCAGAAATCACAGCACAGGCGGAGGAGGAACAAGGGCTGCAGTATCCCAGTTACCTGCCTCTGCTCTTGCCTGCTTCCCACTCCACCTTGAAGCTAAGCTTCAGGGTAACAGAGGCTCAAAACCCTGCTGCTGCTAAGACTTTATAACCAGGAGAAATCCACCGGGCTCCCAGCGTACCAGACACAGATGAGACCACCCTAAGACCAGTGCCTTGGAGCTTTGAGAGCTGCCAAGGAAGTAAACATGGTCCTGAGTCACTCGTCCTCCATCCACTGCCTGAATCCCACTGTCTGCTGTGGGAAGCAGCAGGTCTGGGTTTCCCTAGTGGCCCGGAGCTGTGAGCTGCCCACAGGCCCAGCCTGGCAGCCTCCCTAGCTTCATGCCCTCTGGTTCCTTAGGCTGTGGCCCTGTCTCCTGTGGCCAAGTGTGAGGAGTCCATTGGCACAGTCAGGCACCCGCAGTCAGACTGCGTTTGGCTCCAAGACACTAACTTGTGCTCCCCTTCTCACATTTTATAGCCTGGAAGACTAAGCCCCCGAGTGGACAGTGGCTTACCCTGCACTAATATAGATGCACCTCTTCTGATTCCCACCCCTGGGCTTCTCCCAGTGTGCTATACAGCCATTAAGTGGTGGACCCCTTGTGAGGCTGTCTGTTTGGGTCAAGTCCCCCAGCCAGGTGACACACAACCCCAGGAGAGAGTCCTGAAGCCTTAGTGATTGGCTCCTTCCCCTCTCCTGCATACCCCTACCAGAGAGAGTCCTGCACCATGTCACACCATGTCATCTCGTGAGGAAGTGCAAACCTGGCTTGACATCCAAGCTCTGCTCAGCCCTCCCTCCCCTCCATTCACTGAGTGCTCACTGGGCCTCTCCAAGTGCTACATGGGTACTGGGCACAAGAACGAATTGTACAGTCCCCACAAAGAACTCTCAATCTGGCCGAGCTGCAGACCCGTAAACAGATCCTTCTAACGATACTGGGAGCATCCCATGGCAAAGTGTGACAACAGTCGTGAGGAGGGTGGCCCTGGGTGTGCCTCCCATGAAGGCCGGGGGCCAAATGTGCACTTGCTTTACTTAATTCACATGACCACCCACAAGAGGGGCTGTGACAGAGTCATCAGCCATGCTCGACCTCAGTCTAGGAAAGCCTGAGCTGCACCTGCCAGATGAGTGAGTGCCAGCCAGGCAGGGTAGGGTGAGGCAGGGCATCCAAGGCCCAGGAGCAGCACAAGCCAAGGAACAGAAGAGAGAAATTCCACAGTGAAGGCTTCAAGAAGGATGTTTGAAGTGGCAGAGAAAAAGAAAGGCAGCAGGTGATGGGTCAGGAGATGACAGTGTTCTCAGCTGCCCCACTGTGGCTGCCCCTCCTGGAGCAGAGGGGAGCTACTGGGGGCTTTAGGAGACCCACCCAGTCCGACGTCCAGCCTGCCCCCTCTGCACAGACCTGCTCCTGCCCCTCTGCCTGCTCCAGCTGCACCCTCCAGCTGTGGTGATGAGAGGCTGGGCAGGGTCCAGGTCTCTCTCCCCCTCCGCATAGCCAGGTCCCACGCCATTTACTCCTCCCCAGTCCTCCAGGACCTCATGCTTTCTCCTGTCTGTTTCAGTTTTTGCAAGCTCTTCTGTTCCAGAGCACTTTGCTGGGGCAGGATTTGGTCATGGACAAGGACTGGCGGCTGCAGGGCTAATCTCCCATGTGATGGCCTCCTCTCAGCCCCGTCCCAGGTTCCACCTGTCTTTATCCTCTGTGTTTGGTCGCACTTCCTGCTCACTTGCCTCATCTTTATGCATCTGTTTTCACCCTCTGGATGACTGTGTAGAGTGCAGAAAGTGAGGGCTCTCCCGCCTGCCAGGGTGGTAGCCTTGCACAAGCTAAGGTCTCCCTCAGTTTTCCCTCCTGGGAAATGGCCAGATGGTGCTTACCTCACAAGGTAATGGGAAGATAAAGTTAAAACAATACAGTGAAGCTCTTGGCCCATGACAAACACCCAATAAAAAGGGAGCTGGGGGCATAGTCTCTCCACATCTCACTTTCTCAATCTCTTGTTTCTTCCCTTGTCCTTCTCCAGAGGAGTTGCAAAAACTCTGCCGGCCTTACACTCCTCAGTCCACCCCATGTCCCCTGTCTGTCCCTCTGAACGGAAACCAGCTCTTCCGTAACTTTGTTATGGAAGCGATGTGTGTCCTTGTGCTGCTTCTGGGGGTCATGGTCCTCGGCAGCTGTCTCTCTCCTCATGAGCCCCAGCCTGAGAGGCTCTGCTCTGTGGGTGACTGGCAGGTGCCACTGGTCCACTGGCCACCAGGGCAGAGGGAAGGTCTTGAGCCCCGTTTGACCCTCCTCCATCCTACTCCTTTGAGTTCATTTATCCCAATTTGCTCAATTTAAACTCCCTTTCTCCAGTCTCTTACTCTGGGTCTGAGGAGCTGAGTTAAGGCTTCTCCTCCTCCCTGTGGCCTTTCGGGAAGGCCCCGCATTAATTACCATGTTTGTCACTGGGCAATAAAATGCTGTGAACTCCCTGCCACCAGATTATCTTTTTAAAGAAACACAACCCACTTACAGTTCATAAGTAGGGACCCTCTGTCTGCAGGCCCTGAAGAGCCCGTGCACCTGGCTTGAGACACATAGCTCGAGGTACCCTGGTGTCCTGTGCTTAGAAGACTGTGTCTGTCAGCCCCACTGGGGTTCGGGGGTGGTAGGTTGGATGCCAGCTCCCACAGCCCCCATCCTCTGGTCAGCGAGGCCTGCATGGAAAATGTCCCCACTCGGCCTCTCCACAGCCTGTGGCAGATGGAGTTGACATTCTTGTCCTCTTTCCCCACACAGACCATGTCTCTGTTGGAGGACTCGGCGATAGTTTTTATGAATATTTGATCAAATCCTGGTTGATGTCTGCCAAGACAGACATGGAGGCTAAAAATATGTACTATGAAGCCTTGGAGGTAAGACATTCACTGAGTTCCTTGTGGGGAGCTGATCATTAGCCACGGGCCCCAGAGTGCTTGGGGGGGATCACAGAGGCCTGCTGAGCCCCCCAGGGTAGGCTCAGGGAATGGCAGAGCAGCCCCTCCTGGCCAGCACTTTGCACTGTCTCTCGCTTGTCCCTTGTCAGTGTCCTCAGGAAACCTAAGCACAGGTTAAGTCATTTGTCCAAGGTCTCATAGGAAGTGACAGTCAATCTGACTTAGAAACCACAGTTCAAAAATCCACCCACTCCCTGCTCAGACACTTCACTTAATACAGCAGCAGGCTGTGGCTAGGAGCAGCCTGTCGAGCAAGACCCTTGGCTGTCTTCCTGCCACACTAGAGGTGATATAATTAGCATGGCCGAGCTGCTGGTTCTCTCGATGTGGACAGAAACCCAAACTCAGAGAGGAGAAGGCATTGGTTCAAGGCCACACAGCACGGGACTGACAGAGCTGGCACCACTGCTAGTCTATCCACAGGGTGGGACAAGCAAGGATGGTAGGCTGAGTCCTTCCAAAGAAAAACTAGAGCAGAAGGGGCAGTTGGTCAGCCTGGGCTGTGGAGAAGAGGGTTAGGGATTCCCATAGCACATTCATAGTTAACGAAAGGGCACTGGGCAGCCTCTGAACCTCAGTTTCCCCATAAAGTTAATTAAGCAAGTTAGATCTGTTTTGGCACCACCTTGGTCTAAACTACCACTACATTTCCTCTAAATTGAGCTCCTTCCCCTCTGCTCTACTCTCTCAATCACCACTCCACACAGCAGCCAGAAAAGTTGGAAAGCCATAGCCTCTCTCACCCACTTCTCTTAGCACCCAGGATAAACTAGATCCTGCTCCTTTGCTTCCCAAGTCCTACCTGATTGGGACCCTGCTGATCACCATGACTTCATCTCTTCGCTCTTTTCTCTCTGCTTCCTCAGACCCACTAAGCTTATTCTCACATCAGGGCCTTTGCATTTGCTGTCCCCTCTACCTGGAATGACATGCAGATAGCTTAGTCCCTCTTATCAGTTAGCTCTCAACTCAGATGCTACTGAATTACCCTTCCCAGTCTCTCTGTCACATTATCCAGGCTTCCTCTCTTCTTCCACTATAACAGTGTCACGTGTGCACATTTGTGCTTACTTGATCATTGTCTATCTTCCCCAAGTACAATGTGAGTTACCTAGGACCAGGGATCCTGTCTGCTAGTTCACCCTGTATGCCTCACTTCTGAACACTGTCTAGCACACAACAGGCACGCAACAATTATATGAACAAATGAATGTATGAATGCTGAATGGGTGGGTGAATGGAAGGAAGGATATATGGATGGGAAGGATGGATGGAGGATGGATATGCAAGTGGTTAGATGAGGGGGTGGATGAGTGGGTGGATGGGTATATGAGATGAATGACTGGGTGGGTATAGTAGTAGGTGGATGAGTGGATGGATGTGAAGAGTTTGATGGCTAGATGGATGAGTTGGTAGATGGACAGGTGAATTGATATGAGCAGATGGGTGGGTGGATGGATGGATGGATGGATGGGTGGATTGATGGATGATCTCTTAAGTACCCTTGATTGTACGAAGCTGGCCAAAACTAGAGCACTCAAAGAAACACATTTAAACAGACATCTAGAGTTGTGGACTTTTCCAGACATGTCCAACCTGCATCCCACAAGCCACTTGCCCCCCCACTTTAAAAATGTTATAATAGCAATTTTAAAATAAAGTTTTGTTATTTCTATACATTAACTATATTTTATATGTGGCCCGAGACAATTCCTCTCTGCTCAGTGCAGCCCAGGCAACCCAAAGAGTGGAACATGACTTTGGCCTCAGGAGGAGTCCCCAGCACCAAGACCTCAGTCCTAAAGGAACAGCGGGGCTCCAGTCCCAGCTCAGTATGAGCCTCAGCGCTGTCTGTGCTTAAGCTCAGAGCAAGGCCAGTGTCCCCTGCTGCAGGATTAGCCTCAGCTCTGTCTGCTGTTCCTTGCAGAGTAAACTTGAAGTTCACCAGTGGCTGATTCCCTGCCCTCGGGGCACACTGTAGTTGAGGCTTCAAGAGGAGAAATGGCCATGAATTATTTAAGCAGCCAGGAGCTTCACAGAAAGCACTTGATTGAACAGGAGAGGACTCAGCTTTGCTCCCACATATGATCTCCCCAGTGAGGACCCTGGAGCTGCTCTGACCCTGGGTAAAGGCAGGGCCTCGGGCAAGTTTGGAGCTTTGAAGAATGTTCTGGTGGTTCTCACCCTTGTCAGCATGTTAAAAATCAAATCCAGGGGAGCTGTCAAATCCTGTGTCCAGGCTGCAGCCCTGCTGACTTACATCAGAACCTCTAGGGGTTGGGGCCCAGAGGTAGTGTTTTAAAGCCCCCAAGAGATTTCAGTGTGCAACCAGGGGTGGAAATCAGCAGGTTAGACCCAGGTCCAGCTGGCCTGGATGGGGGAGGTTAGGCAGGCCGGACTGGGTCCGGAGAAGGGGCATCAAAGAGAACAGGGAGAGCTTTGGGCTAGTGCTCTGTGTCCTTGGTCATATAGCCCTATCTTGGAGGAGCCTGGCCAACCTGAAGTCCCTCTTAGGAGGCCTGTCCCCAAGGGAGATGAAGGAACAGCAGGCCAAGGCACCAAGCCACATCTTTGAGTGCTCTCTGCTTTCATCCTCACAGCCATCCCAGGAATGATTCCCATTTTACAGATGAGCAAAGTGGGTCTTCAAAAAACTGAAATAACTTGCCCAAAGTCACCCGGCTCTTAACTTGCATTACATAGCTAGGACTCAGGGCCCAGGTCCCCACCACCTACCCAACCCCTCTCATGCATTTTGCTATGATCTACACCTTTGCCTTTCGCTCACCAGCCTGTGCTGCCCTGTGTTTTGCTCGTGGCATAAGAAAGCCTTGTTTTTATCTTCACATCTGCTCATTCGAATGTATCTTCAAAGAGACACCAGTACATACTGCAATTACTTAGCTTGGGGCTAATGCCACATGGAAGTAACCTGTGGGGTATAGTCTGAAAGGTACAGATTTCTAGCTCCAGTACATGGCACATCCCCCAGATATCTGTGTTCTCCCATCTCAAATGTTGACAACTGGTGACTGGGAGCCAGGTTTTGGGCCCTGGGCTCTCCAGGGTCCCTGCCCTGAGCCTATGCTTAGCTAGGAAGACCCTGCCCAGGAGCCAGAGTTGGGCCAGAGCTGGCCAGGCTGGCAGCCCGTGGCTCTCCAGGCTTTCTCAGCACACCCCCAGGTGGAGCAGGTGCCCTGGCCCTGTCACATCATTAGCCTCTCCCCAGCCGCCACTCAGCAAGGGGCCTGAAGCCAGCACCCCCCACCCCAGCCTTGGGCCCCTGAGGAGAGGGAAAGGAAAAAACAAACCAAGCAGCGAATACTGTCTGAGTCTCTGCATGTGCCAGGCCTGGGCTGGAAGCTGCTGCTGTCAGTGCTGAGAGTCCCGGGAGAGATGACATAGTACACAAGCACGCTGCACGTGGGGACAGCACTGGTAGAAAGGTGGCAGGGTGACAGTAATGGGAGCAGTGATGGTCTAACTGGGTGTCCTCTCCCAGGGAGCACTGTTCTGCAGGAGGCCTGGAGGCTGAGTCAGTCATTTCAGCCGGGCTCAGCATGCACGGGGAGGGAGCCTAAAGTAGAGGCCTGCTCTGACCTCACGCTGCAGACCACGGCACCCACGTTGCTTATCTGTTCCCCTCAATTTGTTTCATTCAGAGTGCTCCTCGCCAGCTGTCATCGTCACCTGTGTTTGATCTTGTTGGGCAGTCTCTGTACTCGTAGGGAGCTCGCCACACAGCACCGCATCCCTGGCCCCTGGCATAACATTGGCTCTGAGGAAACACTCGGTGGCACACGAGACTTTGACAGGGGAGGGGAATGGAAATGAATGGAGAGGCCAATGTGGCTGGGGTGGGATGTGGTGAGGGTCAGACTGCAGAGGACTCGTAGTGGGCAGCATTTGTGGGGGACCCTCAGTGATAGGAAATAGACCTCGTTCTGCAGTTATCTCACTTAATTCTCCCTTGAGGTAGTTAACACTCTTATCCCCATGTGAAATGAGCAAACTGAGGTATGGAGAGAACATGTAGCCTGGCCGGTGTCACACACAGCTTGGAACTGGTGGAGAAGAGATTTGAACCCATGGAGTCTGCGCTCAGAAGCCTTCGTGTAGCATCGGGGTACACCTTGGAGTCCAGATAATAGTGTCCTGGAGGCCCTGCTGCACCCTCTCCCAAGGGTTCTGGGAACCTCAGGTCCAAAGCAGGCTCATGACAGGGTCCAACTGTTTAGAGTGCAGAACTCCCTACCCCAATAGATCAGAGGGGCAGGAATACAGGCAGAGGCCTGACTAGGCCCCCACAGCACCACAGCCATCACCAGGAGCTACGGGCCTGTGGAATTTGGCTTTGTGGCTGTGTGAGCAGCCATTTCTGTCACCTCAGTCTCCAGGACTCCTGGGACTGATACCTGCACACCTCAGTATGCCAGAGTCCTCAACAGCATCACCCGCTCAAGAGCCCTTCCTGCCAAAAGGAGCCACTGGCAGGTAGTGGAAACGTGTCTGGGGGTCCTGGTCCTTGCCCTGGTGTGTCTGGGTGACCCAGGACAAGCCACTCGACCCCTTTGTAATGGGCACCACAGCCCATGTGCCAGGCATTCAAGGAGGAAGTGAGTGATAGGTAGCTTCATTTTCTGCAGGTCCTTTTTGAAAACCTCATAAGACACGTAGGTGCTCTTCCCTCAAAGATGCAGATCCACAGAAGTGTCGAGGGCAGTTTTAGGGGTGTCCTGGACCCCAGAAGCCCATCCACAGGCCAACTGGGCTTTAGGCTAACAGAGAATGCAGTGGAGGAAGACAATCATCTTAAAAGATTTTTTAAAACATAGGATATTAAAAAGGCTATGTGAGCTGGGGATTTAGCTCAGTGGCACCGGATCTGCCTCACGGGCACAAGGTCCTGAGTTTGATCCCCGGTACCAAAAAAAAAAGGCTATGTGAGAGCCTCACCCCAGGGAGCAACCTTGCATCCCTTCTCCTAGTGGCTGTGAGTCGCAGCCCTGGTGGCAGGACCTCTGCTGGCCCTGCCAGGGACCTCAGCCAGCAGAGACAAGGGGGCTTCCGTGCCAGAGACAGAGGGCTCAACAGAGCCACCCTTGCTACTGTCTCCAGAGCATTCATTTCCATCCTTTCCCTCCCTTCTCTGTGCCTTCCACACCCCCACCCCAACTGCTCCCAGGCGATAGAAACCTACTTGCTGAATGTCTCTCCCGGGGGGCTGACCTACATTGCCGAGTGGCGAGGGGGGATTCTGGACCACAAGATGGGACACCTGGCCTGTTTCTCAGGGGGCATGATCTCCCTCGGCGCTGAGGATGCCAAGGAAGAAAAGAGGGCCCACTACCAAGAGCTGGCAGCCCAGATCACCAGGACGTGCCACGAGTCATACGCCCGCTCAGGTAACCCTGCAGGGGACGGGGCAGCAGCAGAGCATCAGTGAGTGGAAGGGAGCCCGCAGTCCTGGCACAGTCACACCCGGGTAGTGACACACAGGTGCAGTGAGGGATGGTCAGCCAGGCCCTGAGATTGGACCTCATCTAAAGGAGACAGTGGAGGTATCATCAGCATTACTTGACACACATCATCACTGAACCTCACAACACAGATGAGGAAACTGAGGCTCAGAGATGATTTGGCCAAGGTCCTGTGAGGTGGCACAGAGCAGCCTCCTCCAGCCCCTGAAACAGAAACATTGCCCCCAGGGGCCCACCACTCTGAGTTGTAATTGTGGTCGTGGATGGAGGAGAGGATGCCTCTGCTCAAGTGCCACTCTGCCACCGTCAGCAGGGCGGCCTCTGTTTTCCCATCTCTTCAATGGGAATGAGAACATGGGTCCCCCAGAGCGCAGTGTGAGGCCACGAGAAAGCCTTGCGCTGCGTCTCCAACCACACCACAGTGTTAGCAGCCGCCACGCACGTCTCTGCCTGTCCCTTCGCCTGTGGTTGGAGCCGCTTCTCCGAGCTGTACCAGGAAGTCAGAGATTCGCAATGGGTCCTTAAAGCCGGTCTTCCATTCTCTTCATGGAGCTCACTCTGCCAAGGCCATAAACAAATAGGAAATCTCGGGAATAATAAAAAGCTTGCTATTTGTCTGGGACAATCAGCACAGACCATAAAAGACAGCCGCTTAATAGAGCATATTGTTCCGCCAGCCGGGCTGGCCTGCTGACGGCTGCAGCAGTGGCTGCTGCCCTCACCCCATTAGCAACTTGGCAAAACAACTGTTGCCTAATGGCCTGGAGCAGCTTTGCCATTTGAAAAGATCAGAGGGGCCACAGTCTAGTGGACCCCTCCTGCAGGAAGCCCCAGCAGGGGCAACAGTAGGGTGGCCTCCTTGCAGGACTCTGAACCCAAATAAGGTGGCAGAATTAGGAAGAGAGCGTGGTGCGCGGCTGGCCTGGATGGGATGGACAGAGGAAGACCTGACTCACACACCCTAAATTTTGGACCTAGAGAGTCAGACTTAGGAGAGAGAGAGTCAGCCCAGAAGGAAAAGGAAGCATCAGACAGATCCAGGGTCATATCCCAGCTCAGCCACAACTTGCTGTGTTGCCTTGGACAAATAGCCTTTCTGATCCTCAGTTTCCACATACATTAGAGAGGGATAATGGCAGCTACCTTAGCAAAAAAAAAATTTTTTTTACTATTGAAATAATGTAAAGCACCCAGCACAGCCTTTGAGGTCATAAATGGTAGCTATGCAGATGGTTACCATTGTGGCTGTGTGGAAAACTAAAGTGGCAACCAATTCAAAAACAAATCAATGACAACAAAACCCAGACCTCATCGGGCCTCCTTTATCCAGCCCCCTCTGTCTGAGTTTCCCCTGGCATTATTCCTTCATCTCCACCTTAACAGGTTCCCAAACCTAGCTCTGGAAGGCTCCACCTGGGAGGTGTTAAAAGCAGTTTCCAAAGAAAAGGGGTCTGTGGAGGAGCATCTTCCCATGTTGTCATATTAAAAGATCTGATAAGTCCCGAAAACTGGACTGCTTCACTTTGTTTAATCTCCTGTTCCCCAGACATGCTCCAACCTAAAGCCCTATCTTGGCTGAGTCCTAGTTAATAACCTTGTAGAGGGCTTACGTCTCAGAAAACACAGTTGGGGCGCACTGCCCAAGCTTTTATCTTCCCTGACTGCAGAGTAGGTTATTCAGATTCTGAGTCCAAACCTGCAGAGTTCATGAAGCCTCAGGAGTCTTGCTTTGGCCCACCTGGGCCTAGAGGGAAGCTATGCACCTGCCCAGCACAGCCTTATGGAGTGATTCAGCAGGGCCCACCCCATGCCAGTGCATCATTAACATCACCCCGCCAAGGGCTTAAGGCACCCAGAGCCCCCCCTGAGGCAGCTGATCAGGGAAACAGGAAGTGCAAGGTCTGACGGGGTCCTCTGTTGGCCATTCCCAGACACCAAACTCGGGCCCGAGGCCTTCTGGTTCAACTCTGGCAGAGAGGCGGTGGCCACCCAGCTCAGCGAGAGCTACTACATCCTGAGGCCTGAGGTGGTAGAGAGCTACATGTACCTGTGGCGGCAGACACACGACCCCACTTATAGGGAGTGGGGCTGGGACGTGGTAATGGTGAGTGGCTGGGGCCCAAAGCCCCTGGCTTGGGCACCAGCGGGGAGAGGGATCTGTCCCAGGGGTGAAGCAGAGGCTGCAGAGCCAAGAGCCCCAGCTAAGGCCAGGAAGGCGGGGACTGTTGAAAAGCGACCTAGTACCTACCCATGGCCTCTTGTGCTGGGACAGCTGTCAGCAGATCAGCACCATGGCCCTGAGATCCCAGCAGCATGCTCCTGGCCTGAGGGCTGGACAGCTGGCTTGAAAGGCCACCTCTGACACGGGACTGGCTGGCAGGCCGGCAGCTCCTCTGGTCCTCTGGCCACAGCCCCTGACCACTCTGGCTTCTTCATGGTCTTGACCTCCCCTCAGCCCCATCCACCTGCTGAAAATCCCATGGCCTTCCTTGGGCTAAAGGGGTGTCAAAGTCAGGGGTAGGGATTCCAGAGGATTCCTTGATGGAGCCTGAGGCTTCTCTGTCCCTCTTCCCAGCAGCACCTGTGTCTTCCCTCAGGCTGCCAAGGCATCACCTGTTCTTGGGGCACTAGCAACTGTTCTGGGAGGCCCACATGTGGGGAGTGGGGGGCTGCTCAGATTCAGGCCTGGTTCACTGTCTATAGTGCACCTGCTTCCCCGAGGCCCTTGTTCTTCCTTTCAAAGGTTCCATGTCATGTGCCCGGCCCACAGACTTCCCAGTAGGCAAAAATTGCATTTCTGTGCAAAAGGCAGAGGTGCTAGCCCCTGTACCTCTGGGCCAGGGGCTCATCTGTTGGTGAACTCAGCCGCTAGCAGGCTGAGGCTTGGGGTACCTCTCCTCACCTGCTGACCTGCCTTCCTCTTCACAGGCCTTGGAGAAGTACTGCCGGACGGACGCCGGCTTCTCCGGGATCCAGGACGTGTATAGCAGCAGCCCCAACCACGACAACAAACAACAGAGCTTCTTTCTAGCTGAGACACTGAAGTGAGTGCAGGCCTGGCCCATGTCCTCTCTGGCAGCAGTGTGGCTCCTGTGGGGGACAGGGTGGGTGGCCAGAAGTCCCCCATGACAGCCAGGCTCTGTAGTCACAGGGCAGGAGCCCTCCAGGGTCAGAGGGCTTGGGGTCCAGGGGTGAGTCTTGGCCTGGCCCTTTCTCCCTCAGAGTGAGGCTGAGCTAGAATCCAGCCCCTCGGTGCTGACTGTGTACCAGTGTGTGTGCTTAAGGCTGTGGCTCAGGGTCCTGGGTTTCCTGGATCCCTGTCCTCCTCTGTAAAATGGGAATAATGATGATGATGGTGATATCCACATCGGTCACTGTGGTTGACTTTCCCTCCTGTGGCTCTGCAGCGTGGCTCCCTGGCTTTCCTGGGATGGGAGGTAGCACCCAGTTTCCCTACTGCTCCCCCAAAGCAAGCCCTTGAGCTTTACCCTGGCATGGTTCCTCCCAGGGAAAGTCCCCTTGCCCCAAAGCTGGAGTCCAGGAGTCCTGGCCCCAGCTCTGTAGCACTCTAAGGTGCACTGGAGCGTGGACTCTGAGGAGTGCGTGTCAGAGTTTGGACAGGTGCAGCACTCAGGCTACCCCGCAAAGGAAAGTCGGGCCTCTAGGGTCCTACCAAGGCTCCCTAAAGGGCTGGGCAGGTGAGGCTGCAGAGTAGGGGCCCAGGAAGAGCCAGAATTAAACAGGTCCCTCTGACCCCAGAGCTCAGTGCTGTCCTGGCCATCCATGGTGTCCTTCCCTGGGACCAGCCTCGGACCAGTTGTCAGGTCCCGGCCTCCCTGCCCTAGCCGAAGGCTCCTCTCAGGCCCCGAGACTCCCAGGCCCACCTTCTCCCGGCACTGACGGCTGTCTTGCACCCTGCCTTCCCGGCCACAGATACCTCTATCTTCTGTTCTCTGAAGATGACACGCTCTCGCTAGAAGACTGGGTGTTCAACACTGAGGCGCATCCACTGCCTGTGAACCACTCAGACAGCTCCAGCCAGGCCTGGCAGCGACACTGACCCTGGCCCCTGCCACTTGGGCACCTCAGGGATGCCTTGCCTTTTTGGGATTTGGGACTGTTCCCAAAGAGATTGGGAATGCAAGCCCCATCCTGGGCAGACCCTGGACAGATGTGTCAAACAAGCCACTTCTTTTCCTCTGTGAGGAGACAGGACTTGGAGATGCAGTGATGGCAGACCAAGGCCAGGTCACACCAGGCCCAGAGATTCCTTTCTACGGAGAATTTCTACAAAACCCACTCACTCGCCATTCCAGGGCTAAAGGACCAGAGGTTTGCATATTGATCCTAGGTGTTTGATTAATTTCCTTTTGGTTTGGGGATTTTTGTTTTTGCTTGATTTTGCTTTTTCTTTACAGTTGAGTTTTATTACAATTATAAATACAGTTTTCAAAATCATGTGCTTTCTAAAATGGAGCCATCCTAATCAAGGAAACCTTAAAGTATTTGTACACACACAACCCTGACCCTATTATCTATATTTTTAATATCTTTTGCCCAACATTTACTCTATGTTCAATTACATGTCACTTACCACATAATTTGAGGAGGGGTTCCCCTTTGATTTGGACTTAAATGTTACAAATCACTAGTGCTATTTTCATTATTGTAATGGAAAAGTATGTGAACTAGAATAAAGGAGTTTATTGAATAAGAAATAAGATTGGGCTCATTGCACAACAGTGACTCCTCGGGAAATCACTGCAACGTGATCATCAGAAAGAAGAACCAACTGGCATTTGATTTATTTAAGGTATAATTTACTAAACAATTCCAAATTCTATTACTTCCCATTCAGTTGTCCAATATATTCAGGAAGTGGGAGGCCAATCCATTAGGTATGGAGTTGGAGATTTATACTCAGGTTGAGACTTGGAAGAAGCCCAGAGAGGAGCAGCAACTTGCCTGAAGCCTCGAAGCCAGTAGAAGGCAGAGATGAGCCTGACCCTGGGTTTTCTGGCCACCAGAGTCCTTTGTTCATCTACTCCATCATTCAGCAGATGCATGGTGAGCACCTGCAGTGGACCAGATGCTGGGCTAAAAGCCAGGGACACAGCTGACAGCGATAGTCATAAGCCCTGCAGTCAAGGGAGACAGATGATAAAGGTAACCTGCAGATAGATGAAACGGCCACATGTTGAGGAAATGCTACAAAGGCAATGACAGATGGGACTGGGCCAGCAATCGTCAGGACCTTTCATAGGGACCAGGGAGGACTTCTCTGGGCAGGTGACCTTCCAGCCAAGACCTAGATGAGCAGCAGGAAGAGTTGTCTGGCAGCAGGATGAGCATCCTCCAATCCCAGAACCTCTTCCTCTCCCAGTGCCCGGCACTGCTGCCTGGTGAGAGGCCTGAAACAGAGGCCACTACAGAGCAAGGCCTCACCCCACCCACACCCACACTTGCCCTTTAGCCGCACTGCCAAGGTCACAGGCAAATGCTGAGCCCTTCCCTGAGCTCCGCTGCTTCATCCTGGCTCAGATCCTAAACTTCAGTAGCCTTCAGGGTGTTGGGGCTCTGGGCTGGGAAACCTGGCTTTTAAATCCCTGCTGTGTGAATCCAGGCACTCACCTCACCTCTCTGGGCTCTTCATCAGGCAGAGGGAGATTTACACCTCCTAAGATTGCTGTGAGAATAAATGGGGTGCTCTTAGTGCTCTGGGGGTGCTACTTCCTTGTTCTGGGGGCTTGGACAGCCCCAGGATCTCCTTGAGCAGGGCTGTGGGTGCACAGCCCCTGTAGCAGGAATCCTGGCATTCAATACAAAAGTCTCTGAGCTCTTTCTGGGCATCAGGGACGTGGGCCTCTGCAACCCACTGTACACAAAAGACAAAAAACTCACGCACAAACATGGCAGGGAGATTAGGAAGTTGAGATACACAGAAAGAAAGATCGTTTGCCATCCTACTCTCTGGAATGAATAGTGTTATTTTTTATTCTAGACCTTTTTCTATGAATATATAGAATATATATTTTGCAAATATGGTATCATCCTATACATACTGTTTTCTTATAATCTGCTTTTGCATTTAACTATATACTGTGAATCTCTTTCCATGTCAACAAATATACATTTATGTCATCGCTGTACCTGGTTGTGTAGTGTTCCATTGTGTGCTGTTTTTATCATACTTTGTTGATCTAAGCCCCTGTCGCTGGGCATTTGGGTTGGTGTCAGTTTGACATCTTAGTTACATATAATGGAAACCAAACCAATTCTCCATGAGCCAAAACAAAAAAAAAAGAAGAAAAAGAAGAATTTACCTGAATGCTATGGCATGGCTCTGGGAATCTCAGGAAAGGGTAAATACCCAGATCTCAAGAAGGACCTGAAGCCAAGCATGGTGGTAAATGCCTGTAATCCCAGAACTCTGGGAGGGTGAGATAGGAGGACGATGAGTTTGAGTATAGCCCAGGCAACTTAATGACTTCGCAAGGCCCTGCCTCAAAATTTAAAATTTTTAAAAGCACTGGAGTTTAGCATAGTGCAAATCCCCAGTACTAAAGAGAGAGGGGGAGAGAGAAAGGAGGAGAGATAGAAAGATAGGAAAGAAAAGAAAAGGAGATAGAAAAAGATAGGAGAAAGGATAGATAGAAAAGATAGGAAAGATAGAAAGAGGGAAAAGAAAGAAAAGAAAAAAGACCAGGAAGAGGATTTGGTGGCCAGGGATACTGCAAGAACCAGCAAGTGGCCTCCTCAGGCCACCAGCATGGCTGAATCCAGTTTTCAGACCCTACTATGTCTCCTTTCCATGTAGCCTGGCCTAGGTCACAAGCTCACCCCTACCCAAGGGCAGGGCCAACATCTTGACTGACAGATCCTGTGCAATAGGTAACAGGCTATTCCCAGGTGGAAAAAGGTTTGCTACCGAAAGAGGGCGGGTGCATGTTGGAGAGGAAAACAGTTGGAGCTTTGTGGTCTGCTTTGATCTCACCCATATCATAAAGAGAGTTGTGAAGTTCAGCATACTGACCTCTCCTCACCCTTGTTCAATTATTTTCTTAGTACCCACTCCTAGAATCTGTCTCTTCTCAAAGCCACTGTGCAGTTAGTTCCCCAAGGCCCCAGGCTCCCTGCTGGGCCTATGTCGCTGTCCCCCTCCCTTCTCCCTAGCATCCTTGTCCTCTGCTTTATCGCCCGGAGCACCTTGTAAAAATGAATATTTTAAAAGTTGTCCTCTAGGAGGGCCCTTGCAGGTGGAGAAGTGTCATCCTTTTGGCAAGTTAACTCCATGCCAGGGATAAAAATAAGTAAGGCCCTAGGAAGGCTGAGCAGAGAGAGACAGGAAGGGCTGAGTCATCTACCCTGAAGGTAGAGAGCTGCATGCTCAGCCACCAAACCCCAGCCTTCCCTGCAGCTGCCTTGCCTTCCCAGCCAGTTCAGCACAGCTGCCGGCCTCATTTGAAGCCAAGGATGGAACTACCTTTCACACCTGCTTTCTTCGTAGATGGGCTTAATGCTGTTTCCTTCCCCAAAACCTTCACTGCCATCTGGCTTCAGGCATTGAACCCCACTGAGCGTCACACCCCTGGGCAGAGGCAAGTCCTATTCCAGGTGCCTCTCTCTAAATGATTGTGTGTGTATACAGACCAGCCAAATGCAGTGGGAAGAAAAGTAAAACTGTAAAATCTGATTTAAAGGCAGCATCGTGAGATCAGGATGTGATTCTCAACTGGGCACAGTGGCACACACCTGTAATCTCAGCTACTGGGGAAGCAGAGGCAGAAGGATTAAGAGTTCAAGCCCAGCCTGGGCAATTTAGCAAAACCCTGTCTGAAAATTCTAAAAAATTTTAAAGGGCTAGGGACCCAACTCAGTGGTAGAATTGCCTAGCAAGCTATGAGTTGGGTGGGTTCTATCGCACCCAACTCATGCAAAAAAAGAAGAGGAACAAGAGAAGGAGGAGGAAGAGGAGCAAAAGAAAAAGCCAGATGTGGTGGCACATACCTGTAATCCCAGTACTCAGGAGGCTGAGGCAGAAGGATCCCCATGAGTTCTAGGCCAGCCTGAACTACACAAAGAGACCTTTACTCGAAGTAGAAGAGGAGGAAGAGGAAGAGAAGAAGGAGAAGGAGAAGAAAATCAATTTCAAAATAAAAATTTAAAAATAAAAATTTAAAAAGGGCTGAGGATGTGGTTCAGTGAGAAGGCCTTGGGTTCATTGTACAGTATCCTCTCCTCAAGAAAATAAAAGAAAGAAAAGCAGAAGAGTTTTTCTTCTGCTCCCTTTGCCTTGGGAGATAATAACCCCATTGGCTTGAGGGGGGCCAGGGCGGACAGTGGGCAGCTCCTCAGCTTCTGCAGGGGTCTGGCCTTGGGAGTCTTCAACACTCACGTGACACATAGCCCTGGGCTCTTGGTGACTAATGCTCACTCGTGCTGCCGGGGGTGGGGTGCCGAGGGTATTTCTTGCCTTTTAAAATTATGTTTGGTTTCCTATATTTGGAGCCGTAGTTTGATCCCACTCAGGCTGTCTCCTGAGCCAGAGCGTCTCCAACTTGAATGCTTACATGAATCTCCCCGGGACCTTGTTAAAATACAGGTTTACATCCAGTGGCTCTGGCATGGAGCCCGAGGTTCTGCTTTTCTAACAAGCTCCCAGGAGATGCTGGTGTTTTGGTTCCAGGACCACACTTTGAGTACCGAGGCCTCAGTGAGTGCCTCCTCCTCTGCTTTCTGCCCTTTATTTGTGTCCCTGGTGCTGTAGCTGATCCAGAGCAGAGGAGAGGGGCTCAGGTGTCGGCGTGGCATCTACAGGCACGCTGGCTTCAGGGGCACCGATCTCGGAACAGCTGTGCCCACCACCTGCGTCCTCGGCTCCCCCTCAACCAGGATGTCAGGAGGAGAAGGAGTGGGAGGTGGAGGCTCGGAACAAAGCTGCCCACTGGGATTCTCTGTAGATTTGTGCTATCTGGTAGGGTAGTCACATGTGGAGATGGAGCTCTTAAAATGTCACAAGTGTGACTGAGGAACTAAATTTTTCATTTTATTTCATTTTAATTAAATCTAAATAGCCATGTGTGGTTCCTGGCTGCCGTTTAGACAGCACAGAATGAGAGCTTTGAATGCAAGTGCCCTGCCCATGCCCAAATGGTCCCTCTGCCACCTGCATCATTACAAAAATAATCTCAGCACAAAACATCGTGTGGGCACGAAAGGACTCCCTCAGACACACCTGGTTATTCTTATGTTCATTCCAGCCCCTGACTGTTCTCTCCACAAGGCCTTGGATTGGTTTGGTCCTGGCTTTTCTCACCCACAGTTGATTTGCTGATGGATGTGTGGGGGTCAGATTGAAGGTTGAGCAAGGGGAGAGAAGGAGAGCAGAGGCTTTGAAGGCAGCTAGAGTTGCATTCAGCCCTGCTCTGCCTTTTCCCAAGGCTGCGTGGCCTTGAACAAGTCCCTGAACCTCTCTTGAGTTCTGCTTCTCCTTCTGTGGAGATGGAGCAGTTTTCCAGGCTTAATCGAGCCCCAACCCCAGTAGGAACTCAATACCTAGTAGCAATGATTCATATCATTACTATGTGAACTTCTTTATAAACTTGCATAAACGTAAGGGAAAACACTGCTGTCAGAAATTCTGTTTTTTAAACAAAGTGCTCTGAAACTTAGAAGGAACTACATCAACCAGGCCCAGGAGACAGCAAATTCTCCAAGCAATAAATCTGAACATTTTCTGTTTTTCACATTGAGCAAGCATTTTGCTGTTAGCCCAGAATCTTTGGAAATTGGGATGAAGATTTGTTGACTATCCAGGGATTCCAGTGCCAGGCAGCGCCTCTGCTGGGGGATGCCAGACTTGGCTTCATTCCTCTTCACAGCATCCCTGTCCTCCCTACAGCTTTGAGAGATAGGCTCCATTTACAGAGAAGGAAAGTGAGGTCCAGAGAGGCTGCTTAGGGCAAACTCATGTTCCTGGCCTCAGCTTCTCCTGTGGTCTCCCTGCCACCCCTACACCATCATCTCCCCACCCTTGTGAAATGACCCCAAGTCTACCCTGGTCCCACCCATGATGTGGAATCATGACAGTTGTCCCAAGGTAATTAATAGATCCCCTTTCCTCTCAGAAGTGCTCCTGTTTGAATGACATTATTATTTAGCCCCCTAAGTGAGAACAAGGTAACCACTGTTTCTCTCAAAAGCCTCTGGTGCTCTGGGGAATGGTAAATCCCAGCCAGGAAGAGCACCTACATAGCCCAGTCTTTCCTTTGGAAACCAAGCTGGACAGTTCCCATGTGACCCACATACCTTCACCTTCATGCCCTTCTTGGTGCTGTGCCTCCTCCCTGGACTCCACCACTGCATTGTCTCCTCCTCCAGGAAGCCTTCCCTGACTCCTCCCTGCTCCTCCTTTGACTCAGGCTTAATAAGTCTCTTTGCCAGGGCTCCTGTCATACTCCAGAAGACCCAAGTTTTCGTGCGCCACACCTCAAGAGTGAGGGCTCCGAGATGCCAGGAACCTTGTCTTCTTACCTTGGTGTCTCCAACATGTGGTAGACAGAAAGTAAAAGTCACACTGGAAATTTGGGAATTAACCATCCATCTGGCCTCCTTCCAAGTTGTAGCGGTTGAGAATGGACCCAGGAACCAGGTAGGAAAATGATTACCTATTGTATTGCTGGGTGTTGGCAGGCTGTCCTTATATGAGCTGATATGGAGTCCAGAAGGCATGAGGGTGGGGGTGGCTCATCCCATTAAGGGACAGAAAGATCCCACTGAGGTGGAGCACAGTATTGCCAGTCACACAGCCCTCTGGTCGTACAGTGGCCTCCTCCCCTGGCTAATGCAATAAGGGTACCAGGTCTTGTCCACTTTCCCCACCCTATGGAGAGGAGGGATTCAAGCCAGCCTGGTTATCACTCCCCAAGCGGGGAAGTCTCCAGGCCCTGGACCAAGATGCACCATAGAGGAAAAGGGGTCTCACACACAGACCCCTCAACTTCCTCCTCTCAGCCTTTGGGTTTCCTGGCCAGCCCTGCAGGCATCCCCTCTGTGTGACTGTCTCCCCAAAAGGGACATCCAGCCCTGACTCCAGAGGTCCCTCCCCAGACAGCCACTGCTCCCTTGGGAGTTGCCTGAGACCCAGGCTGGAGCCTTGCTGTGGCGCCCAGAAAGGGCCGTAAGTAGATGAGTGTTCACACAGCCCAGATGTAGAAATGCATGTTCTTGAGACTTGCTGAATTGGCAGCTCCTGGGTGCCCAGTGGTCTCTGTCCCCACAAGTTCCCAGGTGACTCCAGTGCAGCTCAGGTGTGGGGACTGAGGCCCTGGATCATCTGCACAGCCACTGAGATCCCAGAGCACATCCCCCATGGGGCCTCCTCCCCTCCAGCCTCCATCTCCCCTGAGACTCCTCAGATACCCTATGATGAGTGAAATCAGAAGAAAACTGTCCCACATTTAAACAATGGGAACACCCTCCAATCACATGATCCTTACCTCACAAACAAATATAAATTTGCAGTGAAATCTTCACTATGAAAACTGAAGTTCAAAGAAACTTGGTTAGTTACCTTTCTATTGCTGAGACAAGATACCTGATATATACAACTTAAAGGATGAGAGGTTTATTTTGGCTCATGGTTTCAGAAGTTTCAGTCCATGGTCAGCTGGTTGCAAGGCAGGGCCGCATAGCAGAAGGGCACGGCAAAGGAGTTCATGGCAGGGCAGGCAGAAAGCATCAAGATTTCCTTCTTCTTTCCCTTTTTTATTCCATCTGGACTGGAAGCCTATTGGTTGGTGCCACCCACACCCAGAGTGGATCTTCCCTCTTCAGTAAGTCCATCACCCACACCCAGAACTATGCTAAACCAATCAGTGGACTAATCTAGTATTGCATACCCATGATCAGTCGCTCCCAAAATCCCCACCTATGAGAGCATGAGACTTTGAGGGGACATCTAGCTATAAGCCACAACACTCCAGCTGCCCCGCCATAGCCCATTCAGCTGGGAACTCGTCAATAGGGTAATCCCTTAATGAGCTCAGCACCCTCAGGGTCCAATCACCTCTCCAGGTTCCACCTCTGAACACTGCTGCCCTGGGGATCAACATCTCAAAACATGAGCCTTTGGGGGACACTTCATATCCAGATCATAGCACTGACGTCCAAACTCTTCTTTCCCACTTTATATTCCATTCAAATTAGCCAGGGGCTCCTGGATCTCGGGGCCCCTCCTCGGATATGGGGGTTCCTGGAGCCCCAGCTATCTCCTGGGCCATCTACCCTCACTAGTGCAGCCCTTTCATCCCCTCCACAAGTGTAAATGCCAAATAGTTTCTCTGGTGTGAGAAACTGAAAGTGTAAATAAGGATCAAAATGTATAATTGATAATGTGAAATCGGTAGACAAGGTCTAAAGAGGTAGGGGAAGTGGAGGGGTAGGAGAAAGGAAAGAAGGAAAAGGAAAAAATATGAGACAAGGAAAAAATAGAAACAAAGTCTTTGTAAATAGGGAAGGGTGGAGGGGGTGAAGGGAGGGCAGGGGAAGGGGGAAAAAAATAAGAACCAAGATATACCATGTAAAGGTGCAAGATCCCAATGATGAATGTAACTGTTGTACACCTAAAATGTACCAATAAACTTAATGGAAAAAAAATAAATAAATACTAATGAAACAAAAAAAAATTAACCTGGTCCCCATGACGCAGGCTAGAATGGGTCCTTCCTTGAATGATAATGAAAATTAAAACTAAAGTGACAGTATGATTACATGCAAAAGCCTTAAACGGAAGGTGAGAGAGGATGAAGAATGGACTCCAGCTTGTGTAGTAGCAGGAGGGGACACACTGGTGAAGAGGATCAGACCGGCCCATCACTAAAGCCAAGTGACAGTTTTGTGAGGTCCTTGTAGTGGGCTTAGGTCCAGTTCATGGTTTTGTAGCTCAGTTTGAGTCCTCCTGACTTGGGGGGAATTTGGTTTCCATGGGAGGTATCCTCAGGATTACAGGGCAGTTTCTGCCATGTAAGGCTCTGCTGGAATCCAAGGTGATTATGGGATTAGGGCAAAGGAAACTTCTGGGCGTAGGTGTTCCCAGTCTTGAAGGGCAGAGAGATAGGCTAAGTAGATTGAGGGCTAACAAGCCTTATTTTGCCAACATTCAGACAGACACTCCCTCAGTGACTGTGCCCACATGCAGAGCTGAGAAGGCTTTGACCCAGTTTTACAAAATGAAGGTCAAGCTTTGTTCTGCTTCGGGTTATCTATTGGCCATTTGTAGGCCCAAGTGAAGAGTCATGGTTTTTTAGTCCCTGACTGCCTCAGAAGGAAACACAAAGCCTATTGTGATGCATAACAGGTGAGGACCCAGAAGTTTGTTCTCTATCCCTACGGTGGTCTCTGACTATGTCATGACTGTGTCACCAAGCTTCCTCAGATGGGAAGAACTTTAGCACCAGGCCCAAGTTGGAAAATAAAGCCAAGCTCTCTGCCCTCAGCAGCTACTCCAGCAAAATGATACTCCAGAGACCAGATAATCCAGATGCATGATGTCTTCACCATCCGGGCCCAGAGCAGGGCAGAATTGAACAGGGCACAGCAAGATGTGACCTTAGCTGTCCCTGGGGCCAGGCGATATAGCATCCAGGAGGATGTTATTACACACTCTGCCTCTTCTCAGGGAGAAGGCCTTAGGGACACTGATCTTCTTGCACAATTTAAAAGACCTCAGCTGTGGCTGTCTCAGTCTTGGGACCTGCATGGGCCATTTCTCCTCCAGGCACCAAGCCCACACCTTTGGGATGTCTAGGTCCCCTTTACACCAGTTCTTGTCCCTGGTGCTGCCTGGGTGTGGGTTCTGTCTGGCTTGCAGCCCTAACTCCTCCTGGCAGCAGGGCCAGTGTATGTAATCACCCTCTCCTCACCAGAGACTGACAACATCCCTGCTTTTCTCTCTGCTCTTCTGGAGCCTGCAAGTGCTCCTGGTCTCGTTGCTGCTGCTGGCCACTGGTCTGAAATCCTCCTGCCTTTATAATGCAGCAAGGAACGCTTTGCCTTTCCTCTCAGCCAGGGAAAGGCCAAGGGGCTAAGGTTGCAGCTCTGAAGGAAACCAGGTTTTTGCCCTCATGTGGCTAGAGGGCAGCTATCAGCAGTGGGAGGTTTGTGCAGAAATGCAAACTCCTCCCTCAGCAAGAGGAGACAGTGGACCGAGGGACATGCTGGGCAGGCCACAGATGAAGGAATGTGGGGAGGACCCTGGAAATGGAGAGGTCAGGGACGTCCCTGGGGAGCTGTGTTCAGGAAGAGCAATCCATGCAGAGGGAACCAGGAGTGCAAAGGCTCAGAAGTAGGAAAGTATGGACCAAGTCTGCACAACAGGAAGGTAGGGACCAGTGCTGCTCCATGGGCTTCAGGAAGATGGCAGAAAAGGCCTTAGTCCCCTGGTGCCTGGTGAACTGGGGTAAAGGTTTTATTTATTTATTTGGTACCAGTGATCAAACTTGGGTCCTTGCGCTTGTGAGGCAGGCAGCAGAACCACTGAGCTAAATCCCCGGCCCAAAGCTTTTATTTTAATCGAAGAGCAGTGAGGAGCCAGGAAGGGCTTAAAGCAGGGGCATGAGATGATCCACTTTAGATTTCTGAGTTTCTTCTGACTCCTGCATGGAGAGACTTAGGAATTCTTTCTCCTGACATGTGTCTCAGCAGAAATCCTCCCTCAGCTTCTGTAGCCTTCCCCCCACCCCACCCCAGCCAGGAACCCAGGGGACCCAGTTCCCTCAATGAGCCTCCTTCAGCCTTACAGACCCTGAGAGACTTAAAGGGTACCCACAATCTTCCCCCTTGACCCTCTTTCCACCAGCCCTCCACTCTCCCTTCTCTCCAGTCCTCAGCAGGCCCAGCCGCCTTGTTTCAAAAACTGAAGCTGCTGCCTACAGTGGCTCTTTTCCTTTGCTAGAACCAAGACTGTGGGTTCTTTTCTGTCCTTGTTGGACCCTTCTGGACTTGTGGCAGATGTCACATCAGTGAGTTCTGGGTCTATCAAAAGCAAATATTGCTCAAATCATATTCTGTCTACCTCCCCCCCACCCCTGTCGTTCCAGCCAGGCAACAACTTTCCAGAAGTGTCTCTCACAGGTCTGGGTTCTCCCTATGTCTCCTGGGCTGGGCCCCCTTTGCTGTGCCATTCTCTAGGTACCTTCTCTAGGGTCTCCATGTGGCCTTGAAACCATCTGTCCAGAGCTTGCCTGATTACAAAGGGCCCAGCCCGCTGCTACCCTCTGTAGCCCTTGGGGCCCTGCCAGGGGGCAGCAGGGATGCGGCTCGGGAAGAAACCCGCTCACCTGCTCTCTGAGATCTTGTTAAGTTTATCCAGGCACCTGGACCCTCCCCGCTGAAGGATAATTAAAATGTCTCTGTGGCCCCTCTTGGGGGAAGCAGCCAGGAAGTATTGCCTTCCTCTTCCCTTTCATCTCCATCTCCAGAAGTCAGCCTGTCTCCAGGGTAAATCCATCCCCACTCCGGCTGCGGCTCAGCCAGCCTGTCTGCTTTTGCCTTACTTCTATTTTTCCATGACTCCAGGGTTTCAAGTCAGTTTCTCCTTGAGTCTCTGTTTTGTTTTGTTTCGGGTTTTGTTTGAGGTGCTGGTAATCGAACCCAGGCCCTTATGCATGCTAGGAAAACGCACTAGCACCGCACCAGAACGCCAGCACTCCCCTCTCTTTGAGCTTTTTTTTTCTTTTCCCTTTTTCCAAATACTAGCAATGGAACCCAGAGCCTTCTTACTGAGCTATATACCTCCAGCCCTTTTTAATTTTAATTTTGAGACAAAGTCTCATCAAGTCACTAAGTTGCCGACTAGGCTCAAACTTGTAATCCTCTTGCCTCGGCCTCCCAGAGTCCTGGGACCAAAGGTGTGTGTCACTATGCCCAGCTTCCTTGAGCTTTTAAGTAAACCTTTACAAACTTTAAAAATGTAGATGCAGTAGTGTATAAAGTATACTTGCACGTCTCACTTGAGGGATGTTGGCCTGTGACCTCGCCCACCTCTTCCATCAACACTGACAATGTTCCCCACTCCCGGTGCTCAGAAAACTCCCTCCTGCAACATGTCTTTGAAGTATAAAAATCCCACTGAAGTATATCTACACCATGGAACATTATTCAGCCATAAAAAGAAGGAAATTCTGTTATTTGCAGCAACATGGATGGAATGAATGAGGAAGCCAGGGGTGTCCCAAATGGACACTTCATGAGAACAGAGGCCTGGGCTTATCTAGGCCAGCTGCCCACAGCTGCTGCAGGCCTTCAATGAGGCCATGCCCTGGTCCACCCTCAGCTGGCTGGGGCCAGGAGGGACATTTTTCCAAGCTCCCCAGTCAACATGAGGATCACTGGGCAGGACTAAGTACTAGTTGAGTCTCCTGGGGGAGATTTTGGGGCTGGACATTGAATACCAAAGTCCAAACAAATTTTTCCTTTCTGAACAACCAGCCTCCTCTCCATCCTGACGCTCATCTGGGACTGCAGGGTGAGACTTAAAAATGTCAAGACAGCAGAGCTCCATGCATGAACTTGTCATTTGGGGACCTCCTAAGGGTTAAAGTGCGGCCTGGGCAGATGGTGTTGAATTTGTTGTCCCAGATGCCACTCGTCATGCTTGTGCCTTTTGAACTGTGTCCAGGGCCAAGGCGAGCAGGGTGACAAGCTGGCCTGCTCTGCTCAGAACTAATGAGGTACTAGGATGTGGGACACTCAGTCTGAAAGCAGCAAAGTCCAAACTGGGATGAGCCAGTCAGGGACGAACGATTCCTCCGCTGCATTTGAGCTGTTTTATCTCATGAACCCTGGTCTCGGTTGTGCCCTTCCGAGTTTTAACCAGAGATGGATAGAGGAGGACTTTCTCATGACCATGCAAAAGCTTCTGCACCTTAATTATACATGAGATGCATTGCTATAAATGGTATCTTCTAAATTAAGACAAAACTCGGTGGAATTTTTTTTAAATATATTTTTAAATTTTAATTGACACATCGTAATTACACATATTTATGGGGTACAATGTGGCATTTTGATACATGTATACAATGTATAATGATCAGATCACATAACTGGCTTATCTATTACCTCAAACAGTTATCATTTTGTTGTGTTGGGAACATTCAAACTCCTCTCTATTAGCTATTTTGAAATACATAATTACTGCCAAGCAGAGTTACCCTCTTATGCTACAGAACATCGGGAGCTATTCCTGCTATCCAGCAGCACTGCTGTACCCACTAACTACCCTCTCCTTCTCCCACACCCTTCCCAGGTTGATAACCACTACTCCCAACTTCTATGAGATCAACGTTTCAGCTTCCACAGAGAAATGAAAATATCCAGTATTGGTCTCTCAGTGCCTAACTTACTTCACTTAACATAATGTACTCATCCAAGAACAATTAAAATTTCTCCCAACCCAGGGAGGCTCAGCAGGGACCCAGAAGCCTTTCCTGACCTGAAGAAACAAATCTCTCTCTGTGGGAACAGTTCAGGAGCCAACCTGAGCCTGCTGGGATCCTTAAAGCCAATCTACTTTCTAACTAATTAGTGCCTGGCCCAGTGCCCATGAATCCAGCCAAACCACTCAATGCTGCAAGGCCCAGGGGCCTCTGTGCCCACACAGGCCAAAGGTTACTCGCTTCTCCCTCCTTCGATGATCTCATGGAACCTGTGGCTTTCAGTGTCATTTGTAGGCTGGCAACTCCCAAATTCACAGCTCAGCCCTCCCCAAATCCCTTCCCTATAGCTCACAGCACACACATGTTCTTAACACCTCCTCTTCAGTGTCCGCACAAGGGCTTCTCCCCTGACCCAGGCCCTCTAGGCTTCCTCCCCTTGGGATGGCATCACCAGCCAGCTGACCTCAAGCCAAAGTGGATACTGTCTCTCCTCTCACTGCCCACTTCGGGCCATCAGCAGGTCTCAGCTCTGACTCCTGCACACCTCCTCCTCTTCCAACCTCAGAGTGACCACACCACCCCAGCCCAGCCCTAGTCTTCTCCCCCAGGAGACTACACCAGCCTCTGGCTTCCTTCCTGCCTCTCCTGCTCCCAGACACCGGGAAGCTCCTTTAAAAAAAAAAGCTTTCTTGTGATGTCATTTGTATGACACAAAAATCCACCCATTTAAAGTGTACAATTGATGGGGTGTTTTCTTCCCCCGGTATATTCACAGTTGTGTAACCATCAACATAATCTAATTTTAGAATATTTTGTCTCCCAGAAAGAAATTTCAGCCAAGCACGGTTAGCACATGCTTGTCATCCCAGCACTCTGGGAGACTGAGACAGAAGGATCACAAGTTTGAGACCAGTCCCAGGCCCACAGGAGGTAATTTGTTAAGGCCCACCTGATCCAGGCACACTTATGCTATTCCTGCCATGGCTTTGGAAGCCTCAGTTTCCTTAAGTGACCAGGTGCTGCTCTCATCACTGGCTGCCCAGGTGTTAGGTTTGGGTCTGGAGAAGATCACCTGTCTCTCTAGAGTCCCAGATCAGAGGAAAAACACCAAATAGAGCCAAAGGGCCGTTTTGCTGGCTGGTTGCCTTGGTGGAGCTTGGTGGAGAGCAGCGCCCCCTGCAGGAGCCAGGCCCTGCTGGGTGAGTCTCCCCTGGGAAGCTGGGAAGCAGGAGGAGGCTACTGGAGGGCAGGCAGGGGTGTGCGTATATGAGACCAGAGAGGTAGGACCGAGAGCAGAGTTTGAGCAGAGACCCCACTGCTGCTTAACATGGTGCAACCAGGCTAGACCCTCCCTCCTCCCCAGGGGGAAAATGCGGCCAGCAGTGTTCACCAACACTGCAGTGAGGAGTGTGAGATCAGGAGTCCTCCACCTCCCAACAGAACCAAGGGCCCAGCACTGTGCAGGGCATGATGTGGCTGAATGTCCCTCTCTTCTGGTGACTCCCTTTGTCTCAAGGATAAAGCCCAGGCATTTCTCCAGCTGGCCGGAGCCTGAGCCTGTCTTTCCTGCCTCCTCCTCTTCTTCTTCCTCTGGAGTCCCTCTGCTGGCATCCTCTGCAGTAACCCATGGATACTGCATCAGGCTTCATGCCACTGGGCTTGTGCCTCTGCTGTCCCCAGCTCCTAGAATGCTCTTCCCCACATGCTGTGACTGGTGACCTCCTGAATCCAGTGCTCTGGGCAGCCTCTCCTGAGTCCTGCTGACAGTCAGGGACGCCCTCTCAGAATGCTCACCCATGGAGGGGAGTGAGGGCCCACTGACTTGTCTGAAGGAGCAGAGACTCTGTTTTATTCTCTGTTCTGCCAATTCCAGAACAGACTGCAGTAGACCCTTGATAAACGTGTTGTTGAATGAATGAGTTCCCTGCTAACCTGTGAGGTCCCCAAGGATATGACTAACATGTCATGTGCCTGAAAGTTTCCATTTGCCACCCTTTTCCCCACCCTGGGAGGAATAAGATGCCAAAGAGACCCTGCAGAGCCATCTCTGGGCAGAATTTCCCTGCTGGCCCAAACTCTCAAGGCCCTGTGCTGCTCAGGAGATGAGTCCTTCTGGGAAGGGTGCCCACCAGGGGCTCTGCTCTGCTGCCAAAGCCCAAAGGTGCCCGCTCCCCAGAACCAGCAGAAGATCCATCCACTGCCCAAGGCTCCCTGAGCCAAGTCCCATAATCCCCACCCCACATCCCCTGCTCTGAGTGGCCCCCATGCCCTGCAAGCCCTAGTGGCCCATCCCTTCAGCCCTGGGCAGCAGAGACCAATGGAGTTGCTATGTCTTTAACAACAGCAAGTGTAATAACTAAAAGTAATCTGGCAAAGAAAATTCCTCTCGTTTATTTTCCAGGGACCTTGGTTCATCAATCTTCTCCTCCTAACCTGCTTTATGCTCTGTTAATTTTGCTTCCTGATAGAACAGAATTTGGTTTTCTAATAACATCTGTCCTTTGCACACTGTCCCCAAACATTAGCAATAATGAGTTGGAAGTGGTACAGTTGGAAGACTTGGAAAGCCAACACCAGATGTCAGGCCCTCGGTGGGTCTGAGGATGTGCGGCCAGAGCACAGGACAAGGTCTGGGTCAGGCCCACAGCCCTGGAGAGTCCCCGGAAGCCACTTCTCCAACAGACACTGGGGGAGTGGCCACCATGTGCCAGGACCTGCACGGATGCTCGGAGGACAGAGTCGTGCCCCACGCGGCACAGTCATGACTGGTTACCAAAGGACAGGAATGGCAGTAGAGGCCAGTCCCAGTCTGGACCATCCCTCTGGGGGACGGCAAGAAAAATGGACTCAGACAAACCCTGGTGCCAGATCTCACACTCCTCAACTGAAAAAGGATGGGCAATCCTTACTTCATTCGGTGGCCTGAGAACAACATGCCATAACAATCAATCCATGACTGGCACAGTGTAGAGGCTTGAAATCCACTGGATCCCTCCGGTTTCCCAGACCTGACAGCAGTACCTACACCGAGAGCTGGTTTTGATCGCTAAGGGGCGCTGCTCACTCCCCTGGGCTGAGTTCTTGTCTAGAGGTTTCACAGCTGCTCTCTGGGGAGAGCAGACATAGCCGCCCCACAAGCTTTGGGGATGGGGATAGTGGAAGAGAGCGTGGCGGGAACCAGGGCTCCTGGGGATGGACACAGAAAAGTACTTCCTCTGTCTCCATTCCCAAGGCCCTCCTCTGAGCTGCCAAGGGTTCCCCGGAACTGCTACTCCTATGCATGCCGGACCAGCAGAGCAGAGGGTGCAGGTAACTCACGGGGCCCTGGCTATCTGCAGAGGGGCCACAGCATCTACATTGCACGGTCCCTGCTCTCCAGGAGCAGAGCCTCCTGCGTGCCTCCTATGCGGGAGGGAGGACCCCTGCCCCATGGGAAGGTGTCCGCCTGCGTGGCCCGGAATAGGAAGACCCCCACAGTGATGAAGCACCAGAGATGGCCCTCCAACTAGACTAAAAGGGACCAGGCCCTGAACTTCCTTTTCAGTTTTTCTCCTTCTTGATCCCTGCAGATGTTGCAGAAATACGTGCGTAAGGACGGCACGCGGGTGCCCAACAGCTTCTGGCAACAGAGGACCAGAGGCCTCGGTGGCCAGGGTGCAGCTGCAGGATTCTCCCGGGCTCCGGCCGCAGCGCCTTCTCCTTTCCGTGTCCGGGTCACAGCCTGGAGCGGGATCACAGAGGCTGGCGCAGGCGTGCGGGGCTACGGGCCAGGAAGAGTCGAGGGGACGCGAAAGGGCCTGCGGAGCCGCACGTCCCAACGCCAGGGGCCGGATCCAGCCCCTCGGCCGCCGCCCCGCCCGCCGGCCCGCCCCCGGCCGCCGCCCCGCCCACAGCCCGTTAGTTGGCCGCGCTGCCGCCATGAGCCAAGCCCGGCCGGACGAGCGCGGGCCGCCCAGCCCCGGCCCTGGCGACCCCGGCGACCCCGCCGACCCGGCCCGCAATCGCGGGCGCGCCCTGGCGCTGCTCGGAGCCCTGCTGGCCGCCGCCGTCGCTATCACCGCCCAGGTCCACACCTACCTCTCCGAGGCCCAGGCGGCGGCGCGGCAGGTCGGGGACCCAGGGATGGGCAGAGGGAAGCGAGGGGCGCTGGGCAGGACGCGAGGAAGAGGAAGAACTGAGGACTGGCTAGGGTGAGGCAGGGCTGCTCAGACTGGAAGGGCCCCTGAGAGGGGGGCCTTGGACATGACGCCGGACAAAGCCTCAGATGCTGGGACTGGAGAGCCTGGTGGGGGACTGGGAGCGCAGGGACCTGGGGAGAGGAGGCGGCAGAGGCAGGAGGGGACAATGGCAAGGCCTGGGTGAAGCAGGACCCGGAAGGAGACTGGGACAGACTGGGAGAATGGACCATCCACCCACGAAGGCAGAGTGGAGCAGGGAGCAGAAGTGACTAGAAGGGGACTCGGACTATTCAGAGGTGACATTTGGACAAAAGGATGGGCAAGTATGGAGAGAACTCAGGGTAGTGGAAGCTGCTGTATCAGGAAGCAACTGGCTGTTTGGGACGGAGGTTGGGGCATCTAACCGGTCCTCAGCCCAGCTCCTGCCTCCCCAGCAGGAATCCGCACAGAAGGCCCTGGGGACAGAAGGCCTCTTTCTCTTCTCCTCGCTGGATACTGACCACGATATGCGTCTCAGCCCCGAGGAGTTCAAACCCATCGCAGAGAAGCTGACAGGTACCAGAGAGGCTGGGGACTGGGAGGAAGGTGTGTGATGGTAAAGGCAGCCTGCAGTGGAGGAGCTCTGTGTCCATTCCCATCCAACCTCTTGTGACCTCTGTCAAATGTAGGATCTTGGCACACAGTGATTATCCAGCTTGCCTGGTGGAAGTCAGTCAGTATGGGACAGGCAGGAGAGAGATGCCGGCACCAGAGTACCTTTCTGTGTTTCAGGGAGACGGGTCACTCGCTGGCTTCGTGGCCTGTGTCACTGCTGGACGAGGAAGGTCAGATGAAAATGCAGATTTGCTGCGGCGACTGTGTATCAGTGTGTCTCGGGCAGGCAGTTCTGCCATGAAAGCAGATGGGCAGCTGAGCAGGTCTCACCCTCTGGCTCTGCCTTTACCTCTTACTCCGTGTATGCGTCTCTGAGTATCTGCACAGCCACCTCCTGTCCTTTTCTGTGACCAGAGAGCCAGAGTTCTCTCCAAATAACATTTTAGCAAAGTTTGTGGGCTTAGGACACTTCTAATTTTTTCATCTAAATCTCATCAGGAGAAAAGAATCCCTCCACTGCCTCTAGTGTGTGAATGCAAAACATGGACCATCTTTTGGGAAATCAGAGGGCAAAAAACAACCAAACAAATAAACAAAATCAAGCAATAAGTAGAGGCAAACAGTTCTCTCTCATTGGTAGAATTATGCATGTGTTTAATGTTCTGCTTTCTACTTTGAGATTCTTAAAAATCATCTATAGTGATATAATAAAATGTTACTTATAATTCAGAAAACAACATTTTTATGAAAAAACCAAAGGGAAGGGCTGGGGATTTAGCTCAGTGGTTTCACCGCCTGCCTCAAAAGTGCACGGTCCCGAGTTCGATCCCTGGTACCCCCCCCCCCAAAATCAAAGGGGTAGAAAAGGCTGGGGTTCTTTTTGTTGTTGCTGTTATTGTTGTTGTTGTTTTTGCAGTGCTGGAGATGGAACCCTGGGCCATGTGCATGGTGGGCAAGTGCTCTTCTACTGAGCTACATCCTCAGATTTTTTTTAAAAAGAGATCAGTTCTTATTATGTTGCCCAGGCTGGCCTGAATCTCCTGAGCTCAAGTGATCCTCCCACCTCAGCCTCCTGAGTAGTGCTGCACTGCACCTGGCTAAACTGAGTATTATTCTTCACAATTATCTGTGATACTAGTAAAATAATTGAATGAGCAAAGCAGACTAATAACCCTGCATTTTCTTACCGCCCCCTTCTGCTACAGTTTCCAGATCACTGAGGATATTTGACTGCATTGACTTATAAATACAGAATAATAGTGAGTTTTAGAACAGGGATTCGCATCCAGAGTGGCTGGGCAGTTTGTTGATTCCTGCCTCTTCAGGTTCTGACTCAGTAGATTCTCTCAGATGGGATCAGGCCATCTGCATTTGAAGAGCATCCTGGGTACTTCAGATGACTCCTAATTGAGAGCTGCTTTTTTTTTTTTTTTGGTACTGGGGATCCAACTCGGGTCCTTGCGCTTGCAAGGCAGGCAATGGAACCACTGAGCTAAATCCCTGGAATGCACCCGTTCAGCCTGCACCTATACAGCCTTCCAGCTGGCCACCAGGGCCACCAAATGCGAGGCAGGGCTCTGTGGCTTAAATCTCCCTTGGCAGAGCACATAGGATGAGCCCAGTGTGCTTCAGTCTACAGGTGTTTCTTAGTCATCCCTTTTGAAATGGGCATCCTTTCTCCCTTAAACCTTGCAGTGATGCTCTCCACACTAGAAAGATGACATACTTGGCAGCTCCCTGAGCAGGAGATGTGAGAAATCAAGTTCCCTTCTACAGAAGGAAGTCAGGCCACCCAGGAGAACAAGGAGAAGCAGATCTCGTCACCCCGCACCAATGCCCTTTCAGTGACACCAGAGACACCTGATTCTCTTTCTGCCTTCCTTGACTGAGTCCCTCACAGTCCCCCAAGACCCAGAAGAGTCAGGACTGATTGGAGGTTTAGAGCAAATCAGGCCTGGGTTTCCACGCTGACTCTCCTGCTGCCTAGCTGTGTGACCCTGGGGAAGTGACTCTGAGCCTCCACTTTCTCATGTGTAAAACAGTTAGTAATAATGTTATTATCTGCCTCCCAGGGCTATCATGTAACTATAATGCTATACATGCTGGTTGTTATTCTGTGATTGTTAACTGTTACCCCAGCTCTGAGCCTGGCTCCCTCCATCACCAGCCAGTGGGAACATCCTGAGAGAAGTAAGGGCCTGCAGCCCAAGGGCAGGGCCTCTGCAGCCATCTGTATCTCACAGGGTCAACACCTGTGGCCACCTATGAGGAGGAGGAGCTGCCCTCCGACCCCAGTGAAGAGACCCTCACCATAGAAGCCCGATTCCAGCCTCTGCTCCCTGAGACCATGACAAAGAGCAAAGATGGCTTCCTAGGGGTAAGTGGGGGCAGAGGTGGCCCCTCAGGCAGACAGTAAGATCCCCTGGTGTGCTCCATCCTGAGGATGGGTCTGTGCTTGCTTCCTCTGTCCTTCCTTTGCCAGCTGTCCTCTACATCCCACTGTGCCAGATCCCGGAGTCCAAGACTGTTGTGCATCCCTGTTGTCCAGGTCCACAGTCCAGTGGGGCAGTGGGGAGAAGCATGTGCCCCTCCTCCAAGCGGGCTTCCGGGACCACAGGGAAGGGGGAGGGGTGGGGTGAAGTCAAGCCCAGGTAATGCAGCTGCACCACTTACAGTGACAACTTCACATCCATCTCTCCCCAGACCTCTAGCAGGTGCCTGGCTCCCAGCAGTGCTCTGTTGAACTCTAATAAACTAGAACTGGTGAGGTTAAGCCCCCTGCCAGGGGAGAGGGCGGAGGAGGAGGAGGAAAAGGAGGAGGAGACGGGTTAGCATCACCAGCATCCCCCGCCCCCAGGCCCTGTGGATGTGGTCTGAGGACACCTCAGGGCCCAAGCCACCCCTGACCCTCCCCACCCTATACTCTCTCTCCTACCCACTCAGCCTTCTCTCTCCTTCATGCCAGCCAGCCTCCCTTCCACACATCTCCAGGCTTTCTCAGATGCTGTGAGCCTTCTCGCTGTGTTCCTTCTGCCAGGGATGACGTTTTTTGTGCCCAGCCCACACCGACACAGCTGAAATGCCACTTCAGCATGAGCAGAAGCCTGAAGGCAGATGTGGCAGGCCAATGGGTCAAGGCCAGAGGGCTGCTGGGGCTGGACCCAGGGCACGTTGCAGGGCCGTCCTGGTCAGTGGGGCTTCAAGAGAAGTTGCCAGACGGCCAAGGGTCTGGTGGTCTGACTTTGCAGCTGCAGAACACCCCAGCAGATTTTGAAAGAAGAGATCCCACATCAGATTTGTGCTCTCCAGGCTGGTGTGGGCAAGGGGCCAGGACGTGGGTAGCTCAGGGAGAGACAGGAGCAAGCAGACCAGCTCCCAGAGTGGGAGGAGCCCAGGGACACAGAGAGGAAGCACAGCCTGGAGGATGCTGGGAAAGGCAGGGCGAGGTGTGGCTACTGATAGAGAGGAGGGCAGGGGGACTCAGGCTGATTGCTGGTGACCAGTGCATGGTGGCCGCTGGCCCAGATGAGGACCATAGGAGAGGAGTACGTCTGGTGGGGAGGGAGGAGGTGACACCAGTTTGGACACACTGAAGTTGAGATGCCAGGGGCTGGGGTGTGTGGGGTGTTAGAAATTGTTGGAAACTCAGGTTTGACCTTCCGCAGAAAGATCTAGGGTGGAGGTGGACTTGGTGTGCTGGGCCTTCCTGGTAGATGAGCCCTGACAGAGTGGTGAGAAGCAGGTGGGACATGCACCTGGGCCACACCTGCACTTCCAGAGGAGATGAGCAAGAGCAAGCACCACCCTCTCCAGCAGCTCCCCCAGGGCTGGCCAGCCTGTGACAGGCCCAGACCTGCCTGTTAACTCCCTCCTTCCTCCCACCACCACCCTCCACTGAGCCTGGCTCCTAGCACTATGGACGTGTGAAAGGAGAGGGGACCTATTACTTATCAAAGAAGGGGCAGCTCCCTGGTGACTGAGTTCCCTTGAGGGTGTCAGGCACTCATTGACCTGCTGGCTGATGCCTTGGAGGGACACAGCTCCTGCCTGCACCCCGTGAGGACAGGGAGGAGCTATGCATGGTAGGGTTATTACAAGGGGCTCTTCAGCTCCAGGGTCCCTTTTCTGGGTACCAGGCACTGTGTAGTCAGCCCTGTGGTTCCTCACTCTACTTTCCTCCCACCATGAGCTCAGAGGAAATGGGCTGAGGCCTTGGTGCAAGGTGCCCAGCAAGGGTGGGGCAGGTGACACTCAAGGCAGGGCCCTTTCTGGGGCGACCTCCTTCCCTTTCCCTGTGGTCTCATCCTGCTTTTGACTCGAGATTTTATCCATAAGATGCTTACCCATTTCTCCCATCAGACTCAGCACCAAATACAAATTCTGTCAGTTGACATTAGCTCCTGGCAGAGTCTTGGAGGATTAGAGAGTGGAAAGCCAGGGCCATGGAGGGGCAAGGTGGCCTGGAGCAGGTGCTGGCAGCTGGGCTTGGTCTGTGCAGAAGATGGGGATAGAATCTGTGTGGGACCCCGAGCTTTATCACCCCTGTCCTCCTGTCCTGGGCAGCCCCTCCGGCTCTCATAGCTCCCCCACCTTGACCAAGCTGCACTGGCCTGAGCTGGGCCTCGGTGGGCCATGGGCCATTGCTCCTGCTGGGGCCTAGGAGGGTGAGATGAGCCTCTCTCTGTCAGGACAGGACCACTCTGATGGCTGTCATCAGGGCAGGAACCTCCTTACTCCATTGGCCTGTGGTCTGGCTCAAGGCTTGAGGGACAGGCACCCCAGAGCCTGGGCTTTCCCCTGCCCCAGGTCTCCCGCCTCGCGCTGTCTGGTCTTCGCAACTGGACAACTGCAGCTTCACCAAGTGCAGTGTTTGCTGCCCGCCACTTCCAGCCCTTCCTCCCACCTCGGGGCCAGGAACTGGGAGAGCCCTGGTGGATCATCCCCAGTGAGCTGAGTGTCTTCACGGGTTATTTGTCCAACAACCGCTTCTACCCACCACCGCCCAAGGGCAAGGAGGTAAGGACAGCCATGCGAGACCTGGGGTCTCCTGGGCCCGAAGTAGCCCCCTCCCATGTGCTCCTGGACCCCAGTGCCAGGCCTGGCCTGCCTGCTCTCCTGCCTCCCTCTGGACCTTTCCTCCAGTTCCCCAGAGGCACTGGGCCTTGAAGTCCAGGGCTGACCTCACCCAGCCGGTTCAGGCCCAGAGTGCGTAGCCAGGTAGCCGCATCCCCACTGTGTCCTCCAGGTCATCGTCCACCGGCTGCTAAGCATGTTTCACCCTCGGCCCTTTGTGAAGACCCGCTTTGCCCCTCAAGGGGCTGTGGCCTGCCTGACTGCTGTCAGTGACTCCTACTACACTGTGATGTTCCGGTGAGTGGTCTGCCCAGTGGCCAGGGACTTCAAGGCAGCGTGGGAGGTGCAGCGCAGACAAGCAAGGGCCTGCCTGAAGCCCCCAGCTCCACCACTCCCACCTTGTGCCTCAGGCTCTAAGCCTCTGGTCCCTCCTCTGTGTATCAGGGTACATGAGGGTTTGGTGAGAAATGTCTGGAACTTGCTTAGCCTGAGGTTGGTGGGCTGGAGAAGCTGTAGGAGGTCAGGGTAGGTCAAGAGACAGCATGCCAGTTGATCCTGAAATATGGCTGCTCTTGGAGGGACACACTTTCTCCCTGTGCCTCATTCCCCCTCCGTCGTCCTGTCCTGTCTCTCGGCAGTCTGGCCAGGCTGGGGACAGGGAGATGAGGGCTTTAGCTTAACTGGCTCTGTTCCCACAGGATCCATGCTGAGTTCCAGCTCAGTGAGCCCCCTGACTTCCCCTTCTGGTTCTCCCCGGGCCAGTTCACCGGCCACATCATCCTGTCAAAGGATGCCACCCACATCCGTGACTTCCGGCTCTTCGTGCCCAATCACAGGTGGGAGCTGGCCCTGGCTGAGCACAGTACCCTGCTACAGCTTTTTGCATCCCAGCTGCAGGAGCTCACAAGGAGAGGGGCCCAGAGACCCTTCAGACCCCTCAGTCCCGGCCCCTCCCCTTGCTCCCAGAGCCAGCTCTTGGGAAGGACCTGGCACTGCCCAGGAGGAGAGAAGGAGAGGTGGACGGATGAGGGTCACGCCATCGCACAGCATGCATTCCCCAGGCACCCATTGGGCCTGGCCCTCCACCTCTGTACAGGGGCCCAGTGTAGCAGCCAACAGACCCTCCCTAAAGCTGATGCCTTCCACCTTGCTATGCTCATGGGCCCCAGGCAAATCTGAAACTGCAGCCTGCTCATGCTACCAAGGGGAGGGAAGGCAGCAGGGCTGCTGAGCAGGGCTGGTGGTGGTCCAGGAAGGCTTCCCAGAGGAAATGACATCTCCACAGAAACCCGGGGTAGAAAAGGGTTTTCAGCAGAGGGAACAGCACATGCAAATGCCTGGGGCAGACCCTCCACCTCCACGGAGCCTTTGCAGGGCTTCTCGGACAGGACTATACCTGCCACCTGCCTGTCAGCCTCTCCTGCTCAAGGTCATCACCTGTCAGCAGAACAGTGGACCAGGGGCCTGGCTTTGAGAGCTTCCTCCTTGATACCAAGTGGCTACTTAGCAGCCCTGCATGACGTCTGTACCCCAGCTGAGAGCCGGGAGGCTCCTAGTTAAGTCTTGGGCATGGCACTAATGTGCTGTGTGGCTGTGGGCAAGGTCCTGGCCCTCTCTGGGGCTCAGTTTTCTCATCTGCTAGTGGGAGGCTGACTCCTGGTCTGTTTCACCTCTGGGGCAGAAGTGAGGGGATGTTTGGGATAAGCTGGGAAGAGCAAGTAAACCCTAGGAGTGGGAGTGGCTTCATCCTCTTCCCAGAGAGGCAGGCAAGGATGTGTGAGACCAGAGGGGAAACCAGGAGGAAGCACAATTCCACTCCAGCCTCCCCTAGCAAGGAGTGCCTGGCCTGTAGGCTCAGCCCAGCTGGCCTGGGTTGTTGAGGTGGGAGGTCCTGGACTGGATGAGACAAGGGCAGATGACCAGCCAGCCCAGGAAGCTGCTCCTGGGCCACAGGGATGGCCCAACACGGGGCACCCAGCTCACCTGCACCATTTCACGGCAACCCAGGTGGCTGGTAGTCGGTCCTGGGGTGCCCCCATGTGGCGCAGCTGCATATTGCATTAATCAGGCCAGATTTGCTGTCCGCTAGAGGAAAGTGGGATGGCCCTTGCAGGGACCTGATGTCTGGTTTTCACTCTTGCCTTATGCTGTCTCCTACAGGGAGGCACTGACCATCTCTGTACCCCAAAGGGTCATGGGCACACGTGCTGTGAGAGCCCTGGTGGGAACAGTCCCAGGCTGGGCCAGTGGCTGTGGTAGTGTCTCAGGAAGGGGCAGCCTGGGAAGAAGACCGAGCTGGGCACTGTGCAGAGCTTCAGTATCCTCATCTGTGAAATGGGACAATGTTCATGTTAAGCGAGATGAAGGCTCACGTGGCAGTGGGCTTTGACGATGTTGCTGCTCTGGGTTGGCATCCCCAGGTCTCTGAATGTGGACATGGAGTGGCTGTACGGGGCCAGTGAGAGCAGCAGCATGGAGGTTGACATCGGCTATATACCCCAGGTGAGCCCACAGTGGGACCCTGCCCGGGCCCCAGCTTTCCCTGGGCCTCAGAATTCCCACCTCTCCGATGAATGGCACATCCTCAGGGTCTCTTGGAGCCCCTCACCACTGACCTCTGGCCCAGATGGAGCTGGAGGCCACAGGCCCTTCCGTGCCCTCCGTGATCCTGGACGAAGATGGTAATCTGATTGACAGTCGCCTGCCCTCGGGGGAGCCCCTCCAGTTTGTGTTTGAGGAGATCAGGTGGCAGCAGGAGCTGAGCTGGGAGGAGGCTGCCCGGCGCCTGGAGGTGGCCATGTACCCCTTCAAGAAGGTGAGCCCAGGCTGGGGGAGGCTGGGGTTGGGTTCTGCGGGTTGAGGCTGAGAGCACTGCAGTAACTGTGGGTGCCAACAATGGAGCACTCGGGGCTGGCTGGGCCATGGGTGCTGGCCCTGTGCCACTGTGACTATAGAAGAGGTGCCCAGTTCAGCCACACTCGTCACACACATGCAGACAGACAGACACATACACACTCACACATACCTACAGGCATGCATGTACACAGCCTCACATACACATGTATACTCAGCCCCTAAAGAGGACCCTAGCCACACACAGTAGCTAAGCTCTGTCTGCCTCAGGTCACCTACCTGCCATTCATTGAGGCCTTCGACCGAGCCAAGGCCGAGAACAAGCTGGTGCACTCGATCCTGCTGTGGGGGGCCCTGGACGACCAGTCCTGCTGAGGTGAGGGAGATCAACCACTTCTGAGGGGAAAAAGGAGAGACTTCACACTTTGTGGGCATCGGGGCTAGAGATGAATAGGAGCCTCCTGTGGGAGCCACAGAGCAGGGGTGCGGGCTTGGAAGACCCTGTGCAAAATCCAGAGGAAGCTGCTGGGTGAAGAGAAGGCCATGGCAGACCAGGTTCAGACTCAGCCATTTTCAACTTGGTGACTTTGCCCAAGTGACTTCCGCTCCCTAAGCCTGTATCCTCACCAATGACGGGAGGGCTAACATACTTACCTCCCTGAGTTGTGAAAATGAATGTGAAACTACCTTGTGCCCTGTAAAGTAGTATCCACAAAGGGGAGAGAAAATAGTACCAGAGGCGGGGCTTGTGTTTCTTACTCAGGAAACTCACCAAAGACTTGCTGGATGTAAAGTTCTTTGGGTGTCCAGCAGTGTGTTCAGAGATGAGTAAAACAATGGCTTTGCCCTCATCTGGTTCTGGGTACCTGCTGTACCAAGCAGTAGGCCAGGCGCTGGCATCCCCTAGGGTGGTGCAGAGGTAGATGTGGAATGAATAAGTCTCAGTATGGCGAGTATCATATGAGGCATGGCCCAGCGTGGCGTGAGAGTTTGTAGCTGGAGATCAGGGGCAGCTTCGTGGTGAAAGCAACATTTAAGTTGAGACTTTGAAGGATGAGTAGGAAAAAGAGGGTTCTGGGTAGAGGAACAGTCTTCGTGTAAAGGCACAGAGTTCAGGGGATTTGAGAAGCTGTCACTGTCCAGAAATCACTGGGCCAGGTAGAAACCCCCACAGTGAACCTCAGCCCAGGAAGCTGGTGTGTTACTTGAATCTATTAGTTTACCTGGGTGCAGAGACCATTCTGCAGCCCATGAGTTTTGCCCAAAGCAAGACCACTACTGACTGGAAGCCCCAGTGGGACATGTGGGGCACCTCACCCTCTGGCCTCGGCCTCTCCCTGAACAGGTTCGGGGCGGACTCTCCGGGAGACTGTCCTGGAAAGTTCGCCCATCCTCACCCTTCTCAATGAGAGCTTCATCAGTACCTGGTCCCTGGTGAAGGAGCTGGAGGACCTGCAGGTGAGTGGCTGGGAACAGCCCTGGAGGGCCCCAGGGAGAGTGCTGGGGGCTGAGGTACCAGGAGTGTGCTGACTGTCCCCACAGAGCAATGCAGAGAACCTGTCACATCGGCAACTGGCGGGCCTGCACCTGGAGAAGTACAGCTTCCCCGTGGAGATGATGATCTGTCTGCCCAATGGCACTGTGGTAAGCACCAAGGATTGCAGGGAGCAGAAGTAAGGGACACAGACAGCCAGTGCCTCAGGAATGGCATTGCAGGTGTTGGGGCACCCTCACTAGAAGCAGGACCTCAGCATCACTCTGGGGACCACACAGTAGCAGGGTCAGAGTGTCTCCAGGTGTAACAGATTGTTCGGTGAGCAGAAGCATGGCCTGGAAGGAAGGCTTCCCAGGGACCATCGTAGCCAGTCTGGTTTAGCAGGAGGGAGGAATGGGGCCTTGTGGCAGGCAGAGAAGACCAGGCTGGGGCCTGGCCGGAGCCAGGCTTCCAGACCCTGTCTTTCCTGAGGAGTCCCTTTTCCATCCTCACCCACATCTCTCACAGGGTCCTCACAACAGTGTCAAGAGACAGGCGATCACTGATGTCCATTTTATTTACAAGGAAAGTGAGGCTCAAAGGGTTCAGAGACTTGGCATGCAGAAGTGCAGCTGACTTTGCAGTGGGCCTGCATGAGCCTCAGAACCTCCAGGTCCTAGAGGGAAGCCAGCCTTACCCTGTAATCCCACAGGAGGGTGGTCTGCTGCCTCAGGAGCTTAGAGTGGGAGCAGTGTAGGAGCAGGAGCTGGGCTGGGTGGCCAAGGCATTCAGGGAGGGCTTGGGGAGAGGAAAGGCAGCAGGCAGGAGGCTTCTGCTGTCCCAGGTCCAAAGGGCCCTGGAGATGTGGAGAACGGGGAGAGGCATGGGGGAGCCAGGCAGCTTGAAGGTATCACTGGCTCCTGTCTTGTGGTGCCCATACAGGCTGGGGCCCTGGAGATGGACAGGCGGGACTGCCTGGGGGACTCTGTGTAGTGTGCTTCTCTCACTCATCTGTTGATTGTTCACCCATTCAGCCGCTAGTGGATGGGGAAAAGGGGCCCATCATGTACTGGACATCGATAGAAGTGAGTTTGGAGTTCAGGGTTCGCAGCAACAGAGAGGCAAGAGCCATTTTGAGGAATGGGTAGGAAGGGGAAGAAGGTAGTGGAAAAGGTGACCCTGAAAGATGTTAGGTTTCTGCCTAGTAGACAAGATGGCAGGAGTCTATAGCCAGAGGCCCTGTGTGAACAGGGGCAGAACAGCCTGTCCTGGGTTAAGTTCTGGAAAGTGCCTCCCAGAGCGAGGACTGTGGAGGCTTGAAAGTGGCTGCTTCTCCCCAGACAGTGAGCCTGGGGCCTCCCCGGCTTTCCTCACCCAGCCCTTCTCCCAGGTCCACCACATCAATGCCAACTACTTTCTGGACATCACCTCCATGAAGCCTGAGGACATCAAAGACAACATCTTCAGCTTCTCATCCACCTTTGAAGACCCATCCACAGCCACCTACATGCAGTTCCTGAAGGAGGGACTTCAGCGCGGCCTGCCTCTACTTGAGTCCTAGTGTGTTGCCTCAGTGGGCCTCAGCTGTCTCAGACTGGAGAAGCTCCTAGCCCTCCTCACCCTAGGCTGCCTCTCAGGGCCTGAGGTCAACTGAGGGTGGCCATCCAGCTCTGCCTCGGTGATGAGGGTTAGACAGGAGGGGCTTAGACACACAGGATGAACCGTGAGCTCTGTGGCCCCCCAGTCTTTCCCTACCCAGCTGGCTCAAGAAGTTACTCAAGATCCTCCAAGACAGGGTCACCCTTCTTTCCTGGCTTTAATTCTTTCCAGAAGGAAACATGAAGGAGCCGGGGGCAGCGGGGGAGGCAGGCAGCTTTCCTGTCTACACAGAGCTGTCCTTGCTAGCCACACCCCAGCTGCCCTCCTCTGTCTGATATCCCCAGCCTGGGTCCATCTCAGCAGGTGACAGCCTTCTGTGTGCAGAGCCCCTGCCGGTGTGGAACACTGCTGTACTTCAGCTGCTCCCAGTGGCTCAGTGGGCCTTGTGCAGGCCCCCAAACCTGTTTCAGGGCCTGGGAAGTTTCCTGGGAAGTAGGCCTCTGCCATTAGGAAGGACCCACTGAGGGTTGCTAAGGCCCAGGGCCAGGGTACTCCTACTGCCTGCCCAAGCAGAGATCATTGCAGGACTGTGGGAGCCAGGGCGTCCTGACACCTCAGTCCCTGACTCCATGGAAGTACAGCCCAGCCAAAGAACAGGCTGCACCAGAGCCAGCACTGCCCCTGCCACCAGGGGTACCCCAGACCAGCCTCTCTACTGTGGGGCACCTACCAACTCTCCTTGGCCACTCTTGGGGCCTTTGTTCACATCCTGAGCCACTGACCATGGCCAGTCTCTTTTTTATACATCCAAAAAAGTGTTTTTATTTGAACTTTCTCACAGTTTGTAGGTATTTTTTATAACCACAGTGCTGAGGAGAAAGAAGAGAGCAAGGCTCCCTGAGCAGCAGCCCCATGATGGCTGGATCTGAAATCCTAGATGGATCCAGCTTGATGCCTTTGCAGTTGCACATAGGGGAAGCAGTATTCTCTCTTACATCTCCTCTTCTAGATTTTTAAAAACAGTCTTCAGAGAATGAGTGTACTGAACCCCCAGCTCTATCCTGTCCATGCAGCCTCAGAAGGTATCTTTGGGCTTTTCTCATGAAGGCCTTGAAGTCAGCCTGTTCTTCACATGCCTAACTCTTCCCCACCCCCTCATCCCAGCAGGGGCTCCATCTTAAACCTGACAGAGGAAGAAGGCAGACCTGTCCCTGCATCTGCTGAGTCCTGCCACCCTGGGTGTCCCCATGTGGAGCCTGCCTTAGCCAGTCCTCTTCTTCATTGGGTACTAGGTGTAACAATAGCAGCAGGTTACCAAGAGCCTTCTGTGCCTGGGTCACTGCTAAAATTACAGGTGGTTTCTTATTTAATCCTCACAACAAACTTGTGAGGTAGGTGACCATTCCCATTTTGCAGATGAAGAAATGAGTCTTACGGAAGCAAAGTGACCAAGTTCACGCAGAGTGGTAGAGTTGAGACTCAGACCCATATATAACTCCCAAGCCTGTGTCTTGACCTTGGGGTGTTTCATTTGGCACCACACCCCCACTTCTTCCCCTACCTGTTTGCGCCGAGGTGAAAATCATGCCTCATTTCCCTTTGAGGTCCAGACTGGGCCTGAAGCATGAGCTCAGCCATGTTCTTTGAGTCCTCCTGGGAGATGGTACTTCCTGCCCTTACAGGGAAGGAGGGCACCTGAGTCTGCCTTAGTACCTCCACCAGCTTTAGCTGGGCCTCTGCCCTCCATTCTGCTGCTCCCAGAGGGAGGGCTGATTCCACGTCAATCAAGCCTGGGCTCAGGTAAAGCTCCGACTACTTGAGCTTTCTGAATCTTCTTCATCTGATGCCTCCGCCCCTCCCCAGCCAGGGAAGAGTCCCCAACTGCACTTTTGTCACCTCTTTTCCACTTGCCTCCCTCACCCTAACATGTCCTGTAATAAAATTGGAGAGACTAGGGTGGCTTTCAATGTTTTTCCTTTGAAAAGTTTGAAAAGTGTTCCTTCCTTGGCCTGACTTCCTACCCTTTTGTGACTGGCTTGGCAGTTGGGCAGAGGAGTGGCAGGGGCAGATTTGGGCTGGAGTGTCTTCAGGAACTATCTTGTCTGTCACCAGGAGACTTGAGTGACTTGCCTAAAATAAGTTTGTGACAGACCAAGTGGTAGAATTTATTCTTTTGAGAATCTGGTGCTCTTGTTTTAAGAAAGATCCAGAAGTTAAGCCCATTGTCTTAGAAGCAGAGCTTCAGAGAAAGGTCCTGAGTTCGATCCCTGGCACCAAAAAAAAAAAAAAAAACTTGAGAGAAGCATTGGTGATCTTTGAGATGTGTACTTTAGGAAATATTTGTAAAAGAAGTGTTGAAGCAGAAGAGGGAAAGGAAATACACTGAGCAGGTCCTGAGTTCGATCCCTGGCACAAAAAAAAAAAAAAAAAACTTGAGAGAAGCATTGGTGATCTTTGAGATGTGTACTTTAGGAAATATTTGTAAAAGAAGTGTTGAAGCAGAAGAGGGAAAGGAAATACACTGAGCAGGAACCAAGTTGGGAGGGATTCTGGAGCATAAACCACACTACAATCAGACTAGCCTTTTGTACCTTTTATCTGTCAATGACTTGGGGAAGTAAAGAAAATTCCCTGGGTGAGGAGGCTCCATTCTCCTCCTTGTAAGGAGACTTGGATGGAACAGCAGAACAACATCTATACCCAGGAGAGTGAATTTGCATGCTCTGCTATTGCCCAGGAGGGGGAAGTGATGATTGAAGCACAGTTTGCCCTCCCAGAAAGAGCTGGACCTGGAAATCAACCCTCAACATTTGAATATGGTGGGGATGGAAATGAAAGGCTTAACCTCTAGGTCTCTGGCTAAGACCAGTTACCTAACTTGTGGGGCCCAGTAATATGAAAGGCCCTTGGCTTTTTGGTTTTTTTTTTTAATTATAATAGACTTTTGGTCAGTGTTGGACCACCTATATGACATGGTTCCCTAAGATTATATTGGAGCTGAAAATTTATCTCCTAGTACTTTTACTGTACCTTTTCTGTTTAGATGTACAAATACCACTGCTATAAATGCCCACAGTATTCTGTACCATAACAAACTGTACAGGCTTGTAGTCTGGAGCAATAGATGGATAGTAAGCTATACCATCTTAAGTTTGTGTGAGTGTACTCTGTGATGTTCATGCAGCAGTATCAACTGAGGATGCATTTTTCAGAGTATATTGCTGTTATGAAGCAATGTATGACTGTAATTTAGAGGGGAGCAGCAGGGCAGTAAACCAAGTGTGGGATTTTGGGCATAGGGCCTGTCGTGACTACACAGACTGTTCGTCTATGATGCCAGCCCTATCCCTGGCAGATAAGGACTGCAGCCTGGGAGCCAGGCAAGCCATGTGCTGAGGATAGAGGAGGAAATGTGGCCCAGAAATGCTATGAAGACAGGACGGTGAAAGTTTGAGCACAGACAGGGAGTGGGCTTGTGAATGTGGAAAAAGGAATGTGGATCTCACCCAGTGCCATCCTACCCTCTAATCAACAAACAATATACCGTGGGTTGGGGGGTGGAGAGACAAAGGCTAAAATAAAAGAAAGCTGCGAAGCGCTGGAAGGCATGAGTCAAATAGTCTTGCAGGAGAGACACTCGTAGAGAGCTATGGTTGGGAGGCAGGACTGGAGGGAACCAGGGAGAGACAGGCGACGTAAAGGCCAGATCCGGAGAAGGGTCAGTATATATTTGCATAGGAGTGGAGACAGCACCCCTATTTTGTGGCTGAGCAGCAATACAAGCGTCAGCTTCCGGGAGAGCAACAAGGGAGCATAATGCGCTGAGGTCTCCAGGAACCTTCAGTGCACTTTCTCCAGGCACGCCGACTCCAAGAGGGCGTGTCCTTCAGCCCCGCCCCCGAGTCGGGCCCGCCTCCCAGGGTGCAGGGGGCGCGGCTCGGTGCGCAGCCGCAGACAATCGCTTCCGGGGAGGGGCGGGTCAGCGGAAGTGAGGGCAGCGGAGGCTGGGCTGCCCCTTGTGGTAGGAGGGGCTGTGAGGTGAGCGAGTCCGGGAGCCGGAGTCTGAGGTGAGACAGGTCCAAGGGCCTTCGGGGAGGCGGGAGCGCGGTTTTCGCGCCCGGCCGTACGCTGAGCTCGTTGCGCAGCTCTGTGCGGAGTCCGCGGTGCCTGTCCCCGCGCGAGTTCTCGCGGGACCCCCTGTTGTCATTATCACTTGGCCGGGGAAACTGAGTCGAGGGGGAGCTTCTCGCCCGAGTCACCCGGCGAGTAGGGACCGGCACACACTAGACGTTTCTCGCGGTGGCCGCGCTCCGCGACAGGTTGCCCTGCCGCCTCCTCGCCGAAACCGGCCTCGGCCCTGGGGCTCCCGCGCACCCCAGCCCTGGGCCTGTGGGTTCAAAGGGCAGCTGGCAGGCAGCTGGGACTTGGCCGACCTTGGCCCGGGTCGGGTCGGCGTTGCGGGGGAGGGGTCGCCTGAGGTCCCCACGGGGATTGACCGTCGCAGACGGCTCGCGCAGACGCCGCTCGCGGGTGCGCTCGTAAAGTTTCGCTGAGCGCCGCGGCCTCGGCGGGGCGCCGGGCTCAGGGCGGCGGAGACTAGGTCCCGCTCCGGAGCACCTGGCGTCTCCCAAGGAGACAGCGCGCGAGCACGTCGAACTGCCGCTGCAGAAGGGCCAGGGCAGCGCGGAGCTGCTGAAAGAACCAGGAGCCTTCTCCTACAGTGACACGTGGGGCGGGGTTTCGGAGCGAAGTTGGTGTTCATTCCTTCCTGAGTTCCGCGAATGTCAAGCGCAGACTGTGGCCGGTCGGCACCGTGCTGTGCGCGGGGGAAGTCTGGGGCCTCCTGATGGAGCACGCGTTAAGGAGTTACTTAGTTTCTATTTTGAGCGGCCTCGGAAGGGGAGACAGCTAGCGTGCTGGGGGTGAAGAGGACCCGACCCCGTCGCGGGGTGGGTGTGTGTGTGTGCGCTTGAACAGAGCTCTGATGAGGAAGGAAGAATGAGCTTGGTGCAGGGGTGCCGGTGTTTCGGGCAGACAGTAATGAGATGGTGCTGCAGGCTGGTAGCAGGACAGCGTGGCCACAGGGCAGAGGGCAAAGAAGAGGCAGCATGGATGCGAAGCCTAACTGTAGGCCTTGTTTGTGGGAGCTTGGTCTAGAGAGGGCAGGGAAGATGGGGTTGGGCCATGGTGGAGAGTTCCCTGGCCCACGCTCAGAAGTCCAGATTTTATCCTGTTGGCCCTAGCAAGCTAGTTTTACTTTTAAACACAGGAGCTATATGATTAGCTGTGTTTTGCAGAGATACCTCTGGCGGTCCACAGAGGGTTAGGCCCCCTTGAGTCTTTGGGAGGCAGAGAGTGGCCTAATAGCACTGTTAAGTGAACTTATCATAGGCACTGACATTCAGCACAGAGCCTGGCACACTGGGAAACTTTGATAAAGGGCTTGAAGTGAATTGAAAAGATGGAGCCTGTGTCAGAGGCAGCAGAATCTGGACCTGGCTTTTGGTGCTTTCTTTACTGCATGACCACTGAGTGACCTTAGACAGATCCTTCTCTCCCGCTTTCTTTCCCTTTCACAAAATGACCCCTCCTCTCCCAAGGTAGACAAGGAACACTCCAAGGGAGATCTCCAGAGAGCTGTCAGTCCAGTCTCAGGCTCCCCAACGACTTTTCACCCAGGCATTCCTTGCTTGCTTGAGTTGATTCCCCAGTACGCCTTTGCCTGCTTTTGCAGCCTTATAATCTGCCCTTTTACAGATCCCTCACCTTCCTGTACTGATGCTGCTGTTCTCTTGGCTTCTTGCTCCCTCAGAACTCAGCATGGGGCCAGGGCATTGAACTTACTGTGCCACCTGCCTGGTGTGCCTTATTCTCAGCCTTCCTTAGAATAAAGTGTCCAGGTGCTGCCTCTCTGCTGGACTGTGAGTTCCTTGAAAGCATGACTGTCTTATTCTTTTCATAACCCCTACAGTACCCAGCACAAGGCCTAGCTCTAATGGGTATTGTTGGCATTTGATGAACAAGGGTATGCATGAGCTCACTGACTGCATTTGCTCACTGTGCAAGAACAGCTGTGAAGAGCGCAGTCAGGAGTGACTCCACCCATCTGTCATGTTTTAAAGTTCATTAAGCACCTTAAAATACCCTGTTTCACTGACCCTTGAGGTAACCTAGAGAGGCAGTTTTTCCTGCCTCCTTTTTATAGATGGAGAAACCAAAGTTCAGAAAGGATACATGACACTTGCCTATGGCCACAAAAGGCAGTAGGAAACTAAGCCAGGGGAGAGGGTGGGAAATTGGCTCTTGTAGCCCAGTAGTCTGAGATTGGCATGACCTGGGTATTGCTAGGTTGGGTGGCAATTACTGTGCTTTTTGTTGTTGTTGTTTTTGGTACCAGGGATCGAACTTGGGTCCTTGCATTTTCGAGGCAGGCAGTGGAACCACTGAGCTAAATCCTCGGTCCAATTACTGTGCTTTTGTGTTTCATGTTCAAGAAGGAATACTGGGCTTGGATGGTACCTTCAGATGAGCGCTCCCCTGAGCTTTGTAGCTACCAAGAGGTCTCTCAGTTCCTCTCCCTCTCCCCTACCTCCTGCTTTTTTGCAGTACTGCCTAGGAACCCAAGAGATTCACATTAGGCAGCATCTCTAGCCTTTTTTGTTTATTTTGAAACAGGATCTCAGCAAATTGTCCAAGATAGGCTGTAACTTTCAATCCTCCTGCCTCAGCTTCACAGGGTGCTGGGATTACAGACATGCACCACCGTACCTTGCTGTTTTTGAAGTTTTGCCTCAGGAAACCTTAGAGCCCCGAAAGTCTCCTTGGGTTGGCCAAGCTCACGAAGTCTAGAAAAAACATAACTTAGAGAAGTCAATGTTGAGGGCAGCCTTTTGGGCTAGTTTCCTCCCCTATGAAACATCAGAGGTCTCGACTGTCTCCTGGGCCTGGTTTTGTGGGGCTTGTGTGCTGGCCACTGAGTCCCCACAGTGGGGGTTGTTTCACAGGAGGGGGAATTTGGTGTTCCTCAAGATGGCCTGATATGAAGAGGTCCCACCTCCGGCCTCCTCAAGGTGCGCTGAGGCTGCCTTGTCCTTCAAGTGCAGGAGCTGGTTGAAGTATCAGGAATGGAAGCCAATGTGGTAAGGGGTATTCCCAGGGCTGGGATAAGGAGGGTGGGATCATTGAGCACTGGGCCTACTGAAGTGCTCAAAAGGCCCTAAGCCTCCAGTTAATTCTTCCGTTACTCTGGAATCCTGAAATTGGAGCAAGGCTGTCCTCCCACATCCTGTCCCAGAAAGATCGTATGATCTTGGGAACAGTTCAGAAGTCAGTGTGTTTCTGCCTTTTGTGCAGAGGAAAGCCCCAATGGTCCCAACAAGCAGCTAACTGCTAGCCTTTCACTGGGCCTTCCTTAGCAGCAGCAGATGTCTCCAGGGTGAAGGTTGGCAACTGGAGAACCTGCCTTGACTCATAATTGAGACTTGATTTATTCCCAGAGGGGGCCCTGTCCCTGGGAGTGAGGAATTCATTCTCCTTGCTGTAGAGGAGAGCACAGGAACAGTAGTTGGAGTCATTGTCCCTGAAGATGTCGTCGTCTCTCTTTGCTCTAGACTATTCCAATCTGGCAAAACAAGCCACATGGAGCTGCTCGAAGTGTAGTGAGAAGAATTGGGACCAATCTACCCCTGAAGCCATGTCCCCGAGCATCCTTTGAGGTGAGTGTGCTGGAAAAGCAAAGAAAAGTAGGAGCTCAAGAGCATAGGAGGCCAGTGCTGCTTCTGTGCCTCTGACCTCTTGGCATTTGCCAGTGCTGCCTGCTTTCCTGGTCACTTTTTCATTTTGTCAAGAAGGATTTACTAAGTGCTTATAATAGATCCTGGCAACCATTCCTTCCTGGTTGCACACAAAGCTGTGACCACAACAGTCACACTTCCAGTTTGTTCATAAATTAATAATCTTGTATCTCATTTTTGTTTCTTCTGTTAAGTGGCTGTGCTCTGAGGTGTTTGCCTGCAACCTGGCAGGTCCCCACATGGACATTGAGTGCTGTGATTCTTGAGTTGAACCCTGCTTTTCTCACTAACCCTATGACTTGGCCACTTAGCCACTATTTTTAGTGTTTTGCTGGGGCCTCAAGCCCCCTTCTTTTGGCCAAGTATGGCCACTCCTTACTGAGCTATTTCAGTCTTACCTCTGGAACCAAGGAGCAGAGATTCCTGTGTGGTCCAGGTCTGTGAGACCCACTTTTGTAGTAGAAAACTGCAGCTGCCCAGCTACCTTCCTGTAGGAACTCGTGAAGCCTCAGCTCCAGGCTAAATGATTAGGGTGTGTTGAGTTTGGGAAGCTGGGACATAAAATACTTTTCTAAAGAAAAGAGACAAATATATGAAAAGACATCAGCCCATAGAAACAGCAGTGAAGGAGCTGAGTTTATATACAAGAGGCTAACTGCAAATTTTTAAGGGACTGGAACTGGAGTTTGAAGTGTTATCAGGGTTGGTATTAGAGTCAGGAATGGAGTTGGAAGTGTATGTCAGTGGAGGGCTGTCCCATAACCTAGATTGCCAACTATTCAGAATTGCTTAAAGAGCATGGGCAGGTTGGGGCCTTAAACCTCAGAAGCATCAGAAACAAAGGGAGGTACAGCCAGGTGTGACTGACTCCATGAAATTTGCCCCCTCACTTGACTGTACACTGTCCAGTCTAGTTTGTTGGATAGACAAACTAGATGCTTCTGGATAGACAATCAAGGACACAAGCTTCCTCAGAGCAGGAGTATGTGTGAGTAGTATTAATACTAGCTGACATTTTCTAATGACATACTATGTATTAGGCATTGTGCTAAGTATTTATCTGTGTTAACTAATTTAATTTATAAGAGCAGCGGAACAGTCAAAGCTAATCCAGGAAAGCAAATGGAAGCTTCCCTGAAATGGCCCATCTTAGCAGTAACTCCTGGGTCAGTGGAAATCCTCCTCCAGGTGACGGTGACTATCACTTAACTCCTCTGAGTCCTAGGTTCCTTATCAACCCCTGACCCACCTCCCAGTCTGTAGCAGAAACATTTGCATTTAACTCATGTATAGATGTATTTTTTATTAACTATTCCTAGATTTTTGTTATAAATATTTAATAAAATCTTACCAATTTATTCTTTAAAGTTTACCATGTATTAAACTATGGAGAATAAAATGGAAAATAAATTACCTATAATCACAGTCCTGACACAGTAACTATTAATGTTTTCATGCAGATCCTGTTTTTCTAGATACGTGTTTTTTATCACAGTCAGCATGTGATTGAATCCTTCTAATTTCAGTTAACATGGTATTATTTACTCAGTTGCTCTGTTCCTTGGTGGTTGTTCTTTGGGTTGAGGAGCTATTTTAAGAAATTGCACTATGGTTGTTTTTGTATAATTAATTTCTTATTTTTTAAATCTAAATATTCAGATTACTGGGTTTGCTTAAAACAACAGTGCTGTGGGCCAGAGATGTAGCTCATTGGTGCTGTGCCTGCTTGGCAAGCAAAAGGCCCTGAGTTCGATTCCCAGTACTGGCTGGGGGTTACAGTGCTATAACAATGTAGATTTCAATTAGTTATAGGATTCAATCCCCAGCTCCAGCAAACAACCAACCAACCCAATTAACTAAAAGGGTGTAAGAGTTAGCCAGGAAAAATTTCTTGTTGATATAACAAGTTTTTGATGACTTATATTCTCATAACCAAAGGGCAAAATGGTTTTAGACAGTAGCCATCTCTATTAAAAGGTAACACAGATCAGTTTCAGAAGACCTCAGTAAATATGGAATTTGCTTCCCCACAGACCCTGCCCAACATTTCTGACCTGTGTTTGAGAGATGTGCCCCCAGTCCCTACTCTGGCTGACATTGCCTGGATTGCTGCAGATGAAGAGGAGACATATGCCCGGGTCAGGTAGCTAAGGCAGTAGCCAGTTTACTAGGGGTAGGGAACTTCTTCCCAGAAGTGGCAAGCAGCAAGAAAGGTGCTTGTGAGAGGCAATCAGAATGAGAGCTATAGACTGGTGGGGGTGGGGGGCCAGTGGGTTGCTGTCTGTGATGGACATACTTGTCTTTCTCTGGATCAGGAGTGATACACGCCCCCTGAGGCATACCTGGAAGCCCAGCCCTCTGATTGTCATGCAGCGCAATGCCTCGGTGCCCAACCTTCGTGGGTCTGAGGAGAGGCTTCTGGCCCTAAAGAAGCCAGCCTTGCCAGCCTTAAGCCGTACCACTGAGCTGCAGGATGAGCTGAGCCACTTGCGCAGCCAGATTGCTAAGATAGTGGCAGCTGATGCAGGTAGGAGGCTGTCCTTTTACCCCTGGGTTTTAAACAGGATAGGGATAAGGGAAATGGTGGTCTCTGATTCAGAAAGACTTGGGCCCAGGCCTCAGGTTGTCTTGAAACCCAGCTAACCTAGAGGTCCTTGGATAATTTCATTTTGGGCTGAATGGTTTGACCAAGAACAAATCTTAACCTGTGACCTCAGGCAGATTCCTTCCGTTAGTCATAAAACCCAGTGCCCTTTTCCTGGTGTCTGTAAGATTACATATTCCAAGCAAGCTCGAGGTCCTGAGTTTGATCCTCAGTACAAAAAGAAAAAAAGATTACATATTCCATGAGCCTACAATAGCCTTCTTTTTCAATATAAGCATTTTCCACCATTGCCACTGCAAGACATATCCTTTTCAAGTACTTCCCTTTCCTTGTCCTTTCTATCAGAGATCACATCTGTCCTCCAACTTTCTGCTTGAATTAAGGCAGAAATACTAGAAATAGATGAGAGCCTGCCTTGAATAGAGGCATGGACAGCCAACAAATGGATCTCTCCCAACATGCTCAACTGCTCAAAGTCATAGCTCCCAAACCTTATCAGTTGGTACAGCATAAAAATCCTAGTGTTATCTTTGAAATCGTCATGTTCTTAATTCTCTAATTTGGAAGTTAACTGCATTTAAATTTCCCATTTCTATTTCTTGGCTACTTTTTTTCTGTCATCCAAGAGACAAGCAGAAGTAGTTTATATAAACTCAGAATGTTTCTCAGAAACTTAGAAATTAAAGAAATTCTCTCCATGAAAATTTGGGAACTAGAAGGCCATCAACATTTTAGTTTTGGAGCCAGGGATTTAGCTCAGTGGTTCTGGCATTTGCCTCGAAAGTGCAAGGTCCCAAGTTCGATCCCCGGTACCAAAAACAAAAAACATTTTAATTTTGCTCACAACATTTCTAGATCACTCTGAAGCCATCTTGGTAAACATCCCCAACGGTGTGAGTTAGAATTCCTTCAGGGTGATGCCAGGAAACATTTAAAATTTCACAATTGCTTGGGTAACGAAGCCATTGTCTTCAGAAACCTTGGTGTAGTTGAACTGACAGTTACTGTTGTGACCTTTGAATTTGACCATTGAAAAGGTCACCCAAGCAAGCAGTCAGTTACTTGATTATAAAAATGATTGTTGGCACATCCTATACAATATCTAAATTGAATAATGGTACCAGATAAAATGATAGATGTGATTGAAGCTGTGTATCATCCATTATCATGTGTAATCAAAATATAAAGTCTCAAAAAAAAAATTTCTAGATCATAGATAGCAAGACTCAGAGTCAAAAGTGCTGTTTTAGTTAGAGAAAAGGACAAATGCAGGACTTCCCTCTGTCACTCTTGCTTGTTTAAAACAGGGCTCTTTCTCCATAGCCCACTGTGAAATAGCTTTTAGGAATCAAAAGGCTCTATGGGATGGTTTCTTTGGCCCTCCTGAAACATTGAAAAAGCCCAGTGATCCATCTTCATGAACCCTGTCTGGGAAAGATAGTAGAGGGACTCTACACTGGCTACAGATATCATCCCAGGCTCTCCCAGAATGTCATGTTGTCAGCTCGGGAAATGAGTATGTTCTGTAGACAGTGCTTGTGGGGAGAAGATACTGCTGCTATACTATAGCCCCCATGTCCATCCATGCCTATTGTTTTCTCTTTCAGCTTCGACTTCATTAACGCCAGATTTCTTATCTCCAGGAAGTTCAAATGTCTCTTCTCCCTTACCTTGTTTTGGATCCTCATTCCACTCTACAACTTCCTTTGTCATTAGTGACATCACCGAGGAGACTGAGGTAGAGGTCCCTGAGCTTCCATCAGTCCCCCTGCTTTGTTCTGCCAGCCCTGAATGTTGTAAACCAGAACACAAAGCTACCTGCAGCTCATCAGAAGAGGATGACTGCATCTCTCTGTCCAAGGCCAGCAGCTTTGCAGACATGATGGGCATCTTGAAAGACTTTCACCGGATAAAACAGAGCCAAGATCTGTAAGTACTGACAAGGAGCTCTGGTGATCTATTTAAGTCACCCATGGCCAATGACCTAATATACATAGATAGTAAATTCTCAGAGTAACCGTATGTTACTTTGTTTACAGAGCTTGCCGACTACCTGCTTGCTAGTGCCTGTGCCCCAGTTTGAGCAACACTTTTCAAGTGTTAGGTTAAGTCACCCTAGCCAAATGTTAGACTACTAGGGACTTTATAAGAAGGCTCATGTATTCCAACTTATGTCTCTAGGTGATTTTGGTGGAAGGAGAATTTCATAAAGTTGCGAATTTTACAAATCCAAAACCCTGCAAATGCAGAAATGTGAGGACAAAGCTTTTGAGATTCATAAGTAGTTCCCTAACCTGCCTGCCTATCAGAATTGCTCAGATTTGTTAAAAATACATCTTAAGCAGAATCCCCAAGGAGTACAGTTCTAACCATTTCTGTTGAAATGTGAGGGAATTTGGGGGCCCTGCAATTAAAGCAAGAAACTCATCGAGCAGGAAAGCCCTTGCAGTGTTTCTCCAGGTATAGTCTGAGCAGCTTCCTTGGGGTTCACAGAGGAGCTTGTTCAAATGCAGCTTCCTGGGCATTTCAGTTTGCTATCAAGACCTTAATGGCCTGCACCTAAGTGGTGCAGCTGTATTTGTTAATGCAGGGAAAGAAGTTGTTCTGAGGACCTGGAGGTGAGATCTTTCTCTAGAGTTGATGAAGTTCCTGCTGATGGGAAGATTACATTGTACAGTGATTCATTTTTGTCATCTGGGCCCTACTACCCGCTGAAAACTAGACAAAGGCAAGCAAGCAACTTACTGCTTCTTGGCAGTTACCCTTTAGGGAAGTCACGCATATTTTCTCTGGCCCAAGCCAGGTTAGTCATACTGACCCTCTTGCACCCCCAAATTCAGCTACTGCTGCTTCTTTTGATCTGCCTTGAGCATATTTCTTCTGGTGGCAATGTTTTATAGATTGACTCTCAAACTTCCTTGCCTCTTGAACCAAACTGTATCCAAGATCCTTATTACCAAGCCCCTCCTTCCATTTGTACTCTGAGATCTTTACTCCCTTGTAATAGAGGAGTTGGGACAATGACTAAAAATGGTAACATACCCCAGGGAGCAAAGGTTCAGAAATGTTAATAGAGCAGAGGCAATTCCTTGATTTTCAAGGTTTCAAGGTTTAATAGTCAATCTTGGGTCTCATTTATTGCCTAAAAAGCAATGGTGGTGAAATGGAATTAATATGAGAAAAGGAAAAAATGGAAACAAAGTCTTTATAAATAGGGAGGGGTGGAGGGGCTGAAGGGAGGGCAGGGAAATGGGGAAAAAATAAGAACCAAGATAGATTATGTAAAGGTACAGATTTCCAACGATGAATATCATTATATTGTATACCTAATATGTACATTAAAAAAAAAAAAGCAATGGTGGTGAACCTATGGCACATGTACCATAGCAGGCTGTATTATTGAAAGCTCTAAAAGGTTCGCCATCACTGGCCTAAAGACCATAAAACAATGAGGATGTATGTAGGTTCACTACAAACTTCAGTTATTCTCTACGTATCTAGGACCCACTTATATGTCATATATCAGGTAATTTGACCCTACCCCGACCTAGAGTTGATTTTGTTCCCAAGAGTTTCTTATGATATGAATGCTTTGCTGTTTCTGGATCTCTTATTTTAAAAGTCTGTAGACAGATTAGTAGGTAATCTTCAGCACACCTTTTCCCCAGAACTAATAAAGGTCAGAATCACTGAGAGTCATTAGTCTCTTCCCCTGCAGAACCTACAAGAAAGTGCTAATAAGAAAAGATAGAATCAGAAGGTGGGAACAGAAGCTTAGCCACCAGAGGTCAACTCCAATAAGTTGATGGTCCTTTATTTTGCCACACTTTATAGCCACTTGAGGATGTAGTAAAACATTCTAGTTAAGAGATAAGATCTGGAACCAGGTATCTTGGTTTTAAAGTCTGAATTCACTTAATTTACTTGGTGAGTGGCTAGTGACTCGGCAAACTGCATGTCTTTCTGTGCTTCAGTTATCTATCAGTAAGAGGGTCTTACAAAACACCTACCTCAAAAGATTGTTGTGAGGATTCAGTGAGAGAGTGTGTGCACAGACACAGAGTGCTGCCTGGGTCTAAGCAAGTACTACCTAAATACAAGCTATTGTTTTGTCTCCAGGACCCGGAGTTTAATGAAAGAAGAAGACCCTGCCGTGCTTATCTCTGAGGTCCTAAGGAGGAAGTTTGCTCTGAAGGAAGAAGATATCAGTAGAAAAGGAAACTGACAGCACTCCACCCTGCAAACTCAGTCTCATTCTCCTGGAATTTCTTCAATAGCTGCCTTCCTCAATGCAGATGTTTCTGCCTCTCAGTTAGGAATCTTCTACAGCGGTCTTGCTAAAAAGCTAATGCTTGGAAAGAGCTGGATTATTGTTTCCCATACTTCAAACCTTAGCAGAAGCTAAGGTCTGTGGCTTGAGCTGAGACATTTGTTACAGGTAATTGTGTAGGGTGGCTTAGTTTAGGGGGTAAGATAGATGTTTCTTGTATTCTCTTGCCCCTGTGTGAAAATAGGTCCTAAATGAATGACTGACTTCACTGCATTAGATCTCATAACTTGTCTCATCAGACGCTTTGTGCCCAGCTGTCATTCACTCTCAGCAGCTTCCTTGTAGCAGAGCAGGGCTTTAGGGAAGGGGCTGTGTATATGTACATGTTCACAAGGCAGGGAAGATCTTATGCTGCTCCATCATAAACCTACACCAGTGCCCAGCAGTCACCTTGCCCTGTCTAGTTGTAGAGGTTGGGCTACTGGACCAGCCAATACTTGGGCTGCTACTAGGAGGCCTGGGTGGTTTTTTTCTGAAGCATATTTTATAATACTGTACAACCAAATCTACCCTTCAGGGCCCTGGAGCCTCATCAGTTCCACTGATTAAAAACTTTTTCCTCCATGGACTTCAGTTTAAATCCAGTGGAGAGAAACAGGGAGGGGAAAGAACATTCCATCCTTCTTCCAGGCCCTGGACTGAATTCTGCTTTGGGTTGGGCCAAGGTTTGCATCTACTGCATCATGCATGACTCACATGCCCTTGGGGCCCTTTCTCTGCCGTATGTATACTGTGTGTGTTTGGGTTGAAATACTACCTGGCATTAAATGAAGGATTTGGAGAAATTTTCTTTGTCCATTTCTGAGTTGTGGTCATCCTGCATCCCTTCGGGGTAGAGGATTCCTATGAATTTAAAGTATATGAGCTTGGGCCAGGGATTTAGCTCAGTGGTTCCACCGCCTGTCTCGCAAGCACAAGGACCCGAGTTCCATCCCCGGTACCAAAAAAAACACAAAAAATAAAGTATATGAGCTTTCTTAAATAGGCTTCTGGCTTTCCCTCTTTCCTTTTAAGGTCCTGTCCTTTAACAAGATTTTGACCTATACTCTTAAAAGCAGTTATTTGCAAGTTTCTCCCCTGGAGGTTGTTTAAGCCTTGGGTACCATTAACTGTAACATGTGCTTGCTTCGGCAGCACATATACCATAACTGCAACGTGACAAATTGCACCTGTTGGATGATGCCATGGATAGAACAGAGGCCAAATTAGACTCCTGTGCAGGTCAGAACCCTGACACAATATGTATTATTAAAAAGTTGCTCTTTCAAAAATAAAATTGGTGGGCTAGGAATTTAGCTCAGTGGTGCTGCTGCCTGCCTCGCAAGCACAAGGTCCTGAGTTCAATCCCCAGTACCAAAAATAAAATAAAATAAAATTGGTAATGTTCTAATTACCACCAGAACCAGCATTACAAACATTAACATGTTTTACAAAGGGGATTTCTTCCCAGAAGGAGGGTAGGGTTCCTTATGACCTTATGAAGGAAAACCTATCAGTCACATCTAGATTGTTTTATTGCTCAGGCTTTTTTGGTTTTTTTGGTACTGGGGATCAAACTCAGGACCTTGTGCTTGCCAGGCAGGTGCTGTGCTGCTGATGGTCAGGCTTTTTAAGGGAAGGATATTTAAACAAATTGTATAAGTTTAAAATGCTGTACAGTTACCACAAAAATAAAATAACAAAAAAATGAGGCTGTCACTATTCTCCCTTTGTTTCCTCTCCCAACCCTACCTCCACACACCTGGGTTGGGGAATTTGCCTTATCTCTCAAAATGGCATGAGGAATAATGATTCCAAGCTTACGCAAGTGGGTAAAATTTCAGCCAAAGATGAAGAGGAGCAAGGACCCAGCCAGGCATCTGAAAAGGCAGAGGGGTCTCTACACAGGCTGAATAATGGACTATTCAATAGAAGGACAAGTTCATGCCCTGCCTCCTCAGTGCCCATCACAGACTCATTCGAGGAATTCACCAGCCACCTTCCTGAGGGAAAAGCATGATTCCAATCACATTGTCTCAACCAGTGGCAACTGCCTGCTTTATTTACAAAGTGCTTGATATTGACAGCTTAAGCCTATGCTGCCTTCCCACCTCAACCCCCCACCTCCACCTAAAAGATATTTTCTTACATCTCTACCATTTCAAGATGCTTTCAGAAACCAAACCCTCATATAAACATTCAAAATTGGTGCCTGATAACTTGATTACCTTCAGAGTCCTGAGTAAGGAGCAAATCAGGCTGCAGATTTAGCTGAGTGTGCCCAGCCTGGGATTCAGCCCGAGGGCTGGTTGGAAAATGCCCTAGGCCCTGATGCCAGGTGTTGCTTACATCTTGGAAAGGAGCTCTCCTGTGGGCAATGACTCTCTGGCCCTGAGAATCTTCAGTGAAAAGCTGACTCCAGGATTCTTTGTCATTCTTTTCACTATCCCAAGAAAACACAGAAACAGGACAACGGTTTTGTTTTACTGACTCTGTGTTTTCTCTACTCCAGGATTCCCTGAAAGTTTGGAGGTGTACCGAACGCTGCCTGTTTTCTTTGACAGACACTTTCCTTTCTGATTTAGCTTTGTCCAAGAGCTGATGGCATTTGCCCCCAGGTGGTCTGATGTGTCTCTCCATGCCCTGATAGTTCTTCTCAGATCCATAAAACCATTCCTTTTTCCTGGAAGAATCCTTTTGGTCCAGCAAACAAGAAAAAGCCAGTGAGGCTTTACTGTCTCCAGCACAGACTAGGGAATTAGGTTGAGGCATAGTCAAAAATGGGCTTCTCACATTGTAGTGGCCAGAAGTCTTGTGGGACCAAGGAGAAAGTCCAGTTTCCTGGATGTCTTCAGGGGTTGACATGGCCAGAGGGGGTGCTATGCAGTCATCTTCCGAGTCCCGGATCAAACAGTCAAGCTGAGTTGTGTCTGTCTTGGACTCTTTGTTAATTTGACTTTCTGTATGAGATGAAACACTGCTCTGGTTACCAACATCTGTCATTCCTAGTAAAATAGGAGTGGGCAAATATTATAATGTATGAAAGTAGTTGGCTTTTTCTAAAATCAGTACTAGCTAATATTACTACCTAGGGCAAGATTACTTAAGATTCTTCAAATAACTTTGTAGCTGATCTTCCTGCTTTCAATCTCACTATTCTTTCCTGAATGTTCTTTCTAAAACATAGATCTGGGCCAGGGATTTAGCTCAGTGGTTCCGCCGCCTGCCTTGCAAGTGCAAGGTCCTGAGTTTGATCCCTGGTACCAAAAAACAAACAAACAAACAAAAAACCATAGATCTTATTTTCCCCTAATAAAAATACTTTATATGGATGCTTCCCATGACCTACCTCTACCTAATAAAGTCAAACACAATCAGACTACAGCCTACTTTTCCAGCTCACTTTTCATTTATGTTGTTTAACATGGGGCATATCAGTTTTGTTTTTGTTTTTTATTTACTGTAGTTTCTACTAAATAATGATCTTGGCCAAATATGTATTCCTAAATATTTTCCTTTTTAAAAATACTCAATACACACTAGTTTGTAAGGTCTCAAAGATCACATTGACTATACAACTCTGAAACCTTCTAGTTACAGTATGAAGAACACAGGTTCCCAACTCCTCAAATATTTCATAGGAAAGGGAATGAAGACATCATTAGGATGCCAAGGCAACCAGAAAAGACAATAATTTGAAAACAACTACTAGTCTGGCCTGCCTATTTTATCACGTATGGAATAGACCCTGTTCTGTTTGGGTTTTTTTTGGTACCGGGGATCGAACTCAGGTCTTTGCACTTGCACCACAGGCAGTGAAACCACTGAGCTAAATCCCCGGCCCACCCTGTTCTGTCTTAAGAATGAATGACGTGGGCCGGGGATTTAGCTCAGTGGCAAGCGCAAGGACCTGAGTTCAATCCCCGGTACCAAAAAAAAAAGAATGAATGACATGGGCTTCTTATTCCACCCAAATCAAGATCTAATTACAAAGAAACAATGATTAATTTCCTCTTCCCTTCAACAAGAATTATACTGCAGAAACTGTTCTGTGGGGGTTCTCAATTTTGCCTAAGAATTCAGTATTAGATGATAAAATATACCAGAATTTGTAAATGGGAAAAGTGTTTTTGAAAAAATGCCCTGTTATGTAAAGCAAAGATTGTTTATGTTTTATTTGAGGAAGGGATAGCGCACTCTGAAGGTTTATACAAAGCAAGCCTGAGTCACAGAGTTGGAACACTCCTCCCAATGCCCCCCATCTGGCAGGAAGCTCTAGCCTCCTCTGAGACAGCTCCCAAATACACTTTGCCTCACTGCTTCCTCAGCAAATAGAAATATTTAGTACTAGACTGAGTGAAACAACTAGAAAAGTATGTTTGTAAAAACGTGTATATTGCTTTCCAAAAAGCAATGACTTCTTGTGCTTTTATTACACAAGAGGTCAGCTAAGTTTAACAATAGAATAGTTTCACTATATCTCGTAAATGTTCCAACATGAAGAAATGAGCACATTCCTTTTTGCTCCCGGGTTAATGAAGTACTCCCAGGTGGGTCACCATACCTGTCTTCAAAGTAAAGGAAGCAATGCTGGTCTGCTTAATGCCTGCAGATGGAATTCTTCTTTGAGTGAAAGAAACAGGCTTTCTCTCTCGAGGAAGGAGTGTTAGCATTTTGGTTCCTGGTTTAATTAAATGTGTCTGAGACGGGAGAAAAAGAATAAGAGAACCTATTAATATTAAAAAATATGCCAGACAGGAGAGATTCAATAAACACCAGTGACAAAACCACCCTGGACACTCTGGGCACCGCTTACATCCTATTGTTTCTCTGGGTGAGATGTGCTGGACATCATCTTCCAACATTTTCTACCATTCTGATAGTTTTTCTAAGGAATCACCTATTCCAGCCACAGCCTAATCTTTGTACTTTCCAAGAGAAATCAATCAAGCTGACTAAACAAACATGATTTGTTAAAAGGGGTCCAGAAATGATGTGTTTTAGATTTAAGGATAATGTGCTTTGTTTTGTGTTTTGAAAGACAGGGTCTCATTAAGCTGCCCAGGCTGGTCTCAAACTCCTAAGCTCAAGCAAGTCTCCTACCTTGGCCCACGAAGTAGCTGAAACTAAAGGTGTGCACTATGCTGAACTTATTAATTAATGATTCTACATCAACAGCAGTTGATTCATTTTCAGTAGTTCTGTACAAGTTGCTTAATTTCTCTGTCTCATTCTCAGGTATGAAATGGTGATAATAAAAGTTTTATCAAAAAAAAAAAAAAGTTTTACCCCATAGGGCAGTTATGAAAACTTAAATGAAAGAGTCACACAGTTCCTGGCACACAGAAAGTACTCTAGCACAGCTGGCTGAAGGACAGGAGGAGAAGTGAAGCAGCACCAGTTTTGCCACACCTGGATCTCTTTTTATACTAGAAGTGAGCAAGGAGGGTTTGGGAAGTCAGTTTTGTCAACTGTGACTAACCTCATCCTTATTTACTGTAATTTGTTTTTATTTCCATTTGCTTGTTTTGGAATGCCTGAAAAGTAGGGAGAGTAGAGGATTTCGATTTGGCTATAACTGCCAAAGAAGAAATGGGATTTGTCAATATTCATACAGCAAGTTGGAGGCAAACTGAAACTTGAACCCAAATAAGGCTGACTTCATTTCATTTTTACATTTGGAAACTAAGCTGTGTGGTTAAAAGAAGAAGGAAATCTTGGGCCAGGATTTAGCTCAGTGGTTCCGCCACCTGCCTCACAAGCACAAGGTCCCGAGTTCGATCCCCCATACCAAAAAAAAAAAGGAAATCCTGTATGTAAAACTCATATTTCAACTTCTTGTAGTACTGGCAGGGAACTGTCCCTTCTACCACACACAACTAGCTAGAAAAGTGGATCAAAGATACATTTTCGGGGGGGAGGACAGGACCGGGGATTGAACTCAGGACCTCGCATTCGCCAGGTGGGCGCTATGCCACTGAGCTAAATCCTGGACCCAAAGATACATTTTTTTAAAAAGATTTTAAAACAGTGGACAACAAACAACAGACAATAATTTGTGATTCCTGAGAAAAGAGAAACAAGTGAGGTAAGCCCTGTGTTCAGCCTAGCTTTCTGCCTGGAAGCACTTTCCAGGCCAGCGCATGCGGAAGCAGAGCATTGCAGTCTTGATGAATTGAGTAGATTGAGATTGAGATTTGGGAAAGCTAAGGTAGCTCAGAAATAGGCACTCAGATCCCTTCAATCACTGAATACTACGGCTATACGTGTAAGGCGAAACACCTCGAGGCCAGGCAAAGAAGACTATGCAAGCTGGAACTGCAAGTTAAAACAATACAGAGCTAATACAAGGCTGAGACATGAGGTCCCACCGTCTAGAACAGAGATGACCTTGAACACCAGGGGCACTCAATCAAGCTGTCAGAACAATCATCCCTCAGTAGTATGGCTAAACTAGCCTTAGAGCAAAAACTTTTACAAACTTGCCTTAGCAAAGCTTTTTTAAAAGAACATTTTGAAAATATCAAGCTGATTAGCAAATTTCAACTTTCAGTATATTTAAAGAAAACCAAGTCCAGGCACTCAGCAACATGGCATTCATGGGGTCTTAGCATGCAATAAAAAATTGCCAAACAAGAAACAGAAAAAATACCTGTAATTAGGGTAGACGGGAGTCAGTTAATATAAGCAGATTCCAACAACATCAGGGATAAAACAGAATTAGCAAACAAGTTCATAGTTAAAATAGTTACTATGAATATGCTCAAGGATTTTAAAGGGAAAAAAATGAACCTAAGGAGAAAAGTAAAGAAAATTTACTACATAGGCTTAAGAACAGAGACTATTTAGGGAGGATAAAAAATATTGCACCTGAAGACAGCAATGCAAACTATCTATCCAAAGTGAAGCAGAGAGAGAACCAGAAAAAAAGTCAAGAACCGGGGATTTAGCTTAGTGGTTCCACCACCTGCCTCATAAGTGCAAGGTCCCGAGTTCGATCCCCGGTACCAAAACAAAGTCAAAATCTATGAGAGCAAAAAGATACATATAATCACAGTCTCAAAAAATGATTAGAAGTGGACAGAAAATATACTTGAGTAGCCAAAAATTTTTCCAAATATGAAAACTATAAACAACTGTAACAGATTATTTTTTTCAAAAATGACCAATACCAGATTTCCTACTGGACATATTCTTTTTATAATCTATTATACTTGTCTCATCAAGTGGAGAAATCCATAGTCTCTCACCTTGAACTTGGGAAGAACCTGGAGACTAGTTTGACTAATACAGTATGATGAAAGTAACGCTACATGATTTCCAAAACTAGGTTGTAAATGTCATGTGCTTGTCTTGCTGTCTTGAGATGCTCACTCACAGGACCTGGACCACATATTATGAGGAAGCCAAGCTGGAACATAGCTCTTTAAATTTTATGGGACCCAGATCACAGATATGTGAAATAATGTGAATAATATTGAAGTATCTGTATGCTAGGTACTGAGAATACAGTGAACAAAACAGACTGTTTCTGCCCTGGTAAAGTTTATAGTTTAAGAGAGAAAACAGACAAGCTATTAATAAATAGTTAAAGTATTACATGTATGCTTAGTCCTGTAAGAAAACTTTAGAAAACTATAGGTAACTAGAAAATAAGACCTCAATTGGCAGAATATCTGAAAATAAAGCTTTTCACCAAGTTAGTCATACTTAGCAGGAGCTGAAGTGTCTTTCCTTAAGTCAAAGTGATGTCAGAAGTGATACTGTTCTGAAGGGAAGGGGAAAGGGAAGAAGGGAAAGGAAAAATTATAAGAAAAGAAAAAAAAATGGAAACAAAATCTATGTAAATAGGGAAGGGTGGAGGGGGTGAAGGGCGCACAGGTAATGGGGAAAAAAAATAAGAACTAAGATACATCATGTACAGGTACAAGCACCCAATGATAAATGTAAATGTATTATATACCTAAAATGTATCAATAAAAGAATTAAAAAAAAAAGTGATACTGTCTCAGTTCTAACTCAGAACACCTATGGGTTCAGGGATTTATCTCAGTGGAATGTTGAGATTCTGAGTGAGAACAGATCACCTGGAACAGAGAGGGACTCAGGTACAAAGTCCTTTGGGTGATCATCCCTTCCTCAATGTAAAGCAGCCTCTGTGTGTACTTTACAGAGTGTAAGAAAGAAACCCTGCATAACAGACATAGCATTCCTTGAGGACCAAAACCCTTGATAAGCACTAACCTAGGTTTAACAATTGTAAACCCTGTAAGAATGCCCCTAAGAGAATCTAACTTTGAGAAACACATTCTTTCCAAGCCAGATTCTCCAGTTCTTTGGTGTATCACATGCATGGTCCCATCAAGTTTTCTTTCATAAGGGTAGAAGGGAAAACCTGTCCCTGCCCCTGTCATGGCGTTCTTATGAAGAGTGCCACTTTTGAGGGGGCAGGGCTGGCTGCAGGTCACACTTTTGGACCATTTCTTTTTTTCTTTTCCCCTAGTACCAGGGCTCAAACTCAAGACCTTGTGTTTACAAGGCAGGCACAGTGCCACTGCGCTAAATCCCCGGCCCTGGACCATTTCTTACGTTTCACAACTCTATTATCAAAATGTTCTCATGCTTCTGCAGTACTGTACTTAAATTCAGTTTCACCTTCATTTTATCTTTATCTCCTTATAATTTACAAGTTTGGGTCAAAGTTTTTCTTTCAAGCCAATTTAATTTCCTTTTTTAATGATTCATTATGGTCTTCAAGATTAATACATAATTTGCACTTGATCTTGGCCAAAAGGCAAGCAGTGATGAGATTAGTATAGAACTTGATTCAGCTTCCTTTTTTGCATAATGGGTCTTGAATTTGTGTATGAAGTCACATTTTCCACACATACTGACAGGGCTTGAAAACAAAGTGCTATTTACCGGTTTTTCCCATGCCACCTTGTCCTTTATGCTTCACAAGGCTCATTCTCTTTCCACTTCTAGAATCACTGACAGCATCACCAGAGAGTCTCCTCTTGCTTTTTAGTTCCTCACAGCACTAATATGATGACATTTGGGATGAAAATCGAATCAGCACTGCCATGACTCATCAAGTTAGGTGGAAAGGATGAGCTACATAAGCATGCCCAGAGGACTGTTCAAGGAGTCTGACAAGAAAGGCTGTCAGGATTATCATCATTGAGCATCTCCTAAATCACCTTTGTTGAAGTAGTAACAAAGTACAGTAATTAGCCTCACAAGGGTATTGTAGCCATCATAACATCATAGTACATTATTCACATATTTGTGTTGAAGTTGGTATAAACAGTATAGTACAAAAGTACAGTGTAAAAGAATATTATAAAATATTGCTTATCATTAGGTATTATGCTATACATAATTGTAAAGTTTAAAACACCTTATAATAATAAACAATTACAAAAAATAAAAATAAAATAATTTAAAAAATAATAAATAACTACATTACTGGTTTATGTATTTACTATACTTTTTATTGTTATTGTACTCCTACTCAAAAAAGTCTATTGTAAAACAGTATACCTGGGGCTGGGGATTTAGCTCAGTGGTTCCACCGCCTGCCTCGCAAGCACAAGGACCTGAGTTCGATCCCCGGTACCAAAAAGAAAAAAAAAAACAGCATACCTGGTTACAGTAGCAGACACCTAACACATCTTGTGTTTACCTGTTTCTAGATTGCATCAAGAGACCACACACACACACACACAAAAGAGGCCACACAGAGTGACAGACCTACACCACTTAGGTTTGTGTGCATACACTCTTATTATATTCACAAAATGACTCAGAGCATATACCTGTCAGTAAGTGACTATGGCTGAATTAATTCAAACCTTGCTTCAAAACTCTCCAAACTTACAGAACTCTTCTGAACTTGCCATTTATCACCCAACAAAATCCAGAATCAATTTTTTTTTTTTTTTTTTGGTACCAGGGATCAAACTCGGGACCTTGGGCTTGCAAGGCAGGCGCCAGAACGACTGAGCTAAATCCCTGGCCCCAGAATCAATATTTGATTCATATAATTTTTTATTTTTCACATAACTTAATATAGCTTAATAGGTACTAGAGTCAATAAATGGTTTTAGGGCCGGGGATTTAGCTCAGTGGTTCTGCTGCCTGCCTCACAAGTGCAAGGACCTGAGTTCTAGCCCTGTACCAAAAAAAATAAAAATAAAAATAAATAAAATAAATAAACGGTTTTAGAAGGTAGCTATACAAGGACAGATTTCATTTTCCAATTTATATATACAGTACCTACTCATTACATTATATGTCCACAAATCTGTCAGAAAACAAAGGTTAAAAAAAAAGAAAACAAAGGTTCTTCTTATACTGTGACAAAGCTAAGCTAAGCTTCTGTCACTCTTAAATAATACATAAGGTCTAGACCACAATTGGGGATGGAAGGGTACATTTACTGAGTATTGTGAAGATTTTCATTCCAACTAATCTAACAAGAGAAGACTATTACAAGACTCTTCTCTAGAACCACCTGCCACTGATTTTTCACCTAAACCGAACAAAAACTCCAAAGAGAGAAAAGTAAATTATCTTCCAGCTATCACAACTCCTAGAGACCTGATTTATCTATACCGACTAACATTAGCAAGTCTCATAAAAGAGTGCTCCCTGCCAATGAGATTTTTATTACTTTTTAAAAACATGTCAGAAGTCATTGTAGTACAATGAATGTATAGTTGATTATAACTATAATACATGATGTCAGAGGTCTTTGTAGTAATCAGATCTGAAGACACAAAAGGTTTAAAAGACAAGACACTAAGAGTAGCAGATAACTGGACCACAGACATAGCCTGAAAAACATTTAAGAGACACTCCCAACCCCAAGCCCATTTGGGCCCTTCTTAAGGATAAAAATGCTTAAGATATGTAATTATAGAGACAAATAATCAATGAAAAAATGAGTAATTTTCAACTTCTATTATCTGAGATTAGGCCCTTGTTCAAACATGAACAATATCTTCCAAATTCTTCTAGTTAAACTTTCAAGGTACCATGTACAACCACTTTTGAATTAATCTTAGAAAGAACTCCCATTACATCAAGTGCTTCCACTAATTTCCAACAACATGATACTGTTTTACCCTTCTAATTTAACCTTCAATTCCCCTAAAATGCCCTACACTTTAGTCAAATTGTATTACTTGCTATGTAGTAAAGAATCTTACCCAAAGAGAGATCTTGGCCTTTTGCTATCAGCTCCTGAAAGGTATTCTCTAAGTCACTAAAATATACTTCTTCATAGAATCTTGTTTTGTTTTTTAACCTGGAGGCCTTTGGGTCATACCATATTGTCTATGCTAACAAAGTGAGTTGCGGTGTGGGTTTGGGGATATGCAGTTTCAGCTTTACCTCCACAGGGGCTGGAAACTAAGGTCAGCCATACAGGTAGGTCCACCATGTCTATGTGACTAAACCCCAGTGAAAACTTGGGACACTGAAGATGCAGTGAATTTCTATGATTAGTACTACTCTGTGTGTATATTATTACACACTGTTGCTAAAAGCAGAGTTGTCCAGTACTTCACTGTAGAGAGTACTGAAAGTTTCAGGCTTGGAGTTCTAGATTCTGCCCTATGTGCCCCCCAATGGCTTTTATCTGTACCACTTTGCTGATAAACTGTAACCAAGAACATGACAGCTTTTAGTCAATTATGTGTCTTTCTAGTGAATCACCAAACCTCAGAGTGGTTGGGGGAGGGGGGATACAAACCTGCAGTTGATATCAGAACCAAGGGTGGTCTTGGGGACCTCCCTCACTTTCACCTTCTGTTTCTTTAATATGCCTTATATTTCCATCTCTGTAGCACAATTCATATTGTTTCTGGAATGTTCACTCACCCTCATTGCTTTACAACAAAATGTGACTCTTGCTTTAAGGTCTACCTCAAAATGCCACCTCTTTAACAAAGGAGACAAAAGACCTCTACACTGAAAACTACAGCACTTTGAAAAAAGAGATCAAAGAGTATACAAGAAAATGGAAAGAAGGGCTGGGGATTTAGCTCAGTGGTTCCGCTGCCTGCCTCGCAAGCACAAGGGTCTGAGTTCGATCCCCGGTACCAAAAAATAAAAATAAAAAATAAAAAAAAGAAAATGGAAAGATAGCCCCTGTTCCTGGGTGGGAAGAACCAATATAGTGAAAATGGCCATACTTCCAAACCTGCTATACAGATTCAATGCAATCCCAATTGAAATCCCAACAGTATATTTCGCAGAACTAAAGAAAACAATCCAAAAATTCATTTGGAACCAGAAGAGGCCTAGAATAGCAAAAGCAATTATAGGCAACAGAGACATGACAGGGGGTATCACAATCCCCAACTTGAAACTATACTACAAAGCCACTGTGATAAAAACAGCATGGTACTGGCAAAGAAACAGACCTGAGGATCACTGGAATAGATCAGAAGATGCAGAAACAACTCCAGACATACTCAGCTACCTCATCTTTCACAATGGAGCCAACCATCCTCACTGCAGGAAAGACAGCATCTTTAATAAATGGTGTTGGAAAAACTGGATTTCAACCTGGCAAAGATTAAAACTAGGCATGTCTTGAACTATGTAGCCTAGGTTAGCCTCAAACTTGCAGTGATCCTCCTGCCTCAGCCTCCCAAGTGCTGGGATTACAGGCATGGGCCACCATGCCCAGCTCTATTTAATACTTTTAAAATCTGTTTTCATAAAAGATATTGGCCCATAGTTTTCTTGTGATGCCTTGGTCTGGTTTTGGTACCAGGGTAACACTAGACTCTGAATTGGGAAGTATCCTCCCCTCTTCTGTTTTTTTGGAAAGAGTTTGTGTAGGGTTGGTTTTAATGCTTTAAATATTTGGTGGAATTCACCAGTTAAGCTATCTGGACCTGCTTGCTCTCTTCTTTGCAGGAAGTTTAAAAGCTACTCTCTGTTAGAGATCTATTTAGATTGTTTCTCCTCAAATTAATTTTAGTAACCTATAACTTTCTAAGAATTTGCCCATTTCTGGGCCGGGGATTTAGCTCAGTGGTTCCGTCGCCTGCCTCACAAGCACAAGGTCCTGAGTTCAATCCCCGGTACCAAAAAGAATTTGCCCATTTCACCTAAATCATCTCAATTTGTTAGAATGTAATTGCTTAAATTGGGCATGATGGCACACACCTAAAATCCTAGAACTCTGGGAGGCTAAGGCAGAAGGACCATAAGTTTGAGCCCAGCTCGTACAACTTAGTGAGATCCTGTCTCAAAATTAAAAATAAAAAAGGACTGGGGATGTAGCTCAGTGTGAAGGCCTGGGTTCAATCATCAGTAAAAAGAAAAGGAAAAAAAAAAAGGTTTATAGTAGCTTATTTCTACAAGGTCAGTAGTGATATTTTTCTTTCATTACTAATTTTAGCAATTTGACTCTTCTTTTATTATTGGTCAGTCTATCAAAGGTTTGTCAAGTTTGGTGATCTTTTTCAAAGAACCAACCTGTAATCTCATTTTTTTTCCCTAGCCTTTATTACAGTTACTTTCACATTAGTTTTAGTGTTTCCTTCCATGTTTGCTTTGGGTTTAGTTTGCACTTTTTCTAGTTTGTTAAGATGGAAGAGTAGGTTATTGAGATTCTTCTTTTTAATGTGTTTACAGCCATAAATATCCCTCCAACAACAGTTAGCTGCATCCCATAAATTTTGGTACACTGTGTTTTGCTTTCTTTTACCTCAAAGTCCTTTCTAATTTTTCTTGATTTCTTCTTTGACTTCCTCTCATTATTTACAGTGTGTTAATTTCAACATTCTTGTGCATTTTCCATTGTTCCTTGTTTTTCACTTCTAGCTTCATTCTCTTATGGATGGAGAATATAACTTACATGGTTTCAATCTTTCTAAATTTATTGAGATTTGTTTTACAGCCTAGAATTCATAGGGAATTCTCCATGTATAATTGAGAAGATTGTGCATTCTGCTATTGCTAAGTGGACTGTTCTGTAGTATGTCTGGTTAAGTCTACTTGGTTTTGGGTTTGTTTCTTTGTTTTTTGAGACAGGGTCTCGCTATGTAGTTCAGGTTGGCCTTGAACTCACCATGTAGCTCAGGCTGGCCTACCCAGGGATCCTCCTGCCTCAGCCTCCCCAGTGCTAGGATTACAGGCATGTGCCACACCTGGCTTAGGTCTACTTGGTTTACAGTGGTGTTCAAGTCTTCTATTTTCTTTTTGATCTCTGCCTAACTGTTCAATCCATTATTGAAAGTGGTACTGAAGTCTCTGTTGTTCATAAATCTTTCTTTATATTTTCTGAAGTAGTTATCTAATGCTATATAATAATTACCACAAAACTTAACAGCTTAAAACAATAAACATTTACTTCACTCAGTTTCAGGAGGTCAGAATGTAGAAGCTGCTGAATTCAGTGGTTCTGACTCAAGGTCTCTCTTGAGGTTGCAGTCATGATGCTGGCTCTGCTATAGTCATCTGAAGCTTTAACTGGGGCAGAAGAATTCACTTCCTAGATAGCTCACTAACATGATTAGTGAGCTCCTGCTCAGTCTCTTGCCACATTGGCCTCTCCATAGAACAACATGGAAGTTAACTTGCCCCAGAGTAAGTGACTGAAGGAGGCCACAGCGCCATGTATGGCCCAGTCTTGGACCTCACACCATCACTTCTCTCAATATTCTATTCATCAGATGCAAGTTACTAAGTCCAGTAAAAACTTAAGGGCAGAGCAATTAGGCTCCATCTTTTGTAGGAAAAAATGTGGACATATTTTCAAACCACCAATTTACCCTCTTGCCATAATTACTTATATTTTTGCCATATGTAAAATATACCAACTGCTCACAAAACCCCACAAGTCTCACAACTTTACAGCATCAGCACAAAATCAAAGATTCTGGCACCTAAAGCAGGTACGCATGAAGTCTAGAAGTGTAGTTTAAGTACAGTTCCTTTAGATCTACAGGCCTGTGAACTAGAGACAAGTTATCATCCTTCAGTATATCTAACATACAACTGTGGAACAAGTACATCAAAACTGCTAAAGTGACCAGGCATAGTGGGGTACTCTTATAATCCCAGCACTCAGGAGGCTGAGGCAGGAGGCTCACCTTGAGTTCAAGGCCAGCCTGACCTACACAGAGAACTTGTCTCAAAAAAAAAAAAAAAAAAAATTTAACCAGGCGTGGTGGTATGTTGCCTGTAAATTCCAACACTTTGGAAGCTGAGGCAGGAAGACTGCCTCTAGTTTGAGGCCAGCCTGGGTTACATAGTGAGTTCAAAGCCAGCCTGAACTGCATAGAAAGATCCTGTATATCAAAAAAAACCAGAGGCCAGGGATATGTAGCTCAGTGGTGCCACGCCTGCCGGCAAACACAAGGTCCTGAGTTCGATTCCTAGTACCCAAACAAAAAAAACAAAACACCACCACCCCAAAAAGGGTGGGGGGAGTTACAAGTTACCAGTCAATAGTAATTCTAAAATCTAGCCAGGCAAATGTTGCAAGTTCCTTGATTAGAGCTTGCTCTTACCAGAGAATAATTCCCACTCTGGGCTCTTGGGTTTTCCCCTTCAAGTCATTCCATATTTTATTTGATAGTATTATGCCACTGTAAGTTCCTAAAAGCTTTGTGGATCTTCTGTGAATGTTATTGGAGTAAATTCTGGTAAAGAGTCATACCCACAAGCCTATTTTTCCCCCCTTCTGGTAGCAAGGATCGAACTCAGGACCCTGAGCTCTTTAAAATAAGTTTTTTAAAAAATTTTTTATTTTTATTAAAACATGTTTTCAGTACATGTTTATACTCCTTGAGTGGAGTTGAAACCTGCATATAGAACATCTTAATTCCTTTTTCTAATCCCCTTTCCTCTTTTCAACCTTCAGTTTCTGCTGAATGACAAAACCCTTAAGATTCTTAGAAGTTCTAGTGTTGTCTAAATGTCTGAGGGACCATTAGAACTTAGAACTTTTCAAGAAAGTACTAAGAGCTTAAAAAGGATTACAGTTATCCTTAGCTTTATTTGAAGACATTTCCCTGGTAGTCCCCTAGATTTGATCTTTTCTCAGAAGCAATTTCTCAAATGTTAGCATATGTGTGCCATCTGGAGAAGCCAGCAATTTTCA
>NW_004624764.1:9934964-9952533 GCF_000247695.1 Heterocephalus glaber
CTTAGCCAAATTGGTGGGCTTTCGAGCAGCTGATTTGAGACCTCCCAACAGAGCCTGGCGATAGACCCGGAGCCTCTCCTTACCTTCTGCTGTGTTGAAGTCCCAATTGGGCCGGGACAAAGGAAAAGAAGTGTTGATAGTATCAATATTGGTGGTGGGTTGACCATTGTCGCTAGGAACCAATTTCCTGGCTTCATTTTGGATTCTCTCTCGCTCCTCTGTGGTAAACACGATCTGGAGGAGCTGCTGATAATCATCCCAAGTGGGCTGATGAGTAAACAAAACAGTTTCTAATAGGTTAATCAAATCCCTAGGGTTATCAGAGAATTTGGCTTGTTGAGTACACCAGTTATAAAGGTCACTGGTGGCAAAGGGCCAGTAATGATGAGGCTGGTTACCATGCTCATCAGGGGGCCCTATCGCTCTCAGCGGGAAAACAGTAGAGTCCACTGGCCCTGCCGGTGAGACAGCACGCCGGTGGCGAGTGTTCTGGGAGGGGCCATCCCTGCTACCGGCACCCGGTGCCAGGCCTTCCTCCCCAGCTCCAGCTGGGGCCAGGACCTCTCCCCCCGCCTGTTGTTGTGGGGGAGTAGAGAGAGAGTTGTAAGGGGGAGGGGGAGATCTTCCTCGGTTCCTCCTTGGAGGACCGGGTAAAGCGGCGCGGTTGGCTCAGTTTCGGTTTGCCTTTTTCCGTCGCACTCTCTGGGAGTCTTTTCACAAGCTGTCAGGATTACCTCCGGCTGCTCTTTCTGTGGAGGCAAAAAGGGCTTGACTCATGGCGGTGGGTCGCAGATTAGACTCTCCCAAGTGACAATGTAGGGAACCTGATCAGGATGTCCGGTGTAGGGACAGAAAACAGCTCTGCGGATCTTGCATATGATCTGTAAATCAAAAGTTCCCTCGGGGGGGGTCATCCCTTCTCAAAGGAAGGTGACTTCGAACTACACAGAATGACAAGTCTAGACTTTTTAATTTCTAAAGTTAGACTATGAGCGCGCTCTCTACCCTCTCTAAAATGGTCCGTCATGAGGGACAGGGGGGTGGTCGCAGTCTGTCCCATTGTCACAGTCCAAGTCCAAGTCTCCACAATAAACAGACAAACACAACAGCAAAACAAAAATCAAGACAAAACCGTCCTCCACCCTATCGGAGGCAATACCAAAAATGGGACGATGGCCTCACACTGTACCGTGGGAGCGACCCACGCCGTTCCCCTAGGAGTCTCACAGACTCATACTCATGGGGCACTTCTGTCCCCTCCAGACTCATGGGGCACTTCTGTCCCCTCCAGAAGGATCCGGAACGTCTTCCAGGAATCCCGGGTCGGCGGCCCTCGCAGCGCATCCACCTAGACCATCTGCCGACCTACTCAGAATTGGGCCCCCCGAATTGCAGACAAACAAAGAGACACCAGACACTCACCGGCTGGCGTCGACCCTCCGGTACAGGGATCCTGGGGTCTTGGGGATCCCGGACGAGCCCCCAGATGTTGTGCCCAGATCGCGAGGTCCCCAAAGACCACCAAGGAGCTGATTCTGATGCAAACACAAGAGGGTCGTTTGTTTATTCAAGCTTGAGCAGGGACTCTCATCAGACACCGACGCAGCGGGTCAGGATTGAGAGCCCCGACTCTAAAACACCAGGGGTTTTTAATAGAGGTTACAGCAAGGCGCGGGGTTTTCAAAAAGGCGTGGGGTTTCAAATCACATGCAAATCACACGAGTGGCTAGCATTTAGCAAGTTTTGAAAGTTTAAACCTGATTGGCTGTGCCTTGCGCGCTGAACTGCAAACAGCTACTCAAGTCATCGAAAAGAACATCTGGGATACTGGGGTATTGGGGTAACTACTGATTAGCTGTCGCAGGCCATGAGAAGAGCATCTGGGACATTGAGGCAGCTACTGATTAGCTGTTGCTAGGTTAGTTGCTAGGAGACTGCTGAACTTTATCACAGGCAGGTGGCCAAAGTACATCTTGTGGTTTTTCTTGGAACTAGAATTTATGTCCAGGCCACCTTACTTTAAGATGGGGCCAAATTTTAAAATGGAGTTACTCAGGTCTCGCATTCCCCCCTTCTCATGAGACTATCAAGGCCCAATCATGGGTCTCGGAGGGTTAACTCTATTGGATTTTCTGATATAAGCTGATACTGTGACCTGAGAGCCAATATTTGTACTTGCACTGACATGCTCTTTAATGAATGAAGCCAATTTGTTAAGTAAGCAAGGTCCAAATATCAAGAGAAGCAGAAGAATAAGCAGAAGACCAAACAAGGTGGAAATCAGGGCGGTCAGCCATGGTGAGGAGTTAAATAATGACTCAAACCATCCCCAGGCCAGTTTGCATTCGTGTTTTCCTTTAGCTAGGCCCTCTCTGACTTTTGCCATGGACTCTTTGACTGCACCTGAATGATCTATATAGAAACAACATTCTTCCCCCAGGGCGGTGCAGAGCCCTCCCTGTTGTAGGAAGACCAAATCTAAGCCCCTTTTATTTTGAAGCACTACCTCTGCCAGGGAGGACAGTGACTCCTGTAAGTGAGAGATCGAACTCTCGAGTCTCTCAATGTCTAAATCAATGGCTGTTCTTAAATCACTATAATGCTTGTTTTGCAAAATCAAGGAGGAGGAGGCAGAGTAGTAGGAGGAGGCTTTAGAGCTGGGAAGATTGGTACAGGTAGGGGCCCAATGGGGTGAGACCATAGTGGCTTTTCTATTAGCCGGAGGGTGAATAAGAGCCCGGGGTCATTGCTTGGTGTCTTAAGGCAGAGACCCCAGGTCCTGCCTGTTTCCCACCCAGAGGCCTGTTTACCTGTTGGAGTGAATTCTAGCCATATCTGGAAATTTCTGGAATACGAGCCAAGGAAATAAGGTCCAGTCCCTTTTTTGGTTTCCACAATTCTCTCCACTGTGTAGCTGGATTTCCTATTACCATGGTTTCACAGCCCCAACTGGTGCAGAAGTAAGCCTCAGGACCTCCACATGGGGGGGTTCTCCTTTCCCCTGGGCACACATAAAATATCCTCCAGAGGCAACCAGGGTATACGTCTGCTGACTTTTGGGTATGTGTCCAAGAGTCCTCGGCCAGTTGGCAGAGATCAAACGTTAAGCGCTCAGGGAACCAGGGGACTCTAGGTCCCACGGTTGAGGCCAAAGTCAAGTGGAGCCCAGTCTCAGTGTTCATAATTACCCAAGTCTGACTGAAGAGGGCATGGGGATTGGTAGCGGTCACTTGGGCGCAGCAGGTTACGGTGACCACCCAAATCAGGAGCGTTTGAGTCTGAGTTTGAGGGGGTTGTTGTTGTCTTTGGATACTTGCCATGATGGGATGAATTCTTTTAAAACGCCAAGTGGATCTGCGGGGTGGACGTGAGTGTAATGTATCCACGAGGCGATCCCGTCGCCTTTGAGAGCAGTGGGCGTGGTCAGGACAGTAACATAGGGTCCTTTCCAGCTAGGCTCGAGGTTTTTCTGTCAATATCTCAGGACAAAGACCCAGTCCCCTGGTCAGTAGCGATGGGGCTCAGGGGGTGGCCTGGACTCGTACAGGGCTTTCAGTTTAGGCCAGACATCCTCATGAACGTGCTGGAGGCTTTTTAAAGAGGATAACAATTTTTGGTCATCAAATTCAACAAATACATCTGATTGGAGGTTGGGGATAATGGGAGGGGGTATTCCAAACATAATCTCAAAGGGAGTCAGTCCCATCCTATAGGGTGAATTGCGTACCCTATAGAGGGCAAAGGGGAGGAGAGCCACCCAGTCACCGCCAGTCTCTAAGGCTAATTTAGTTAAGGTCTCTTTTAGGGTCCTGTTCATTCTCTCTACCTGTCCTAACTTTGGGGCCTATATGCACAATGTAATTTCCAATTTGCCCCCAGGACCCACACTAAACTCTGACTCACCTTGGAGATGAAAGCAGGTCCATTGTCTGACACTAGCATTACTGGGAAACCATACCTTGGTAGGATGTCTTCTAAAAGCTTTTTGGCCACAGTCTGTGCTGTTTCGTGCTTGGTGGGGAAAGCCTCTGTCCAGCCCAAGTCCTCATGCAAAGCTTCGTCAAAAATGGTGGGGGAGTTTTTTAAATCCTTGAGGAAGTCAGGTCCAGGTCAGCTGTCCGTGGATGCCCTGCTCAGGGTCGCTCCATTCAAATGCAAAGATTTGCTGGCTTTTGGGTGCCAGCAGAAGGCTCACAGAGGTCCTGCACTGGTCGATAGTCATCTGAGTGGGGTTTCCGCACCGGCAACAAGGCAGTGTTCCAGGCCAATTGACAGGGCCTTGGAATACCCTGGGCAAGCAACCTCCTGATGTGTGGCGTTATTCCTTTGTGGGCCTCTAGGGACATGGGATATTGGCGAACTTGTGCAGGGTCCGCTCCTGACTTTATCTCTATGAACACAGGTGTTTTGTGTGCGGCCAGCCCCATGCCCCCAGTCTCAGCCCATGCTCGCGGGAACATGGCAAGCCATTGTTCCACGTCAGGATCAGGAGGGGGCTGTTTCTGATGTAGCAGATATTTGTCCTCAAGGCTCATAGTTAACACTTGGATAGGCTTTCCCTCTTGGTTAAGGACCTCCGTGCCCCCAGGCTGAAAATGGATTTGGACTCCTAATTTAGTGAGCAAGTCTCTTCCAAGTAAAGGGTAGGGGCAGTCTGGTATAATCATAAATGAGTGGGTTACCCGGCCCACTCCCAAGTCTACCGTTCTTCGGGTAGTCCATGAATATTTTTTCATGCCTGTGGCTCCTTGGACCCAGGAAGTTTTGTCAGATATGTGGCCATGTGGTTTAAGCAGGAATGAATGTTGAGCGCCAGTATCTACCAGGAATTCAATGGGCTCCCCCTCCACTTTAAAGGTTACCCTGGGCTCAGGGAGGGGCGCCAAGCCCCGTCCCCCCTAATCACTTATTTCGTCCATGGCCAGGACAGAGGCCTTTGAGCGGCCTCCCTGTTGTCTTTTGGGGCACTCCTTAGCCCAGTGGTCTTCCTCTTTGCAGTAAGCACATTGATTTCTCCCCAACTGGGGGCGCTCCCTGTGTTCCCCCTTACCTCCTCCTTCCACTGCAATTTTTCCCAGGCGACGTTCACATTCCCTCATCTCTCCCGCTGTGGTGGCCAGAAGGATCCGAGCCAGGTTTTGGGTCTGGCAGCTGTCAGTTCTCACCTGTCTTTCCTCTGCAGTTTCCCTGTTGTTATCTACTCTCTCTGCCACTAAGTCCTGAATACTCTTTTCTCCTAATCTGTCTACTTTCTGTAACTTTCTCTTAATATCTAGCGCCGCCTGGTTCACAAAATGTATTATTACAGCTGCCTTTGTCTCACTTGCTTCTGGGTCCATAGGAGTATACCTATGGAATGCTTCCTGAAGTCTTTCTAGGAAGGCTGCAGGGCTTTCGTTTGGCCCCTGCTGTACATCCCCTATCTTAGCCAAATTGGTGGGCTTTCGAGCAGCTGATTTGAGACCTCCCAACAGAGCCTGGCGATAGACCCGGAGCCTCTCCTTACCTTCTGCTGTGTTGAAGTCCCAATTGGGCCGGGACAAAGGAAAAGAAGTGTTGATAGTATCAATATTGGTGGTGGGTTGACCATTGTCGCTAGGAACCAATTTCCTGGCTTCATTTTGGATTCTCTCTCGCTCCTCTGTGGTAAACACGATCTGGAGGAGCTGCTGATAATCATCCCAAGTGGGCTGATGAGTAAACAAAACAGTTTCTAATAGGTTAATCAAATCCCTAGGGTTATCAGAGAATTTGGCTTGTTGAGTACACCAGTTATAAAGGTCACTGGTGGCAAAGGGCCAGTAATGATGAGGCTGGTTACCATGCTCATCAGGGGGCCCTATCGCTCTCAGCGGGAAAACAGTAGAGTCCACTGGCCCTGCCGGTGAGACAGCACGCCGGTGGCGAGTGTTCTGGGAGGGGCCATCCCTGCTACCGGCACCCGGTGCCAGGCCTTCCTCCCCAGCTCCAGCTGGGGCCAGGACCTCTCCCCCCGCCTGTTGTTGTGGGGGAGTAGAGAGAGAGTTGTAAGGGGGAGGGGGAGATCTTCCTCGGTTCCTCCTTGGAGGACCGGGTAAAGCGGCGCGGTTGGCTCAGTTTCGGTTTGCCTTTTTCCGTCGCACTCTCTGGGAGTCTTTTCACAAGCTGTCAGGATTACCTCCGGCTGCTCTTTCTGTGGAGGCAAAAAGGGCTTGACTCATGGCGGTGGGTCGCAGATTAGACTCTCCCAAGTGACAATGTAGGGAACCTGATCAGGATGTCCGGTGTAGGGACAGAAAACAGCTCTGCGGATCTTGCATATGATCTGTAAATCAAAAGTTCCCTCGGGGGGGGTCATCCCTTCTCAAAGGAAGGTGACTTCGAACTACACAGAATGACAAGTCTAGACTTTTTAATTTCTAAAGTTAGACTATGAGCGCGCTCTCTACCCTCTCTAAAATGGTCCGTCATGAGGGACAGGGGGGTGGTCGCAGTCTGTCCCATTGTCACAGTCCAAGTCCAAGTCTCCACAATAAACAGACAAACACAACAGCAAAACAAAAATCAAGACAAAACCGTCCTCCACCCTATCGGAGGCAATACCAAAAATGGGACGATGGCCTCACACTGTACCGTGGGAGCGACCCACGCCGTTCCCCTAGGAGTCTCACAGACTCATACTCATGGGGCACTTCTGTCCCCTCCAGACTCATGGGGCACTTCTGTCCCCTCCAGAAGGATCCGGAACGTCTTCCAGGAATCCCGGGTCGGCGGCCCTCGCAGCGCATCCACCTAGACCATCTGCCGACCTACTCAGAATTGGGCCCCCCGAATTGCAGACAAACAAAGAGACACCAGACACTCACCGGCTGGCGTCGACCCTCCGGTACAGGGATCCTGGGGTCTTGGGGATCCCGGACGAGCCCCCAGATGTTGTGCCCAGATCGCGAGGTCCCCAAAGACCACCAAGGAGCTGATTCTGATGCAAACACAAGAGGGTCGTTTGTTTATTCAAGCTTGAGCAGGGACTCTCATCAGACACCGACGCAGCGGGTCAGGATTGAGAGCCCCGACTCTAAAACACCAGGGGTTTTTAATAGAGGTTACAGCAAGGCGCGGGGTTTTCAAAAAGGCGTGGGGTTTCAAATCACATGCAAATCACACGAGTGGCTAGCATTTAGCAAGTTTTGAAAGTTTAAACCTGATTGGCTGTGCCTTGCGTGCTGAACTGCAAACGGCTGCTCAAGTCATCGAAAAGAACATCTGGGATACTGGGGTACTGGGGTAACTACTGATTAGCTGTCGCAGGCCATGAGAAGAGCATCTGGGACATTGAGGCAGCTACTGATTAGCTGTTGCTAGGCTAGTTGCTAGGGGACTGCTGAACTTTATCACAGGCAGGTGGCCAAAGTACATCTTGTGGTTTTTCTTGGAACTAGAATTTATGTCCAGGCCACCTTACTCTAAGATGGGGCCAAATTTTAAAATGGAGTTACTCAGGTCTCACACCCTCCTTCTCCCCCCCCCCATTTTCCTATAATCAGAAAAAATAAACCAGGTAGCACCTTCAACTCAGCTTAGAAATTCTGGCAGTATCACCCAGTTTCACCCAGTTACATTTTTTACTTCAACTTAACTACAGGCAACAATGTTACTTTCTTTTATTCACTGATGATGATGACGACGCTCAGTCCTTGTTTCCAGTGAGATTTTTCCTACTTTCCTTTAAACCCTTACGCACAGCAATCCCAAAAGCCCTCATAATTCTATAAAAATTTTGGGAGGGCTTTAGTTGTTCTTGTTTTTGATTGTTGTAGTGCTGGGAATCTAACCCAGGGCAAGTTAAGTACTCAACCACTGAGCTATACCCCGAGCCTAGAAACCATTTCTTTAAAACACTTCAAGCTTTCACTAGCTTTTTCATCGAAGTCCTTCCACCTGTCACCCACTGTCACATTCCAAAGCCACTATTTTAGGCTTTTGTTAAGTCCCTTTCTATGACCAAAATCTGTACTCATTTTCTACTGCTACATAACAAACTACCACAAAACTTGGTTACTTAAAACAAATATTTGTTATCCCACAACTTCTGTGCACCAGGAACTTAGGAGAAGCCTAGATGCGTGTTCTGTCTCTGTTTCTCAGTGTTGTAATCAAAATTATCAACCAGGGTTGCAGTATCCACTTTTGAGATGGCCCACTGACACAAATGCTGGCAAAAGCCCTCTCAGTTCCTCCAACATGGACCTCTCACCAGAGCTGCCTGAGAGCTGGCTTTCCTCAAAGTGAGAAACAAACAAAAATATTACTTATGACCTAGCCTCAGAATTCTAATGCTACCCTTTCTACCACATCTATTCACTAAGTCACTAAACACCATCCATACTCAAGGAGAGAGAAATTAGGCTCCTTGGAAAGGGAGAATATTGAAGAATTTGTGGACATATTTTAAAACCACTACATTCCTCTACCCATAAAACGTAATCACTTCTCTAAACCCCTAAAACAATTTTCTTATGATTCTAAGACAATTATACATTTAGACTGATATTTACTTAGCTTATTCCCTGTTGCCAGAGTAAGAACTATTTTCATTTTTTAAAAAAAATTTATAAGTACATGTTTGCAGTACATAATGGTCATATTCATCATGGGAAGTTGGTACATGTACTTAATTTCTTTATTGTCTAAGGGCATCTTACATGTTACAAAGAAAACATTGGACCAGGAGTCAGAAAACCTAGATCCAAGGGCCATGGGTTGTAACCCAGTGGTAAAGCACTTGCCTAGCATGTACTAGGTCCAAGGTCCTCAGTATGACAAAAAAAAAAAGGAAAAGAAAACCTAGAATCAAGTCTCCGAGCTGCATTTGCTATACTTTGATGTAATCTTGAGCAAATCTCTAAATATCTAAACTTCAATCTTCATCTATAGCTGGGGATTTACCTCAGTGATTCAGGTTTGCCTGCCTTGCAAGCACAAGGTCCCGAGTTCGATCCCCAGTACCAAAACAAACAAACAAACAAAAAACAAAACAAAAAAAATCTTCATCTATAAAATGGAGATAATGAGACTACTTCTCCAAAGATTAGGGGAAATAAGATGAAATTAAAGAATTTTATTCCTGATAAACCTAGTGGCATACTTGGAGACAACATACACAGTGGACAGTGAGCACAGGCAGGAAGAGAAAGAGGGACCTGTGAATTAATGCCTTTACAGTACAGTCTTGGGTCCAAGGCATTATCCAAACAGGCTTCCCCTGGGGAGTCTCAATTGGTAGGTTTAAAGCAAGCAGGCATGAGTTCCAGGAGGTTGCACAGAGGTTGTCATATCAGAACAATCCAGGTGAGGTATGAGGGTCAGCCAGGCCAGTCAAACAAGCTAACCTAGTGGTACCAGAAGGAAGTGGTCACCAGGGAGCAGTTTATAAGGCAATATCTGGATTGACCTTAATTGAGAAACTGGGGTAGAGCTGGAAACTGTCAACAGGGACTGAGCCCTACCTCTGTTATGAGGAAGTTCAATTTATGATTTTTTTTTTCTTTTTTTTTTTTGGTACTGGGGATCGAACTCAGGACCTTTCGCTTGCAAGGCAGGTGCTGGAACCACTGAGCTAAATCCCTGGCCCCAATTTATGATTTTTACTATAAAACCGTTTACATGAGTGTCAATGCTGACACCTTGGACTTCAATACTTTTATTGATACTTTTCAGTTTCTATAAAATAAACTTTTCTATTAAAAAAAAAATCCAAAGCTGGAAATGATGGTGCATGCCAGGAGTCAGAAAACCTAGAAGCAAGGGGCTGGGGTTGTATCCCAGTGGTAAAGCACTTGCCCAGCACTGTAATCCTAGCACTTGGGATGCTGAGGCAGGAGGATTGCCATGTGTTTGAGGCCAGCCTGAACTACACAGCAAGACCCCATCTCCAAAAAAAATAAGGTGGTAAGGGAGTACAGAGTGTACGGATAAGGGAAGGTTGCTATTTTATGGGGATTAGGAGAGAATTCACTGAAAAACTGATATCTGAACAAACAAAAGAGTAGTAGTGTGGCTATCTTAACCTTGTGCATTTCAGGCAGAGGAATATACAAGGAGCAAGCACAGTTGTACTTCACTTGAAGAACAGCAAGAAGAACAGTGTGGCAGCATACGCCTGTAATCCCAGCACTCCAGAGGCTGAGGCAGGATTGAAGTGAGCTCAAGGGCAGCCTGGGCTACACAGTGAGTTCGGAAACCAGCCTGAACTACAAAGCAAAACTGTCTCAAAAAACAAACAAACAAAAAGGACATGGGGCGGGGGTGTTGGTAGCTCAGTGGTGCTATCACCTGTCTCGCAAGTGCAAGGTCCTGAGTTCGATCCCCAGTACCAAAAAAAGAAAGGAAGAAAAAAAATTTCGGCCCAGGGATTTAGCTCAGTGGTTCCACAGCCTGTCTCACAAGCACAAGATCCAGAGTTTGATCCCTGGTACCAAAAAAAATAAAAAAGGACAGTACAGCTGGAGCGGGAAGAGGCAAATTAATGAGGTCTAAAATATGTGAGAGCACATGCATGGCCAAAATGGTATTCATGGGCTATAAAGATTCTGGGGTTTTTTTGTTGTTGTTTTGGGGGGTGGTTTTGGTACCGGAGAGCAAACACAGGACCTGGCGCTTGCCAGTCAGGAGCAGCGCCATTGAGCTACATCCCAGGCAAGATTCTGATTTTTGTGGGAAAATAGGATTAAATATAGGTGAGGAAAGAGTCATTCTGGCTCAGGTAGTAGTGGTGCAGGTAGGGAGAAATAAGATTCCAAATATAGAGGAAAGGGGTCTGAAGGCAGGAAAAAAAAATAGAGTAAGGCCCTCATTAGGTTTTCTAGCTAATCCTGACTAGAAAGAATTAAAACTTTACTGCAGGGAGCAATTAACAAGACAAGAGGGAAAGCTGATAAGCAGTGCTTGGAGGTAGCCAGATGCACCATCAAAACAGCCACCCCTCCCCACCTCCAATAAAATGCAAAGGAGACAAAAGGGGGTAGGAGGTCATCTATCTTATTTAGTATATAAAAATACAGACATAGTCCCACTCTAGGGTCATTATATTACTGCACTAGATACACACACATCCCCTTAATCACTAACTTGACCTTATATGTAAGGACCCTCCTAACCAACCTATAAATCCCAGAGATAAAGCCCTGACAAGGACAAGCAGACAAGGGAAAACAAACAAAAGCCCACAAAGGAATGGGCACATAGGCTTGGAGGAGAGGGGGGCTGTCCCCAAAATATAACAAAAGAAAGCTGAGGATAAAGGCTGATGGGTATCTATCTTCCAGGGCCGCCTGCCCTCATCTCACACAGGGCAGCTTTCCGTCTTTTTTTTCCTTCTTACAAATAAAGTGAGTGCCTTCCCTCCCAAAATTCTTTACTGGTTGCTGAGTTTCCATTACTGGTTGCTGAGTGTCTGTTCCTGGTTGACCACTCATTCCAGCACAGCAGCCAAGCACAACATCCAGCAAAACATAAACACACCTGAAAGCAGAGTCCAGAGAATCTGCTGATGGATTAAAAATGTTAGTAAAATTGTTGAATAGCAGGTTGGCATGCAGTGTTCCACCAAGATTAGCTAGAAACCACTGATTTTTAAAAATTTATTTTGAAACCACTGATTTTTAAATTTTATTTTGAGATAAGTCTTGCTAAATTGCCCAAGCTGGGCTTGAATTTGTGATCCTCCAGCCTCAGCCTCCTAGAGTGCTGGGATTACAAGCATGTCCCACTGTCACGGGAAATATGAAATAGGAAATATTATATCTCCCAACCTGTTAACTGTATGATACACTGAGTTCTTGTTCTCTAGAAATCGAAGAATGAGTCCTAGGCACGATGGAGGTTAAAAGTAGGAAGATATTTATTGATAGGAAAGCTCCTGAGGGGCAGGAGGGGTCCCGAGTGGGTAGCCCAAGGACTCCACTTTACAGAGAAGTTTTATACAGTGAAGCCCATGTGGGTACAGTGTGGGCCACAGCCATAAACATCTAATAAGGTTACAAGTATAGTCACTTAGGCAATGGTAGTCCAATTGGGAAGCAAGTCTCTAGCAAGCATGGATGGAAAGAACAAGGATTCTCCTAGGGGGCGGTGGGTCCAGAGGTCTCTGGTCACTACCAGGGTGGTCGATACCTATCTATACTTCACTAACCCCAGTTCTTTGAAGAAGTATGTGGGTCTGGTCATCTTGTTTCCATCTTGAGGCCTGGTTTTTAGCTGATGTATAGCTGTGGTTTGTTTCACCTTTGTCCTTGCCCTCTCAAGGACTTAGCCCTATCTGACTGCCCATAATATTTCTACCTAGCTCATCTATCCATAATACCACCACACCTGGTTAAGATTTTTTTATTTTAAGGGTCCACAATTGATTTTTATTCAGTAGGTTGTAACTAAGGTACAGAAAAAGATTCTCATTCATGGTTTAGACATTTAGGTTAACCACTTGGTCATTAGATTTGCTCAAATTATCCAGCTCATCCTAACTCCCCTTGTACCCGTTCAGTTAAATCCAGGTCATAACCCCAAGTCACAGAAATCTTTCTGGCCTCCAGAATCACATTTCCCTTAAACTCCGCCTCCTAGTGGGTTAAGAGCACTGACCTTTACAACAATCAGAACTGGATGAGTACCTCCTATTCATAAGGCAGGCAGAGTCCAGCAAAGTGCCTGACACATAGTAAGCGGTCAACACATGTCAAGTATTATTGTATCTCTAAATCACTCTTTTTCCTCCTTGAGGCTGTAAACAACTTGAAAGCAAGAATCCTACCCTGAGCATCTTTCTGACCCTTGGTGCTTGGGGGGGGGGGGTCCGGTATCGGGGGTCGAACTCAGGACCTTGCTCACGCCAGGCTGGTGTGGCGATAAATCCCCGGCCACTGAGCCTCGGTTTTTAATGTATGAGTATAATTGTACTGTCTATCATATAGAGTTGTACCAAACAAGATAACATATCAGAAATACTTAGCACAACGCCCAGAATAAAATGTTGAATAAGCACTCAATAATAATTATCACATACTTTTGTTTCTTCCTAACGACTAAAGGCACTCTGCTTAGGTGACAGACCTGGGTTTGATTTCCAACCTCTCCTAGTTGGGTTATAGTTAACTCAGCCTGTTTCCTCTTTCCCAATAAGAGTACTGATACATGCCGGGGATTTAGCTCACTGGTTCCACCGCCTGCCTCACAAGCACAAGGTTCCGAGTTCGATCCCCGGTACCAAAAAAAAAAAGAGTAATGATATATACAATGCATATTAAGTACCTAATACAGTATCTAGTACCCAGCTAACGCTGATTGTTAGACGAGCTCCCCTTCCTATATATTCTTTTTTTCCCCCAAAGTCACTAATTCTGGGCTGGTAGATGGCCTGTATCCTGGCAAGTCAGGTAGAAACAGGCTCTCGAGATGAGAACTTCCAAAGGTGCATTTGCACCACCCGTCTGCCCACACTTGACTCTACCGAGCACCGTCCCGCAGGAGAACCAATCCTCTCCGCGGGGTCTGCTCGACTCAACTGCGGCCACGGGCCCCACCGCCCCGCCCCGTCTCTCTACTCCCTTCAAGCTCGCTCCTTCCTTCCGCTTACCTCTCTCCTCCCTCCCCACACGCAATTTTTCAACTTTCTTCAGATCCCAACCCCTCTAGCTAGTGAGTCCCCAGAGCTTTTCCCTTCTCGGTCCGGTACTTTACCTAGACCACCTCCAGAGCCTCCCAAACTCCTCCCCTCTCGCGCCTCAGGCCCTGACGTCTCCCCAAGCCCTCTCGTCCCCCAACAGTCATCCCACCTGCACTTTCTGCCTCTTCAGCGCCGCCGCGTCCAGCCACACGCCGCACGCATCCTCCTCGGGGCCTCTCCGCTTCATGGGCGCTGAGACAGAATCTCCAGTTCTCTCGCCTCAGGACGCCACAGGACGCCTCAGGGAAGCCCAATACAGCCACCTCGGTTGACTTTTGGATCGCGCGCCAACGCAGGAGGCGGAGCCACGCCGGGGCGTCGGACGCATGCCCGCCTTTACCAAGGCCCCGCCCAATGCCTTAATGGCTACCGCTTCGGGTCTACGCGTGCTGGCGGCTCGCGTCCTTTCCGATCCTCTTACTCTAGAAGCGTGTTCCGGAAACGCTGTTGTGGGAATGAATGGGTTCTCGAGGTCGTGCCAGGAATGCGCATTTCTTTTTTTTTCTGTACTGCACTATTTTACTGTAAATATAAAACCCCCGGGTTTAAGGTGTTCAACGGCCGAATCCTCCCTCACGCAGAGGAAGCGGCGGACCGAGGTTCAGTTCCCCGACTCAACGCACTCGGGTTTGTGAACTACTTTCGTAATTAAAACAACAATAATCTAAGACTACGAAACCATATGGAAGACGATTTTGAAAACATGAAGTGAAAACTTGGAGTCAAGAACCAGATTTTCGAGGCGTGGATGTAGCTCGGTGGCGCCGTGCCTGCCTGGCAAGCGCAAAGTCCTGAGTTCAATTCATGGTACCAGAATGAGATTTTCGCCAGATATGGTGGCGCACACCTATCATCCCAGCTAGTTGGGAGGCTGAGGCATGAGAGTCCTTGAACCCAGGAGTTCCCACCAGCGTGGGCAACAGAGAGACCGTGGCTTAAACAAAACTAGTTTTCAGTCCTGGTTTCAGTGCTTACTGTGTGACCTTGAATTTAACCGTTAAGTGAGGTAACATTTATGAAAGTACTTTGTAATTTCTGGAAGCCCCTTGGAAACGTAAAATGCCAGGCTTCCATGCTTGACCACCATCTCCAGATGTGTGTGTGTGTGTGTTATTGTCTTACTGGGGGTTGGACCCATGGCCTTGCGCTTGCTAGGCAAACACTCTACCCCTGAGCTAGATCCCCAGCTCGTGTTTGATATATTGTATGTTTTAATATACATAAAAATATTTATTAAGAATATTTATTAATATATTACATATTTTCTATATAGAAGGTCCCTCAATATTTTAACAGTGCAATGATATTTCTTATTCATTTGGGGTTTTTTTCCTTATATTGAAATTTTCCTTCATTGTATATAGCTTGTGTACTATGGAAAAAGGAATATTATAAAAATTAAAATATAGGGCTGGGGATTTAGCTCAGAGGTGGCACCACCTGCATCACAAGTGGAAGGTCCTGAGTTCGATCCCTGGTACCAAAAAAAAAAAAAAATTAAAATACAAAGTTAAAGGCCAGCCTGGACTACTTAACAAGATTCTGTATCAAAAAACTAAACAAAGGGCCGGGGATTTAGCTCAGTGGTTCTGTTGCCTGCCTTGCAAGCACAAGTCCCAAGTTTGATCCCCAGCACCAAAAAAAAAAAAAAAAGGCAATAATGTAGGTTTTTAACTTGATAATTACAATGGTTTTATCACTGTCTGCTTAGAATCCCTGGGAACTGTAAAAGGGACACTTCATAGGACTCTATACCTAAGATTCAGCTTTAATCTTGATCACTCACTTAATATATTTATTCGTTAGTGTTGCCTAATGACCATGAAGTCCTTTAATTCTTGTATAAAACTTTAATCCTCTTTTATATATTTTAGGGTGGTGTCATTTCTTTTTCCTTCCTTTTTCTCTCTTTTCGGTGATACTGTGGATGTTTTAATGAGCAGTCATAAGAAATGCTGGCAAGACTGTGGGGAAATAGGAACACTTCTGCACTGTTGGTGAGACTGTAAACTAGTACAACTACTAAGTAAATCTGTACGGAAATTCCTCAAAAAACCCAAAAATTAAAATTCTATTTTATCCAGCTGTTATCAGGTATTATAGTAGTCAGGCAACCCTTTCCAGGCTCTTACTGTCTTGTTCAAAGGATTGGATGGAGCAATCAATGAAAGTGAAAGTTTAAAGTTTATTCAAGGGCGATGCCTATAATCCCAGAACTCAGGAGGCTGAGGCAAGAGGATCTCATTGAGATAGAGGCCATCCTTGGCTACATAGTGAGTTCAAGGCCAGCCTGAAGTACATAGTGAGATCCTGTTTTTAAAAACCAAAAATAAATAGATAAAACAAATAGTAAAAAATAAAGTTTATTCAAGCCAACAGAAATAGTAAAGAAGAAGAAAAAGAAGCACAAAAGAACTGCTCAAGAAGAAAAACCATTCTGCAGTGAGTGTGAGCCAGTTAAAGTAGGAAAAATACTCCCTGCAGAATGAGGGCAGGCTGGTGAAAAGGCTTACAGCAGCTCAAGCTTAGTGGCTACCATCTTTTATACCCCCCTTCTGACAGCAGATCTAAGCCATCTCATTGAAAACCTGCTTGATCTTGTACCAGAAGATTGGTATCAGGTGCAGGGCTCAGCTTGCTCTTGGGACAATCCTGTACCAGAAGAATTGAAGTCAGCATTCCCTGGTTAGTATTGGGTCCAGGTGCAGGGCTCGAGAGCTGCTGCTCTGTGCCGGACTCTCTGTGGTTAAAAAGTCTCTGAAATTGACAGGTCCACCCAATTAACAGCTATTTTTCCATGCTTTAATCCACTTCACAACTTTCCCCCCTCTAGGTATCTTCCAGGAAGAGTTAAAGACATCAAATTACAGCAATACATGCACACCCATGTCTATATTAGTTCAAATTGTAATAGCTAAATCTTGGAAGTGGCCTATATGTCCATCAACAGATGAATGGATAAAGAAAGTATGGCATTTATATACAATAGAGTACTAATCTGCCATAAAGAAGGATAAACCAGTCATTTATAGGAAAATAGATACACCTTGAGACTATAATGTTAAGTAAATAAATCAGAGCTTAAATATCACAAGCTTAAACACCACATGGTTTCTCTTTTATGAGAAATCCAAGGCATAAATAAGTAAAGAGAAGAATAAAAGGTAGATAATAGGAAATAGGGAAATAGATCTTTTGCAAAAAGGAAGGGGACCAGAAATGGAGGGAGGCAATGAAAGGGAAGGGAAAGGGGATTTTAAAAAGAATCTAAATTTAAGGCCAGCCTGAGCTATATAGTGAGTCCCTTATAAAAGACACATAAATAAGTAAAAAATAAAGTTTACTCAAGGCAAAAGAAAAAGTAAAGAAGAAAATTTATCTGTGTACCAACTCCCCACAGGGTTGTAATTTATGTATTGCAAACATGTACCACTTAAAGAAAACAACTTTCCACTGTGTAGTTACATAGATAAGAGGAATAGAATGATTCACTAGTAAAATTGGTTTAGTATTACTAATTTTAAAATGCTTTTGTATAGTAATTTCTCATACCTCTGCTGTATGAATTTCTATTCTCTAAGTACTCTGCCTGATACCCAAACCAACATTTCAGGGAACTTTTTTTTTTTTAACTTTTTAAAAAAATTGTTCTATTAGTACATTTTAGGTATACAATACATTTACATTTATCATTGGGTACTTGTACCTGTACATGATGTATCTCAGTTCTTATTCTTTTCCCCATTGCCTGTGCACCCTTCACCCCCTCCACCCTTCCCTATTTACATAGATTTCCTTTCCATTTTTTTCTTTTCTCATAATTTTTCCTTTCCCTTCTTTCCTTTCCCCTTCCCCTCCCACCACCCCTAC
>NW_004624764.1:9952633-9994802 GCF_000247695.1 Heterocephalus glaber
AAAAAAAAAAAAAAACTAAACAAAAATAAAGCAAAAATGTTTATAGAATCCTCCTTGATCGAAGGAAAAACCAAAAAATGAAACCTTTGTCAAATGATAAAGTGGGATTATATATATTTTTAGACATATTCTTGTAATTACTTTAAAAACTTATTTAGTAATAAAACTCCCCTCATCCCTTCCCAAAAGTCATATTTATGTATATTATATATGTGTGTATCTGTCTATGCATATATAAAATAAAATAGGGCCCAAACCCAACCCCAGGCAAAGATAAAACAGGAGCTGCTCTCCTCTCTAACCTCCTGTGCACCCCCCAGGAGCCCCAGCTTCCTCTGGAAAACCTCCCCAAATATTATAGGTAGGTTCCTCTCTCTGGGACAGGAAACAGAGGCAGCTGTTTTCACAGTCACTTTATTGTATCCAGTACATATCAGACCAGTCCACCCCTAGCTCAGGCACCACTGAACTCCCATACCTCTGGGCCTTAGTACGGGTTTCCCCCACAACCCTGTCTGACACACCCATCTGTCTGCAAACTCTGATTCATTCTTCCCAACCCAAAACCCTGAGTACCCTAGGCAGCACAGATTATTCCCATCTCAGTGCTTCCTTTGACAGTTTCATTCTGGTATTAAAGGCTTTGTCATCCTGCGTTGATCCACAGGGCCCAGCCAATGGCTGCCTCTGAGCAGAGGTCTAAGAAACACTGAACAGATAGTTGAATCATGAACAAGGAAACTGGGAAAGAATCTGAGAAGGGCTATGTGGGACACAGGCCAGAGCTACTGAGCTAGGGCCCACTGGAGTGGTGACGGCAGGGGTACAGGGCACTGAATGGGATTGTCTGGCACAACCTACATTTTCAGGCTCTCTAGAGCTCAGCAATCCAGGTGGCAGGGGTTCAAGGAACGGTAAGGTCCTATAGGTATTTGGGCCTGCCCTCTCCCTTCCACCAGTGCAGTGCGGGTACAGGTGGCCCGCTGAGGCCTCCCCTTCCTCTCAGCTCAAATCAGACTCCAGACTGTTTCACCTTCTACCCAGGCAACCTGAAAGCCCCAAACCTGGGTCCTGACCCCAGCTGGCCCCCACCCTGAGCTTTCATGAGTGACAGGACAAGCCAGAGTGGCACACACCCTTCTCTCCTTTCTTCTAGGGGAAGGAGCTGGGCAGATCCCAAGTCCAAGGACTGGCCAGTGCCACCCTTGTAGTTGAGGTGTGTGCAGGGAGTCAGTGGGGGTCAGACACAAACAATTTCACCAGGCATTGTTCCCATCTGGAGCCAAACCCAGACCCGTCCCCCACTACACCACACTCTGTACCAGCTGCCACCCTCTTCACTTGGTCTTCTGACTGAGCTTGCACCGCACCAGCTGGCTGAGAATGAATGCAGTGAGGACACTGCTGCCCACGGTAAGCAAAAAGAGGCCAGAAAAATTGTGGGGCCAGTGGGTGTGCAGAGGCTCATAGATGGACCGCCGGGCCTCGTAATCCAGTGTCACAGCTTCCAGCTGAGCCAGAGTGCAGAGCACTAGGAAGATGTGGAAAACCTGATGGCCCTGCCCAAACATGTGGCAGCTGCCTGGGAACCAGCGCTCAGGCATGACAGTAGAGAAGAAGGCAGCAGCCAGCAAAAAGAAGACCACCTGGCACTTGTGGTAGAGAAGAGCAGGGTCATCCGAGGCGGGGTGAGGGGACACCAGGATGCGGTGCACCACAGGGCTGATGTCCAGTGCATAAGCCAGCGCCGAGGGCACCTCCTGGCAAATGCGGCCCAGCAAACCCGGCTGCTGGGTGTACTTGTTGTAGCAGGAGCCGGTACAGGAAAGCCAGGCAAGAAAAGCAGCTGTAGGCAGGAAAATGGCCTGCACCTGGGCATGCCAGGCAGGCTCGATGGCATAGTAGAAGTGTACCAGGGCACTGCCAAACTGGTACACGGCCACACCCACATAGTCCAAGAAGAAGAAGCTGTAATGCCAGAACTCGGACTTGGCCTGCAGGAGGTGCGCCAGGGAACTGAAGGAGAGGTAAGTAAAAGAAGCAAAGACGATGATGAAGAGGGGCAGGGCGTGCGGGTCTCCCCAGAAGTCCACGGTCCCCACAAAGATGGCCAGCCGCAGCAGCAGCACCAGGGCAGCCAGCAGGTGGGTCCAGACGTTCACTGCTTCGTTGTGCTGCTGGAAGAGGGTTCGGAAGTAGAAGCTCCAGGTCTGATGCAGCGGCCGGTAGCCCACATAGATGTATGGCTTCCAGAAAAGGGGTGGCACCTGGGCTCGGTCCACCATGAAAACGGGCTCTGGTTGCAGAGACTCCTGTCCAACGTGCCACAGGCTGGACAGTAGGTGGCTGAACCTCTGGGCTACTGCCATGGCCATGGCTAGAGGACTGGGCAGGGAGCTGGGAAAGAGGCCAGAACAAATTCAGGAACTGAGGTCCTCCTTGTCCCCAGCAGCAGCAGTGGGAGCCCTGGCCTATGTCTCACTCCCTCCTCCCCATACCTAACTTTAAGGAAAGAACTGTCCTAGGGAGGATCTCAGCTCTGGCCTTATGACAGCAGAATGCTCTTTGTTTGCTGATGTATACTAGGCACTTAGCAGTTCACATAGTGGGAGGCCAGTAGATGTCTGAGGACTGCATTCATTCATAAGGCTCCCACCTGTCACTTCCTCTCCAGCCCAGGCTCCAACCAGCAGCCCCAGCTGTTCTCCCTCCTAAAGTACAAACCTGACATAATGAACACATGATATGGGGACAGGCTCTTTCAGCCCCTAAGTTTGTGCCACCACCATTGTTAACCTTATGACCTTACTAACAGACCCACTGCCTCTACCTATAGCCTCTTCAGAGATGCCAGGGGCTCCCCATTAACTTTGTTACCCTATATGATCTGGTCCCTGCTCTTCTGCAGCTTTACTGCTCAACCACAATAATGACCAGGAAATGATGAGGCCTCAGCTTCCCTGTGGACACCTAGTAACCGGCTCCCTATGATCTGTTAGGTCCAGTCCTATGCTCCGTATTCCACTCTGGGAAGTTCTCAAGGCCAACACATTAAAGGCTGTGAGAGGTCCTGCAATACAGAAGTTTACTTAGCTTCATTGAACCTACTTGTGTGATAAGCTTACATGACCAAGGATTCCTATCCCTGTAACAATTGCATTATAAAGCCAGCCAAGTGTTGGGGGGAGGGGGTCTTGTGGTGGTACTTGAGATTGAACCCAGGGCCTTTGCACTAAACTACATCTGTAGACCTATTTTTTACTTTGAGACAGGGTCTCACTAAGTCACTAAGTTGCCTATCGTGGACTCAAACTTGAAGTTCTCCTGCCTCAGCCTCCTAGAATTCTGGAACTATAGGCCTATGTACAACAATACCGAGCTATGCTCATTTTTTTAGCCCTTTTTACAATTAATTTTCAAAACTTCCCTGTGGGATAGGCATTATTATGCCCATTCTGTTGCAGCAGATAGTGAAATTCAGAGAAATAAAACATTTTATCCAAGGTCACAGAGAACGCATACGGTGGAACCAGATTTAGACCCAGTTTTCTGCCTGCAGACCACGGACGCTCTCAGCTACTCTGCTGCTGCCCTGCCTCCTGCATCCCACGGGGTGACTTTGGAAAACACTGGTCTGAAGCTGGCAGCCAGGTCCTCTCCTGTAAACTATTCCCTCTGGGTTCCAGCAGTTCAGACTCCCTCAGGTCCAGTTCCCCCCTTGCTGTACACCAGGGATGCCCCAGACATGGCCACCTCCACAGGAGGGGGACAGCACTGACACACACCCCACAATCCCCAGACATAGTGGGCCTCAAAGACAGACCCAGAGGCAACATATTAGGGTGACAGAGGTCCTGCTCCCCTATTTCTTTTAGACCTCAGCTGGAGGCTGTATCACATCTAAATAGATCTATTTTCAAAATTAGTTCCATTCCCTGAGTCCAGGGAAAAGGAGGGACCAGGGGCAGGGATCAGGCCTGAAGCAGGAGGAAGGGGGTGGGTGCCCGGCAGGGACCATCCTGGAACCCTGAACAGTCTGCTCACCGAGCTGCCAGGCCCTGCCCTTTCCAGACAACCGAGCCCAGCACACTGCACCTCCAGGCCTCCCAAGCTGCTCTGCATCCCTGGGGGTTTTCCTCTCAAACCTAGAACTGATGAATTCTGCAGCAGACCTGGACAAAGTTACCAGATGCCAAGCACTAGGTAGCACTTCCACAGGTGAGGGGTACTAGGGCGGGGCTTTCAGGGACTAGCAATGTCTTATATGATGTCACCAGAGGGTGGTGCTAAAGACAACCTCCCTTCCCTCCCTTCAAGATTCCCACATTGCATCCTCCTAGCCAGCCCTCAGCTGCAGAAACCAGCTCACCATCAATTTCTGCATGAGACATGCAGAAAAGCCAAGAGCTAGCTGAAAAGTGACTTATCTGAGATCACACAGTAAGGAAAGAGGAAAACTGGGCTGGGAACAAGTGTTCAGGGCCTGGTTGATGGATGTTAGGCGAACCTGGCTGATTGCTATCCCCTACTTGGTGGGAATCAGAATGGAAGGAAGTTTAGTATAAAGGAGAAAGCAGGGCTGGGGATTTAGCTCAGTGGTGCCGCCACCTGCCTCACAAGGAGACGGTCCCAAGTACAATCCCCGGCACCAAAAAAGAAAAGAAAAGGAGGAAGCAGACACTCCGAAGGCTTGAGAAAGAGATGAACTTCAGATTCAGACAACCAGGTTTGGCACTAAATTTCATAACATAGCAGCTGTGTGACCTTAAACAAGTGACTTGCCTTCTCTGATCCTTAGCTCTCTTATGGGAATTTCAATATTATCTACCTCTTAGATTGCTGCAAAAGTTAAATTTACTAGAACTAAGTTTTAGCACAGTTGAGCAGCTTAATTATGATTGCCATTACTATCATGAATACTAATAGTAATATTTGAAATATCCCCAGCCTAAGAGATTTCTTCAGGGTTCTCTAAAAACCTCAGTCTGCCTTTAACCCTCAACCGCTTGTGCCACTGGATTGGCCTCTGTGTGTCTCCTTAAACATTTACCTTATCCCTGATGTGTATTTAGGGACCAGAGAAACTGGGCTGGAGTTTGGACCTCTGAGGACACTGACCTTATTTAATAATTAAGTTGTTCTCAGAAAAGCCTACTCAGAGTAACTCCTCTGGATTCACAAGAGGCCTGAAAACTGGCACTTGCCTATAGGTGCAAGAGGTGGCTGGGAGGTGACATCTTAGGGGACGCACCTCAACTCCAACAGCCCCAGAAGTCCTCTCCCAGGGTGTGAGGGCACAGAGGATAAAGGATGTCAGCGGGACCCAAAATGCATGTGTCCCGGCCTGGGGGAGACAAATGAGAAGTGCCTGACTCTTCCTTGTTCTGTGAAGGCAGAGAAGGTGGTTTGGCCAAGGCCATCATGCCCCCCTCCCTGAGATAACTCGCTTCAGCGTCCTCCTGCCACCCACCGGGCTCTCCAGGCCACTCTGACGCGAGGTCCCCTCAGTCATCCACAGTGCCCCTCCCCCACCCCCACCTCTCTGAAGAAATGGCAAGGAAACCAGCCCTAATGTAGCAGTGATTTGTCAGGGATCCCCACCTATTATTAACACCCCCCAGCCTCCCCAATCCTCAGTAAGCTGTGATTAAGGCACCCAGCCCCTCTGAAGATCCCCCAGTTTCAGCCCTACCATTTTTCATGGAGATGGGACAGCTGTCAATCAAACAGCTCAAGTCTCCAGATGTTCTCCGCCATTATGACAGCTGCAGCTGTCCTGGACACCCCACACCACTCCAGAAGATGTGTACCCTGACTGAGCAGGTTCAAATTTAAACCAAGCATTAGAACTGAATTTGGACCATTCAATAGGCTCCAATTAGTCTGGCCCCAGTTCAAACCAGTTTGAATCAATCAGTCGGCTCAAATTTACACCAATTACCAGCCTTTTGGGGCTACATAAGCAGCACTCCTCTCATACTCCTGGAGTTAGTCTAGGAGGGCTCCCTCTGGTCAACTGACTGCCTGTGTGTAGCATAGGTTCAAATACAGCCTTGCTCTGGTGGTCCTATAAATCTGCTCATGATTTTTTTTTCTTAGGCAGTGTAGGCTTGGAAAGTCCTGTAAATCTACTTTGGATTCTTATCATGACCATAGCAGTTACTTTAAAAGAAAAAGTAATAAATTCTAGGGGTTGTTAGCCCTGGAGAGCTTGAGAGACCAGCACTCAGTGATCTTCAGCAGAGACCAGGTATGGGCAATGTTGACTGGCGGCATCTGCCATTAACTGGTGTCAGCTGGTGTCATCAGAGCCACCAGCAAAAATGCACTTTGCCAACTTATGATTTCCATCTGAATCAAGCAAAAGAGCCCTCAAATGATTGGTGACATGGGCATGTCTTGGAGGATGTCTAGAAGGCTTCCAGGCTGGCCAAACGTCAGGATGAAGACCTCCAGGCCTCTGGTGGGAGCTTCTCAGTCAGTTGGAGCAGCTCCTTCCTCCCCTGCTGCTTGACTCCTCAGTTAATAGTCAGAGGATAAAAACAGCTACCTCTTGGGCTCTTGTGAAAGCAAAACCAAACAACGGATGCTTAGTGCTGGCTGGCACAGAGCTGGGTCCACTCTTTTTGTTGGGCTCCTCCTGGCTCAGCCACTCAGTCCCTGCTTGGACAAGGACAAGTCCCTTCCCCCTCTTACCCCTCTTTCTCCAAATGTCAAAGGAGAGGGTGAATTCACCAATGATTGCTAAGGGCTCCAACAATATTTATCTTAGGCCTACTATGTTCTAGGAACTAGAGCTTCTACAGTGAACAGAGCAGTTTAAAACACTGCCCTAGAAAAAAGAAAAATGAAAAACAAAAAACAAAAACCAAAAACAAACAAAAGAAAAAACACTGCCCTGAGAAAACTAAACCCAGCAAGTTCACACCCTAACTAAATAACACCTATTACCAGCATTATTTGGTTATACTTCCACTTCCTTTATCTCCTTCCTGGCATGCAAAATAGTCATTGTTGCTTTTCTGGGCTCTGATTGTTCAGCATTTTCTCTTAAAGATGATTATATCAAGAAGCCATGGGCCGGGGATTTAGCTCAGTGGTGCCACCGCCTGCCTGGCAAGCACAGGTCCTGAGTTTGATACCCGGTACAAAAAAAAAAAAAAGAAGAAGAAGAAGCCATGCAGGGCAAAGTCTAACGTATTAGATAAAAATAATAAGGCTTGGGGGCCAAGGATTTAGCTCAGTGGTTTCGCCATCTGCTTCGCAAGCGCAAGGAACCAAGTTCAATCCCCAGTACCAAAAAAAAAAAATAAGGCCTGGACTAGGGGTGCAGCTCAGTGGTAAAACGCTGGCCTAGCATGCTCTAAGTCCTGGGTTCTATCCCAGCACTAACACTACACACGCGCGCGCACACACACACACACACACACACAAGAAAAGCTTCAATGTATAGAAACATTACATGGTATCCCATTAATATACATAATTTTTGTGTTTTTATGTACCAGTTAAAAATAGTAAGCTGGGATGTAGCTCAGCGGCACATCACCAGCCTGGCAACCATGAGGCCCTGAGTTCTATTCTCAGTACCCTAAAATAAAAATAATAAAACCAGGTACTATGATGCATGCCTATATCCCAGCTGTTCAGGAGGCTGAGGCAAGAGGATCACTACAGCCCAGCAGGTCAGGGCCAGCCTAGGCAACATAGCAAGACTGGGTCTCAAAAAAAAGATAAAACAATAATAACACTAAGGCCAGCCTAGTGTTAATATTGGGGGTGTCAGAAGCGAACCCTCCTCAAGGGTCCTGATGAGGATGACACACTATTAGACACAAACATGAATCAGTTAGCTTGCTGATCCCTGAGAACATTCACACACATTTCGCCTCCCCCTCGCCTCTCAAAGTCAAGTCTAACCTGTTGCCCTTGCCCTGGAGGCAGGATGGTCTGTCTGACTGAAAACAGCTCCTGCTCTTCACCACCACCCTACATTGTCAATTCCTGGGCACCCAGCAGTGGGCACAGATTGGACGAAGAGAATTTTCCTCCCTGGCTGACCTCCCCATCTTTCAGCAACCAAGTCACCTTCTTCGCAGCAAGCCAGTTCCTCAGCTCAGCCTGCCTGCTGTGTTTTAAGAAAAATCCCTCCATGTCTTCCAAGACTGAACAGAAACTGTTTTTGTTTGTTTGTAAATGCACTTTAGTCCTCAATTTGTACTCAGAAATGTTATCAGAGTGAAAAAAAGTAATTCTTAAGGAAATTCTTCGGTGGAGCTCTGACTCACCACTGCTCTGAAAGGGGGACCGTGCAGGGGGAAGCAACCCAGAGAGGTCTGGCAACCTGGCCACAGTCACCCAGCACAGGACAAAGGTATGGGACCTGAGTTGCACCGATGACCAGCAAGGGCCCTCTGGACAGGGGAACAGAGGCCAGAGAAGGGCAGCCTCTCCCCAAGGGGCCCAGAGGCAGTACAAGCCCATGATGGCAGGCTCAGCCCTCCAGAAAGAAGCTCCAAGGTGGTGGTGGGGGGGGTCCTGGGTGCTTCAACAGGTGCAGCAGTCCCACAGGCCTCCAGGTGCTCCCCGGGAACAGTACCACGGGTCTTCAAGCCCACAGGCTTGAGCCCAGGGCTGCAGGTGCTTGTGGGACCCCTTTGCCCTTCCCCTCCCTCTGAGGAAATCAAGCTCTTCAGACACCAGGGGAGTCACTCCCATCCCAGGGAGCCCCAGGAAGCCTGGGGTAGGGCCCTCAGCAGGCTACTCCCTCGGTTTTGGTTCCCCAATTAGGTCCACTCACACCCCTTTTTGGCCCAACGTCACCTAGATTCCCTCTCCACGAAGGAGAAGCTGGGGATGTGGTGGGGCCCTGTTCTCTGCCTATGGGCCTCCAGGACCACCCCCCCCACCCCACTCCACCCCCCACACCGCCCCACCAGCTGCCAGTCCACTTCCTCAGGGACGTGCGGATCCACTGCACTTCCCTTCTCCATCCCTCACTTTCCCCTTCCTCCCTCCCCTCCTCCAACCACATCCTCCAGCTCCCTGCCCAGGGGGCTTCCCATCCCTCTCCTCCCACTCATCCCTAGCTGCCTCCAGCTCCGTCCTCCTCTCTGCCCCCTCCTAGCTGTTTCCCCCGCCAGGCCCCCACCCAGGGCCATAGGTGTTCCTGGGACGAGCTGTGCAGCGTCCTCTGCCTCGCCTCACTTCCGCCCCTCGACACCACGGGCTGGCGCTAGCGGAGCTGGACACCCGGAGTGCCGAGAGGACCCCTCTGCCCCCAGCCCGCCGCCCCGCTCCGCAGGCCGGGCTTACCTGCGGCTCAGGCACAGCTGGGAGCCAGCTGTGGTGTCAGGGGCCTCCGGGCCACAGATAAAGGGCCGGCCCGGCGACAGCCCCGCCCTGAGCCTGGGAGGACTAGCCAGGCTGCGTGCTCCAGGGACTGGGCAGCCCGCCCCCGCGCCCCCGCGCCCCCGCGCCCCCGCCTGGCTCGAGCACTTGCTGCCCCCGCAAGATGGAGAGCTCGGCCGCCGCCCAGGCTGCTCCTCGGGACCTTCTGTTCTTGGTACACAGTTGGGGAGGCCCAGGGAGCAGAAGCCGTGTCCAAGTTCCTCGGCTCAGTAGGGGGCTGCGGAGGCTCCAACCGAGCTTTTCCCACTTCCGGATGGTGAGAACCACAGGTTCCAATTTCTGGCATGGTGGGGAGCAGTTGTAGCGGGAGACTGAAGGAATGTCCTTGCTAGAAGGAATGTCCTCTGCCCAGCCCAGCACTCAGCACCCCCGCACCCCACCCCCATACTATGGTCCACATGCAACCCCACCCCACCCCCCGCCTCATTTCTCTGCTTGAGTGGGGCTGCACCCAACATTGGGCACCCTGATCTATGGAAGTTCCAGTCGAAAGCCCTCTCCTCAGGCAGCCTCTTGGCCAGTGAGCGGTCTGGACCTGTATTTAAACACGCATTTCTCAGTGTCGAAGCTTTCCCACTAGTGGCAGCACCTGAAGGGTGAGGAATCTGTGCACAGAAGGCCCTCAGTAAATACTGCATGGCAGTGTCACTGATTGCCCTTTCCTCTGGAGTGCAAAAACCTGGCACATGTGGAACCAAGAGACACCTTCACCCTGTCCTGGGAGCCCAGGGCGGGGTGGATGGCGGGATGGATGGAGGGATGGATGGAGGGATGGATGGAGGGCTTGTACAAGGGGACACTGCTCTGCCCCCAGAAAGCTCCAGGGGAGAAGCTGCTTTGGTCTGGGCAAGTCTCCTTGCTCTCTTGGACCTCAGTCTTATAGTCTGTTCAATGGGTATGTTTAAGATCTAAAATATCCCCCCAAGACTCATGTATTTAGAGGTCGGGCTTTCTGGAAGATGATTGGATCGTGATTTCTCTAACTTCATCAGTGATTAATCCATTGATGGAATCATAATTTGATGGTGTTATTGGTAGGTGATGGGAACAGGAGGCAGGGCCTAGTTGAAGGCAGTGGGTGGGTGGGGGATGGCTTGGGGACTCTGTCTTGTCCCCAGCCCCTTTCTCTCTGGCTCTTTCACTCATTCTCTGCTTCCTACCTACCACGAAGTGGTGCCATGACGTTTCTGCCTCACATCAGGCCCACATCAATGGACTGAAAACTCTGAAACCTTGAGCCAAAATTAACCTTTCTTCCTTTAAATTGATTATGTCAGGTATTTGGTCATAGCAATGACAGAGTGACTAATACAGCGATGAAGATCATACCACCATCCCGACAGGGTTATTAGGAGGATTGAATAAAACAATAGTCATGAAGGTACTACAATGTAATAGAGGAATGTGTAGTTCAGTCTATATGATAATGAAACTTACAGTGTAATAGCATGAAATCCATTTCTCCTTCAACAGATTCAGACAAACTCATAAGAATTATTAAAAATCTCAGGCCGGGGATTTAGCTCAATGGTTCCGCTGCCTGCCTTGCAAGCGCAAGGTCCCGAGTTTGATCCTCAGTACCCCCCCACCCCCAAAAAAGAAAAAACTCTGCTAGATGTCATGATGGTCACCTATAGTCCCAGCTACTTGGCAGGCTGAGGCAGGAGGATCACTTGAGCCCAGGAGTTCAAGGCTAGCCTGTGCAATATAGTAAGACCCCAGATAGATAGATGGAATTACTTAAATCTCAATTACCCGTGTGTATGGAAAAAGTGACACAGAAAAATTCTCATTTAGAACAGACAGGGTACAGGAAATGAAAACAAGGGCATTGTAGAGAAAATATTCCATATAATGGAATATATTGTAATGAATAAAAATTAACAACCTGAAAGTTGGCTTGGATTTGGCCACCATCTCTGAAACATTAGCTCTGGCTGGGCTGTTTTTAAAGCAAGTTTAGTAAGCTCTTGCCATGTGCCAAGCAGAGTGCAAGATGGGTGCTGTGGCTGCCAGTCTTGATCCGGAAAACTCTAGCAAACAGGTGCTATAATTAACCTATTTTATAAATTAGGAAACTGATAGAGTGGTGACAAGGGATTTTTTGATATATTATCTCATTTAAGCCTCATGCATTCCTCGGAGGCCAGAGTGACAGCCCCCATTTTATGGATAGAAAAACTGAGGCTCAGAGAGGAGAAATAGTGCATCCCAGGTCACACAGCTCCAGGTGTATTTAGGCTCTGGGAAGTGGGCCAGGAGGTGCACTGGTAGAAGAGAAGTCACTTAACCATGACACTTGGCTGTGGATACTAGTGCTGAATAATTAATGAAAGTAAGGACAGTGGTCATTTATGGAGCACTGACTGTCAAGCTCAGTGCAAATCCCCTCACATATGTGCTGTAGGTCCATGAGCATGATCTGTCATTATCTCAGACTCAGGAGGACACTGTCTGCCCAAAGCCACCTCATTGGCTAGTGACAGGCCTGGAACCGAGCCCAGCTCTTATCTGCTGCACAGGGCTGGCATCAAGGAGTGACCATTGAGGCAGGAACATAACTTTCCCTGCTCCAGCTCTTCCCCACCCAGGCAGGATGAGAACAGCCCAGGGGACAACTGAGGTCACTTCCCTGCCCTTCCCTCCCCCAGCTCAGCCTGGCCACCTGGGTAAGGCTGATAATTTGCTGCTCCAGGAACCCCCTCATTAATCCTTGAGCTTGGAACCATGGGAGGGGAACCTCTTGGTCCAGCTGCCATCCCAGGTCCCAGGCTCAACCTTTCTAGGAAAGAGGCCCCCAGCAAGCCTGGATTCCTGAGCCCGCTTACCTTAAGTACCTGACAGAAGTCATCGGGCCTCAGAAGCCAGGATCTGAGCTGGGGGCCATCAGGAAGGGCTTTGCTATACTCAGAGTAAAAGAAAGGATTAACACAGGGTGTCTGAGCTGCCCCCAACACAAACTCAGGCCATCCATTCACTGGAGGCAGCAAAGAGCAGCAAAGCACTTGAATGTACCGGTCTCCTCCCTGGAGTCACATCTTACTTAGCTCTACCACTTACTCACCTGTGTTACCTTGGGCAAGTCATATAACCTCTCTGGACATCAGGCTCCTCATCTCAAAACAGAATCATAATACCCAGTACCTATGGTTGGTATGAGAAGTGAATAAAATAACACATGTGAAAAACAAAATAACACATGTGAATGCTCACAGTGCCTATCATATTGAAACTGCTCAATAAATGCCACATATTACTTAATTGTTTATTTCCCTACGCCACCCCCGCTATGACAAACAAGTGAGGTGATAAAGGCATGCTGTTGTAGACCCAGAATTTTGAGGTGATTTGGTACGAAGCATAGTTGAGATCACTCCTGCCTCATACACACAACAAAGCCAGGATCCAACTGCAGGGAGTCTGATGTTAAAGTTTGTGTCTAGATGTCTCCCCAAAGCCTCATGAAGTTTTAGGTGGGGCTTTTTCAGAGGTGGCTGAATCTAGAGTGTGTGACTGATTCATGGTGCAATGCTAGCCCTGAGGGTACTAGGATTAAGGGTGTGAATGCTACCCATCCTAAGTAGTCTGAATAAGATAAAAGGGGCAGGAAGATGCTATTTAATAAACTCCCTTGTTGCTTTGCTACCTTCGGTCCATGCCCCTCTGCCATGTGCCACTCTGCCTGCCTTGGAGCTAGCCAGTTATGGACTGCAATCTATACAAATTGTGAGCTAAATACACTCTTTCCCCTTTAATTTTGGGTTTTGAGTATTTTTTTCTCAGCAATGAGAGAAAAGTAACTAAGACATCTGGCTTAGGGCCATAGTCTCCACCATGCATGGGGCAGTGTGACCAATTTCTAAGAGAGATTCATGGCCTTTAGGCCGCTAGAGACCAGTCTCATGGATGAGGAGGAGATCACCAGGCCATCGGGAAAGGAAAGAACTTTCCTGGCTGAGAAAACAACATGCAGAGGTGTGAGAGGTGGGGTAAGTTTAGGGAATGAGTTTAGGAAAATTTGGCCCTGGACATGGATTTTCAGATGGTGATCTCACAGTGGCAATCTCCAGTGTGTTAGACATAAGAATACCCAGGTCATACTTCTGGGTCCACCTTAAATTTCAGCCTCAGTAGTGGTGGATGGCACCATGCATGCACCACCCCATGTGCCTGCCAGGCACCCCTTTGCTTTGCTGCCTTGGGGCTCTCTGCAAAGCTGTGGAAACTGCCAGGCCTTGGCTTGGGCACAAACTAGAAGTACAGGCAGTGGATGCCCCAGGGACAATCCTTGCTGGGAGCTGTTGGAGAGTCCCTGGCTCCTGTCCCAAAGAAGACGACTCACCCTGTCTGGGCGTGGGGTTTCCCAGGTTCCAGGCTCCGTTATCTAAAGCAGCACCATGGAAAACACAACCAGACTATTCTCTACTCTTGAACCTCACCCCTCCCTCTGGCATCAGCTGTGGAAGGGCCAGAACCACAGTGGGTGGTGGGAGGGGGAGCACAAAAGGCAGAAATGGGAGCAGGCCATTGCTACACCAGGGTCCCAGACACCAACACCTGCTTGCCTCGTGACCTTTGCACTTGCTCTTTCTGCCTGGAACTCACATTACCCCAGAGAGGACTGAAACCTAATTTATGGGGCCCTGTGCCAAGTAAAAATGCAGACCCTGGTTCAAAATGTAAGAATTCATGATAGTGAGAACATTAAACCAAGGCTGGGGACATTCTAAGGGCAGGATCCTGTATGACTGACTGCACAGGTCACACAGCCACGAAGCTGGCTCCTTCCCACAGATCTCTTTAAATGGCACCATAACAGAGAGGCTTCCTCCTGACACCCACAGAAACTAACACCCGTCCCCTCCCTACCCCACCAGTCACCTCCAAGAACCCTTCCTGCTGCATTTTCTTCTGTTAGGACTTCAGCACCACAGGACTAACTGATTCTTCGCAGTGGGATGTGAGCCTTCAGAGGTCGTGGGCTTCGCTGGTCACTGTTGTGTCTCAGGACCAGAATGTTCTGACACTTAGTGGGTAGGTGCTCAGTAGAGATTAACAGAAGAAAGGAGGAAAGATAGGAAGGGGAGAGGGAAAGAGAGAAGGAGGGAAGAAGGAAAAAAGCTGTTTCTTGCCTAGGCCTAGGCCTAGGCTCATGGGAAGGAAATCTCTAAAGTTGTGATTATAACTCAAAATTACTAAAATGAAACTGTTTCATGACTTACAGTGATAGGAAACTTATCTATCAGTCTATCTCTCTATTTGTCTGTTTATCTATCTGTAGCTGAGTGTCAGGTCATGGGAACTGCTCATGATTTCAGCCAAGGGGCCAGAAGAATCAGCCTGCAGAAAGTGTCTCAACAGGCACTGGGACCAAGCAGCACTCAGGGGTCTGAGGGAGGAGGAGCGCTGTGAGTTCGAGGCCAGCCTAGGCCACACAGTGAGTTCAAGACCAAGCTGTTTCGTTTGGTACCACAAGAGTCCCACTTTACACAGGTCCTACCTTGCTCAATGTGCTTGCTCACTCCTCACACATAAGTACACACTCTTCTCTCTGTTTACATAAACAGTAACATGGTGCTTCACGTTTGCAACCTTCCTTTTCCCCTAAGAGTCTTGGACATCATTGTATATATGCATGTATGCTTCCTTGCTCCTGTTTATGGATAAACAATTCCCACTGTATGTGTAGATCATAATTTACTCAACCAATCTCCTATTTATGGACATTTACATTGTTTCTAGTCTTTGGCTTATAAATAATGCTGCAGTGAATAACATTTCACCTATATCATTTTGCTTATGAACAAGAATATTTGTAGAATGAAGTCCTAGAAGCAGAATTATTGGGTCAAAGAGGGTTTTGTTATATGCAGTATAAAAAAGTTCCTGTTTTGCTTGCCAACCAAGCATGGTTTCAAACCTTTCAGACTTTGCTGTCCTGTTAGGTGAACATATAATCTCAAGTTCCTTTTAGTCACATTTGTCTTGTGATGAGTGAGGCTGAATAGTCATTAAAATACATTTAAAAGAGAAGCAACTCACCCACAATCTCCTCTAATGATTAAGCTGATTTTATTATCCTCATTTGCTTAGGTTTACTGCTTATATTCAGATATTTTAAATTTTTAATCATAGTTTTCATCAGGAAGATAGAGAATGTAATGTTCTGCTATTTTGCTTCACTTACATTTTGACAAATATTTACCCCCACACCAGTAGGATGAAGTAGGTTGTGAAGCAGTTAACGAACAGCTCCAATAGCTCAGTAACTTAAGTCAGGATATATTTCTCCTTCATGCTTCAAGTCTCTGGTCCAAGTCATCCTCACACTAGATCCCATGCAAAGAGAAACTGCCTCTCTGCTCTCTGAAGTTTGTTTTCATTTTTGTACTGGGACTCGAACTCAGGGCCTCACACTTGCCAGGCTGGCACTGTGCCGCTGAGCTACATCCTCCACCCCGCCCTCTGAAGTTTTATTTTTTTTAATATTTTGAAACTTTATTAAAGTAATGGTAAACAAAAGAAGCAAAAATCAACATCAGAAGTCAATAAATACAAGTTGCATTAAAACAATGTTTTATTCTCCATTAGAAAAAAACCTCTATCAGAGGAATCACAAAATAATATTTCTATAATTAAGGAAACTTTTTTTAAATTCTAAAGAAAAATATCTCCAGTTTCCCCAGTGGAATTAAAATTTATATTTTGTTGAATACCTTTACTTTTAATAGTTAACAAACTATTTTTTTTTCTTTTGTTTCTTTTTTTGGTGCCGGGGATCGAACTCAGGCTCTTGCACTTGCAAAGCAGGCAGCAGAACCACTGACCTAAATCCCCGGCCCTAACAAACTATTTTAGATCCCCCAGTTTTTCACTTTTAACATTCAAATTCCAAAATTACATTGAATTAATCCAAATCGTACAGCAAAGAATTCTGAAAACTGAATGCACAAGTCACATGATCTTTAATAATCTGGAGACTGCCATCCTGCATATTTCTTTTATGCTATCAAAGTCAGTTGTATTGTGAATTACAGTTTTGTTCAGTGATGAAGATTGGTGACCTCCATTTAACTGTTTTGTTTTGGTACTGGGGATCGAACTCGGGACCTTGTGCTTGCAAGGCAGGTGCCAGAACCACTGAGCTAAATCCCCGGCCCCATTTAACTGTTTTTCTTCAGTTATAACTGGTCCTTTAAATTATCTTCCTCATTTGAATAGTAGCACTTTTTTCTTTTACAAATTGGGGTTCCATTTTTGCCTCGGGTGGCTGAGATTTTCCTAGTTGCGTTTGAGAAACATCAAGAGGCTCTTGTTGAAACCCTGCAACTGAACCACAATATCTATTTCTGGTACTTTAACTGCTATAGATGAATCAGAATCAATTGTAGAAGTGGTAAGATGTTTTATATTTTCATTTTCAGTTAGAGGACATCCTTCACTGATTGTTTTTTCCTTTCCTTGAAACTGATCAGGATTACTACATTCTTGTAACTTTGCATGAATTTGAATCTTTTGATCAGTAACCTGAAGAACTTCAATTAATGGTGGGGTTGGGGGTACTGTCTGTTTGAATGGAGGGTTCATTCAGGACCTCTTCAAGAAACTCATTAACATTTTCTTCACTGACAAATAACCTTTCCTCCAAAAAAACAGCTGTTCAAACCATAAAACCACTCTCGCCAATGTCCACGGCTCCCTGGAGATTTGGCCAGCACTACCACTGCACTGTCTGAAAAAACGCTAATCTCGGGTTCTTTGGTACCCAACTTCTTCTCTGGAGCAAACCACGTCCGGCTCCACAGACTCTGGGACCAGCTCTTCCAGGGCTCCACAAGCAGCACTCCAAAGGTCACTTCCGGGAGAGCCCGCGGGCTCTTCTAGTGCTCTGACTTGCCCTCTGAAGTTTTTTTTTTTTTTTCCTTTTTATTTTTTGGTGTCGAGGATCGAACTCGGGTCCTTGTGCTTGCAAAGCAGGCAGTGGAACCGCTGAGCTAAATCCCCAGCCCTGCCCTCTGAAGTTTTGATGAGACAAACTGACAAAAATTAAATAGTAGAAAAGGCATACAGATTAATTAAGTTGCAAAAGGGTAATAATCACATGAGTGTGATTATCCACTAGCTCAGAAAGGTATATATACCTTTATATATAGGGGAGGGGGGAGAATGAGAAATGTAAACAATATTTAGGGGAATAGTAAACAATTATTAGGGAAATGAATGGTCCTGGAGACAGAAATTAGCTTGTAAAGTAATTTTCCTCAGAATATTCTGGTCCCGATTTTGGAATGAGCCCAAGGAACAGACATTATCTTGTACTGGAAGTCCATTCAGGTATGTATATTCCTCAGCCTTCTTTTCCTAGACAAATGGTAGGATTTGAGGATGGAGATGGAATTGTCCAATTGTGTTCCCTTTTGTAGTTGTCTTTCTGTTGTTAAGGGAATTCTTTCTGCTCTTATGGGAAAAGAAAAGTTAGAGAGAACTGGACTCTGAGTCGTTTTTAAGGTCTTTAATTTCCTTTAGATAAAATTGCTTGACATGCCAAAAAAGAAACCAGTGCCATATTTAGAAATATCATTCTCTGAGCTCCAACAGTATAAGTTTCATACTGGCGCTTAACATTTCTTGCTTCATGTTCCATTGGTATGATGACTGATCTTGATTTTCAACTTGATTGACTTGAGAGACACCTAGGAGATTAGTAAAGAACCCTTCTAGTTGTATCTTGGTGGGTCATGGAGGCATGACCTTAGGGACAATATCTGGTCCCTGGCCCCTTCCTCTCTGACACTTTTCCTTTCACTCTGCTTCATTTCTGCCATGAGGTAAAGCAGCTTTCCTCTGCCATGCTCTCTTGCTATAATGTTTCTGCCTGGGATCTAGCCAACCATGGACTGAAACCTCTAAAATGTTGAGCCAAAAGAAACTTTGTCTGATACCTGTGTATATTAGGTATTTTGTTCTAGTAAGGAAAAGTTGATTGATACAGAAAATTGGTACCAGAGAAGTAAGGACATTGCTGTCTCTACTTTGCGGCTCTAAAGCCTTGGAACTGGCTCATGGGAGGAGTCTAGAAAAGTTTAGAAGAGCAAGCTAGAGAAAGCCTTGAATACTACTATAAGCAGAGCTTGATGGGAAATTCTGACTTAAGTTCAGAAGATCAGAATGCTAATGGGATTGTAAAGACTGTGTTCATAATGTTTCAGATGAGAGTGAAGGCTTTACAAGGCCATGCACATTGCATTCTGGGAAAGAACTTGTCTATATTTTGTCCACATCCTGATACTTTGCAGGAGATTAAATTTAAAGATGGTGGACTAGTTTATCTAGCAGAGGAAATTTCAAGGCAGCCCAACTTTCAGGTTGTGGCATGGCTGTTGCTGGCTGCTTTGAGCCAGATTTGTAGTGAGAATCAGGAGCAAACAACAGAGTAGGAAGATCTGAAAAACTTTGACCAGAAAAGAAGCATGTGTAAAGTTGGGACCAAAGGAGGTGTGGTTGTAGAGATTAGTGCCATTTAAAAGAAGCTTTGTACTTTGCACTGGGACAAGAAGATGTCTTGAGGGCATCTGAGGAATCACCAATGCCCCACCGATCACAGGTTCAAGTATGTAAAAGTGCAAAATTTTCTTTTGAGAAGACAACCTGTTGGCCCCCAGCTCAAGCAGGGGTGCCTAGAGAACTAATGTCCTGGGATTCACTTCACCATGGTCAGCAGCCAGGTACATGGCCACTACTATGATGGTCCAATGGCGTCTACCTGCTGCTTGAACTGGCAGGAGACTTTGGTGTATCCACATGATACTGATTTTGCATGCATGCAGAATGTAAGAGTTATAGGGTCATGAAAGCTTCCACCTAGATTTCAAAGGAAGGCCTGGGAGGCCAGGCAATGTGTCACAGTGTCAGAGTCTTTGCCAGAAGCCTCTGAGAAGGCATAGCATGAAACTGTGAGGGTGAAGGCAAAATTGCAGTGGAGACTCTAGGAAGGGAGAGATACCAGAAGTGTGGAACCTTTGCAGAGGAAAGCTGTAGGCAATGACCAGAGCCTGCCCAAGAGAAAGACCCTGTGGACTGATACCAGCAAGGCCATAGAGGTGGGGCTACCTAAGCCCTTTGGAGCTCATATCTGACTGTTATGTTTCAGGTGCCAGAAACGTAGCTACAGATTTAATGTTTGCCCCTCTGCCTGGGTCTTATTCCTTTCTATTCTATCCTTCCCTTTTGCAATGGGAATGTTTACTCTGTGCCATTGTATTTTGGAAGTAGGTAAATTGCTTTTGGAATTGTTTTGATTTTTTGCTTTAGGTTGTGTGTGTGTGTGTGTGTGTGTGTGTGTGTGTGGCAGTGGGCATCAAACCCAGGAGCACTCTACTACTGAGCAATAACCCCTGCCTTTTCATTTTTTATTTTGAGGCAGTTTCCTAGGTGAGACTTGAACTTGAGGTCCTCCTGCCTCAGCCTCTCTTACTGCTACAATTACAGCCATATATCTGGCTTGCTTTTGGAATTTTACAGGGGCTCACAGCTAAGAGTTTCTCTGAGCCTCAGAAGACTTTGGACTTGGACTTTTGAGCAATCCCAGAAATGTTGAGGCTTTGGAGAAGGAATCACTGTGTTTTCTACTGCACACAGGATAGTTACATCATGTTATGTAATTATGACCTTGTTACTGACTCTGGAGATTAAGCATAGTTTTAGGAGTTGTTGGGTGTCAGGTTGACAAGGGGTGGACTTGTGATGGTTTCTCTTGATTGTCAACTTGATTGGCTTGAGAGATGAGTAGGAGATTAGTAAAGCACACTTTTAGATCTGTCTGGGTGGGTTTTGGGGCATGATCTTGGAGACTATATCTAGACTCCTGTCCCTTTCCTCCATGGCTCTCTCTCTCTTTCACTCTGTTTCATGTGTGCCATGAAGTAAAACAGCTTTTCTCTGTTATGCCCTCCTGCCATTTTGTTTCTATCTTTGAGCCAGCCAACCATGGACTAAAACTTTTGAAATCATAAGCCAAAAGAAACTTCTCCTTTAAGTTATGCATGATGGGTATCTTGTCCCAGCAAAGGAAATGTGATTAATGTAGTTGGTTAAAGCAAGACACAGGGCCACACTAACTTCAAGAGGTGGGGGAAAGAAGTGCAACAAACAGAGAAACAAATATTGGGCAGCCAGTATCAGTGTCAACCACACAGAATGTCTAGTCTGTGCCAGGCTGCCTGCCCCATCCTAGAAAAAGACCACTGAAGGCCAGGGATGTAGCTCAGTGGCACAGTGCTTACCTGGCAAGCACAAGGTCCTGAGTTCAATCCCTGGTACAAAAAAAAAAAAAAGGACCAGTGAGCTACACCTCCAACTTCTAAGCAATAATTTTAATAGCTCCAGGATATCCTATCAATGTAATAGGCCAGAAGTACCCAACTCCTGGGGCACAGACTGGAACCAGGCCATATAGCAGAAGATGAGTGTCAGGTGAGTGAGCAAAGCTTCATCTGTACTTCTGGCTGCTCCCCTTTGTTTGCATTACTGCCTGAGCTCTGCCTCCTGTCAGATCAGCAGCAACATTACATTCTCATAGGAGCATGAACCCTACTGTAAACTGTGCATGCAAGAGATCTAGATTGCGCACTCTGTGTTAGTTACTTTTCTAGTTGCTGAGACAAAATGCCTGACACCCAAAGTTAAAGGAGGAAAGGTTTATTTAGCTCACAGTTTGTAGATATTTCAGTCCATAATCAACTGGCTCCAAGGCAGGGTGGCATGGCAGACAGGATCACAGAGGAGAAACAGTTCATGGCAGGCAGAAGGTAGCAAAGCAACAAGGGACAACCACAACTCTTTCTATCCCTTATATCTTATCCAGTCTACTTAGGGTGGGTAGCACTCACATCCTTAATCCTAGTGCCCTTGATCCTAGCATTGCACCATGAATCAATCCCAGTGTCACACATTCAAGATCCAGCCACCTCTGAAAATGCCCCACTTATAACCACATGAGACTTTGAGGGGACATCTAGACACAAGCTATAACATACTCCTTATGAAAATTGAATTTCTGATGATCTGAGGTGGAACTGAGGTGGTGATGCTAGCACTGAGAAGCAGCTGCAAATACAGATTAACATTAGCAGAGAGGTTTGACTGCACAGAGATCATAATAACTCAATTGTTTTCAGATGCATATCAACCCTTTTGGTGAATGGCAAGTGACAAGCTGAATCTAGTGGCAGGCTTTACAGTGGGAAATGAGTTCATATACTTCAGTTGTACAGCTGCATCTTGTGGCACACTTTAAGTAGAATCCAACACTTACTTTAGTTGGTGTATGGCCCACCTATTATTTTGGTACCAGGGATCAAACTCGGATCCTTGCGCTTGTGCAGCAGGTGGCGAAACCACTGAGCTAAATCCCCAGCCAGCCCACCTATTATTGTTTTTACCATTTCCATCCATGCCTCTTTCTCACATAGTACACATGTCTCAGTCATAGTTTTGGAGAGCCCACAAGCTAACCTTAGCCAAAATGACTAAAAAAAATCTCACTGGAGAGCTTTTTTGAAAAGAAGGAAAGACCTAATGATAAGACAGCAGAATACTGCAAGACTGCCAACAAAAAGATAACTGTATATAAAAGAAAATACAAGTGTTTTACTTAAATTATGGGTTCATTGCAACAAATGAGTCACATTTTCCAAGCCTGTTTTGTATAATATGTGGTGACTAGATATCCAAAGAAGCCATGAAACCTTCAAAACTGCTTTGCTACATGGATACCAACCACCCTACATTAAAAGAGAAGCCTTTGAAGTTTTTAAAAATAAAAAACATGAGCACAAGGAATGGAACCAATTATTGACGGCCACTACTTCAACTATATCTGCACTGAGAGCATCATTTTAGTGTCTAACCACATTTCTATTGGTGAAGAGTTGATTCTGCTTGCTGCTAAGGTCATTTGTCCTGAATTTCTAGGAGAGGCTGCAGTTAAAAGTGTGGCACATGTTCCTCTTTCAGCTAGCACCATAGCTAGATGAACTGATGAAATAGCAGAGGATATTGAGGGACAATTTTTAAAGAAAATTAATGAATTGCACTGGCATACAATCCAGGTTGACAAGTCTACTGGTCTTGATAACAAGACAGCAATCCTTGTTTTTGTGTGATATTTTTTTCAGGAGGATGTCCATGAGGATAAGCAAGGTACGTGCACTTTTTGTTTCCAACCCAAACCATAGCTGTAGGACTATAGTTTCATATCAGGATGGTTACATATCAGGAAAACTGAATTGGTCATTTTTTGTCAGTGCATGACAGATTGGCTGCCATCACTGGACAGCTTTCTGCTTTCACGACTCAGGTCAAAGAGGTTTCTTCTGATTGTGAGTCTCACACTCTGTTATCCATTGAGAAATGCTGGCTACCTGAAAACTGTCACCTGAGGGCCAGGGATTTACCTCTATGGTTCCGCCGCCTGCCTCACAAGCACAAGGTCCCGAGTTCGATCCCCGGTACCAAAAAGAAAAGTCACCTGAACTGAACAAGATTTTTCAGGATGTGATTAAAATTATCAACCACATTAAAGTGCATGCCCTTAAGTCACATCTATTTGTGCAGCTCTGTAAGGAGATGGACACGACAACGTACATGTCTTCTTTTATACACAGAAGTAAGATGGCTTCCTAAAGGTAGGTCAATAGAATAGATTGCAAAACTCACTTATTCATGTGACATATTCATTCTGCCCAATGAACTCAATCTGTCACTTCTAGGGCAAATGACAACTGTGTTCAAGCCAGCAGATAAAGTGGTTGCACTCAAATCCAACTGTAATTATAGGGGCAATGAGAGAACATTGAGATATTTGAAATATTTCAAACAGCAGAGATTTTAAAAGAGACCAACCCAGGGCCTTCTTTCTCTCAGCTGGTGCACAATTGCCTTCTGGTATCTCAGCTTTCAAAAGAGTTTGAAGGCTGGGGATTTAGCTCAGTGGTTCCACTGCCTGCCTTGCAAGAACAAGGACCCAAGTTCAAGCCCCGGTACAAAAAAGAAAAAAAAATCATACTCAAAAGAGTTTGAAAATCACTTCTCAACCATGACAGACCCCAAAATTAGGAAAGATTGGATCCACACCCATTTATGAATAAGCCAGGTGAATCCATGCTAGAAAAGGATCAACTGCTTGAGATTACAAATGATGATGACCTTAAAAATAAGAGACACCTTCAAATCTAAATACATTCTGGATTAAAGCCAAGGCAGAATATCCTGAGATTGCTACAAAGGCACTGAAAAACCTGCTTCTATTTCCAACAATTTATCTTTGTGAAGCAGGGTTTTCTGCAGTGACAGCAACCAAAGTGAGATTACAAAGTAAATTAGACATAGATTAGACACTTTAGATGTCACTGTCTCTCATCACTCCCAGGTGGAACTGTCTAGTTGCAAGAAAACAAGCTCAGGTCTCCCACTGATTCTGCATTATGGTGAGATGAATAATTATTTCAATATATATTTCAACATAATAATAGAAATAAGGTGGACAATAAATTTAATGCACCTGAATCATTCCCAAACCATTCCCTGCACTGGTCTGTGGAAAATTTTTCTTCCATGAAACTCCCTGGTGCCATAAAGGTTGGGGACCACTGTATCAGATCATAATTTGTGCAACCACTTCTCAAATATTGCATAGTCAGGATTTTTTTTCTTTTTTGTAGCACTAGGGAATGAAACCCAGTGTCTTTACACTGAGCTATATCCCCAACCTTTTAAAAAAATTTTAAGACAGGGCCAGGAATTTAGCTCAGTGGTTTTGACACCTGCTGCGCAAGTGCAAGGACCCAAGTTCGATCAAGAGTACCAAAAAACTAAAAATAAAATAAAAATTTTAAGATAAGGTCTCACTAAGTTGCCCATGATGGGCTTGAACTTGCAATCCTCCTGCCTCAGGGTCCCAGAGTGCTCTGATTACAGGTGCTGTAAAACATCTTGTGGAGGGAGGCACACACCTGTAATCCTAGCACTTGGGAGGCTGAGGCAGGATGATTGCCATGAGTTCGAGGCCAGCCTGGAATACATAGTTCAAGGCCAGCCTGAACCATATAATGAGATCCTATCTCAGAAAAAAAAAGAGAGCCGGGGATTCAGCTCAGTGGTTCCAGCGCCTGCCTCACAAGCACAAGGACCCGAGTTAGATCCCTGGTACCAAAAAAAAACCTGGCTGTGTTTTCCCTTTTTTCTGAATATTAAAAATTATAATAGTTATTATTTCTTTCAATATGAAATTATGTGCACATGATCACATTAAAAAGTAAATATTAAGGAATATATTTAACAAAAGCAGTGCCAGATTTGTACAATAAAATTTACAAAATATATCTGTAGATCTATATTTTCAATTCAATCCCTATCAAACTCCCAGCAGATTTTATAGAAATTGACAAGCAGATCCTATCATTTATATGAAAATGCAAAGGGCCCAAATAACCAAAACAATTCTGTTCTTCAAAAAGCTAAGCACAGAGTTGCTAAACAACCTAACAATTAAACTTCTAGGAACCTAACCCAAGAGAAATGAAAATAAATATCCACCCAGAAAGATTTGTACACAAAGGTCCATAGCTGCATTGTTCACAAGAGCTTAAATGTGAAAACAATCCAAGTGTCCATCAGCTGATAAATGAATAAGCAAAATGTGGTATATACAGAAAATAAAATACTGGGCCGAGGATGTAGCTCAGCGGCACAGCGCCTGCCTGACAAGTGCGAGGTCCTGAGTTCAATCCCCTGTACCAAAAAAAAAGAAAAGAGCTAAAATAAAATACTGTTTGGTCATGAAAAGGAATGAAGTACAGATATATGCCACAGCATGAATGAACCTCAGAAATCTTATGCTCAGTGAAAATAATCCAACTGCAAAAAGCAGATATTTATTATTTAATTTATATGACGTTCCTGGAAAAGACAAGTTTATAAGACAGAAAGCAGATTAGTGTTACCTGGGGACTGGAGGTGGGCATGATTTGAGAGATCTTTATGAGATGATTGAATGCTCTAAAATTAGATTGTGGTGATGGTTTCACAACTCTATAAATTTACAAAGATTTACAAAATTATGCACTTTTTAAAGAGGAGCATTTGTGGTATGTAAATTATGCCTCTGCCAACATGGGGCCTCACACATGCAAAGCATGAGCTGTATCACTAAGCTACATCCCCAGACCTAAACAACAAATTTTGGAATTTTTATTTTCTCATTCTATTGAGGAGATGGTTTTTCAGACTCACCTGACTTCCTGAGGCCTCCCAGACTTTATTTCAGAGGCTGGGCTTGTGATACGTTCAGTTTCCCTGGTTGGGTCCAAGAAAGCTTTGATCTTTTTGCTGACTGGCAAAATCTGATAGGGTTCTTTTTTTTTTTTTCCCAGTACCGGGAATTGAACTCGGGACCTTGCGCTTTCAAGGCAGGCAGCGGAACCACTGAGCTAAATCCCCCACTCTGGTAGGGTTTTTTTGTTTTGGGGGTTTTTTTGGTACCGGGGATCAAAGTCGGGTCCTTGTGTTTGCAGGACAGGCGACGGAACCGCTGAGCTAAATCCTCGGCCCTGGTGGGGTTCTTTTAACAGAGGCATTTCACAGGAAGAGAAACTGGACCTGGGACATAAAGACCCTCCCAGGTCTATCAGAGTGCAGGGTGATCAATCCTCTGACTACCTAGAAAGGGTGATGCCAAGGGTTAAAGAAAAAAGACAACAGAGACTTGCATAATTTCAAAGTATATAGGGGGCCAGGAGGTCAGTGCCTCAGAGTGGGCAAAGACAACTCCTGAGCTAGCCACTATTTATAAGGTACACACAATAATTGGAGGGAGCATCAGGTAACTTAGGAGGCAGCAGTCAAAGTACATGAGGAGCAGATGAAGATCTTAAATCATGAGGTTCTTCTATTGAGGACTGTACAGACAGCATTCCTACAATGGAGGGTGGGATGAGTTAAGTTTGACAAGGAATTAGCCCCTCCCCAGGTGAAACCTTTCTCTTTTGTATTACTACTCAGCTCTCAAAGAACCAGGATGTCTTCACCTGATACAGTCTTGCCACTGAGTGCCACAGGATCATGGGACCCTTGAGGCCTCAGCTGTGACTGGAGGCAAAACAGAGTTACGTTTCCAAATGCCATAGTCAGCTCTTGGGCAAGGTGACACTGAGCCTTAGACAGCTATAGTCATACTTTAATTATAAAATGATTTTTCCCAAAAATTTATGTAGAAATGCTCCCGACACAGGTCTGCACAGAAATTTGGCAGCTATTCCAGCAATGCCAGCACAAACCTGCTTCACAGTGTAGCTACCTGATGAATGAGTGGTTGAACAAGTGAGACTTGGTGTGGCTAAGGTGTGTCTTGCTTTCTTGCCAGAGCCCCTGTAATTCTTCTGAAGTTGCCATGTGAGATCCTCCTGTACCTTTTGCCTCTTGGGTGCATAAGTCCTATCTTATAGGTTCTAAGAGGTTCAGTCCTATTTGCTATCAGAGTTGTCCTCTCCTATGCAGTCTAAAGTTTCACCTGTTTTCCTCTGGAATAATTGAAGGCAGGGGACATTGTGATCGGCTTCTTCATTATTGCTCCACCTTGCCCTCCTGCTCAAAAAGACTTGGTTGATTGTACATGGGCTTTGCTGCCACTGGATGTGGCAGGTGCCTAACAATTCAGTTCTCCAGGGCACTTCTGTGGGTTTCCAGGAAAATCTCCCATCAGAAACTTCACCCTGCATTTCCAGGCAGGTGGACATTCTCTGATCCCTTCTGACTTCCACCCTCAGCTTCTGTACCCTCTATCCACTTACCCTGGGAGGCAGCCCTCTCAGGCAGTGTCCTTTTCACAGCCATCTTCCTTCCCAAGGTGCCACTAGCCAGCACCATGTGGTGGAGACAGAGATGATGGCCATCTCCGGGCCGGGAGTAGATGGAGGTGAGGGGGAACAACTCATGGTTCCAGGCAAACAGAGGTAGGTAGTCAGGGATTCAGGCATCTTCTTTCTTTCTGTAAGTTTTTATTGAGCATGTTTCATATATGTATGTGGCCCTATTTTAGGTCTCTGCCGGCCGAGGAACACAGGTACTAATAGGATAGACCCTATCTCTGCTCTCTGAAGCACATCATCTAATGGCGGGATGATAAGAAGGTCCATAAATACTGTGACTAAAAACAAGGGAGGAAGCCAGATATGATGGTTCATATCTGCAGTTCCAGCATTCTGGGATGCTGGGGCAGGAGAATCCTAAATTGGAGCCCAGGCTAGGCAAATTACAATAATATCTCAGTTCACAATCACTTCTATTCACAAACAATTCAGTTCAAGAACAGAAGCATTTGGCAAAATTTTTGCTTCCATTCGTGAACTCCACATTGGGTGGTGAACACGACCTCGGCCAGCTTCCCCACACAACATAAACATAGCCATCTTCCCTCCTCTGACACGTGGTTGTGGCTTCCTCTAGTTGAGATTGTGGCCACAGACAGACCTGTTCACACTCACTGTGAGTCTTTTTTGTGTGCTTTTTAGCACATATAGTACTGTACAGTATTATTCAATCCAGCGTGGCTCCTAAGAAAGAACAGACCTAGCATGGTGGTGAAAAGAAAGTGCAGAGCAGTGATGAAGGTGACAAGAATGTGCAGAGCAACAAAAAACTGCAGAGCAAGAATGGTAAGAAGAAGGTTTTATTTTCTTTAATTGTTTTGGTTTCTTTTGTTGTTGTTGTTTTTGGAAACAGGGTCTCGCTATGTAGTTCAGGCTGGCTTTGAACTCACTGTGTAGCCCAGGTTGCCCTCGAACTTGCAGTGATCCTCCTGCCTCAGCCTCCCAAGTGCTGGGATTACAGGTGTGTACCACCACACCTGGCATGAAGAAGGTTTTAAAGAAAATAACCATTGAATTGAAGAAGGAAATTGTAGAAAAGCGTTAGTGTAGTATTCGTGTGATCAATCTGGCCTTGGAGTACAAGACGGTGCTGTGGACAATCTCCACTATTTTGAAGAATAAAGATGCCATCAAAGGAGATTATGTGGCAAAAGGAGTAACAACATTAACCAAGCAGAGAACACAAGTGCCAGAAGAAATGGGAAAACTTTTGTTAGTGTGGTTGAATGAGAAATAGCTGGCAGATGATAGCATTAGTGAAGCTATGATCTATGAAAAAGCCAGGAAATTGCACAGTGGTTTATTTTCTTTTTTTGGTACCAGGGATCAAACTCGGGACCTTGAGTTTGTGAGGCAGGCTCCAGAACCACTGAGCTAAATCCTTGGCCCTGCACAGTGGTTTACTTCGAGAAATTCCCTCTACAAGTGGTGAATTTAAAGCCAATAAAGGTTGTTTGATAAATTCTGCAAGAGAAGTGGAATCCACAGTGCGATAAGACATGGTGAGGCTTCCAGTTCTGGCAAGGTTGCTGCAGAAGCTTACAAGAAAGTGAATTCACAAAGGCAGGAAGATATGTCACTTAGCAAGTGTTCAACTGTGATGAAACAGGGCTCTTGTGGAAGAAGATGCCGAACACAACCTATATCACACAGGAGGAAAAGGCACTGCTGGGGCCCAAGCTCATGAAGGACAGACTGACCCTTTTGCTGTGTGGGAACGCAAGTGCCGATCTGAAGAGTAAGCCACTACTGGTACACCATTCCCAGACCTCTCATGCATTCAAGGAACAGAATGTGAACAAGGCCAGACTGCCTGCCATGTGGAGGGCCAATGCGAAAGCTTGGGTCACAAGGTAGTTATTCATGGAATGGCTGCACGAGGTGTTCACACCTACCATTAAATATCTTTATGACAAAAAACTGCCTAAAAGGTGCCTTCTTCTGATGGACAGTGCCTGGCATACCCATAAGCCTTGGTGGATGATATGGATGCTGGGTATGAGTTCATAAAGGTCAAGTCCTTCCCCTCCAACACGATACTTCTTTTGCAGTCCATGGACCAGCAAATGATCTGCAACTTCAAGAAGCTGTACACAAAGGCTCTCTTCACCAGATGTTTTAATGTCACTGAAGAGATGTCCTTGACTCCTGAAAGAGTTCTGGAAGAAACATTTCAACGTCCTCCACTGCATCAACCTCATTGGCAAAGCCTAGGAAGATGTCACATACCAGACCTTAAACTCAGCCTGGAGGAAACTGGCCAGAATGTGTCACTGAAGGTGACTTTGAAGGGTCTGATGCCCAGGTAGTGGAGGAGATTGTGCTCATGGGTAGGAGTATGGAAAACAAACAAGGCAACTACTTGGGAGGCTGAAGCAGGAGTATTGCAAGTTCAAGGCCAGCCTGAATAACTTACCAAGAGTCTGTCTCAAATAAAAAATAAAAAGGGCTGGGGATGTAGCTCAGTGGTAAAGTACTTGCCTAGCATGTGCAAGGCCCTGGTTTCCATCCTCAGTACCAAAACAACAACAAACAAGGCAGGAGAGAAATGGGGGGGGGGGTGGCAGGAGCAGGAGGTGGCTATTTTAGAAGACTTCCATTACTCCCCACCATCAAGGCAAAAGCAGCTTGCTCCAGAGTGTAGGCTCATGAGGGGCAGGGCCCTTATGTTGGGTAGTATCTCTGAGACTTACAACAAACTACAAGGTAGGCATTTCATCCCTTGTCCTTCTTTCACAGATGAATAAACTGAAGCCCAGACCCAGGAAGCAGAACTGGCTGATATTAGAATCCCAGTCTGCCTGACCCCATATCTCTTTTCTTTCTTGTATATCAAGGACCCTCTTGGTCAAACTGTTCATCAATCTCAAGGTCACTGTTATTCTCAACAGTAGATATTTATTAAGTGCCTAGTGATAGTGATATAGGTCAAACTGGGCAATCCAGGGAGACTGGAGACCCAGGGCTAGGCAAAGGGTAGAAGCAGGATTGGTCAGCCAAAGTCTGTCCTGAGCCCAGGACTGGAATCCAGGAAGGAAACCTGGAGGAAAAAAATCAGCAGGTTATCTGCAGCCCAGGAGCCAAGGGACAGGAGGCAGAGGTGCCATTTATAAGATTAAAACCATAGTTCTAAACTTTACCATAAATGAAATCACCCCAGGATCTTTACAAGATATTGACGCCTGCTAAGTCAGACATTCTTACCTAACTGGAATGAAGAACAACCTGGACACTGGGGGTTTAAAATGTATAGCAAAGTGTGCAGCAGGGATGAGGGTGTGTGAAGGAGGGGTAGGCAGCTATGGAGGAGGAGGGGTCAATGACTTGGCCTCAGAAAGCATGAGGCTCAAAAGCAGAGAAGTCTGGGTGCTGCTGGCCCAAAGTAGGGAAGTATTAGGTGGAAGGAAGGGCAAGAGACAGGGAGGGAATGGAAGAGAAAAGGTGAACCCCAAACTCAGGCAGTGCCATGAGTCTGTCTATTTTGTCATTAACTTTCTGTGTGATCTTGGACAAATTGCTTCCCCTCTTTGGGTCACGGTTTCTACATTTGAAAAGGGAGCAGATTGAACTTGTTGATGGCCACAAATCCCTTTGGCTCTTTTTTTGGTTCTTGGATGCCCCAAACCCAAGCTAATCTGCAAACAACACAGCAATCTCTGAGTCTGGGCAGAGGGGCAGGCACAGACATTGGTTAGCAGTCCTGGCCCCTCCCAGGACTCCCCAGCCACTCCACTCATGCCACCAGACACAGCCTGTAGCTGTGGAAATTTCCTCCCAGCCCCTCTAGCCAAGCCCAGGGAACATGATGTCCTTCCAGCCTCCAAGTGGAAATTTCCACTCTCCTCTGACAGCTGGTGGGAGATTCAGCACCACAGAGCTGGAGACAAACTGAGATCACAGTTACAGGAGGGCATGGGGGATGACTTGTGGTTCCAGGCCACACAGGGGCAGTCAGGGGTTCAGGCATCATCCTTCAACAAGTATTTATTAAGCACCTTAACTACTATGTAAGGGGCCTTGATCCAGGTGCCAGGGATAAAGGTAATAATAAGATAAATACTGACCCTGCCCTCCTGAAGCATCTAACTCAGGGAGGAGTATCCACATGAATGCCTCGAATAAAAATGAAGCAGGGTAAGCAAACAGGAAGGGGATGAGGACAAGGAGGTGGCTACTCTAAAAGTCACTAGAGAAGGCTTTGCTCTTGCCAAGGTGACATCTGTATGGTTGTCAGAGGGAATGATAGGTACAGCGGCAGTGGCCTCATGCTCACTTGAGGGTGACAGGGGAAGGATAGAAAGCTATGAGGCTACAGAGAACCCAGTGACCCTGGTGGCCTTTGTGCCATGGTAAGGACTGGATTTCATGTATAGCCAGGGATTTAGCTCAGTGGTTTCACCGCCTGCTGTGCAAGCACAAGGACCCGAGTTTGATCCCTGGTACCAAAAAAAAACCAAAATAAACTGCTGGTTTTCATGTGTAGTGCAATGGGGAGCCCACAGAAGGCTTTTTGGTGGTGGAGTGACATGATCAAAGTTACACTTTATTTATTTATTTACTATTTTACACCCTAGTGTGAATATTTATCTTCATATCAGGTACAGGCTTATCCTCAAAGGCTTGTCCCTATTACATGAGGCTGCCATTAATAAGTGTACATCTTTTGCCAGGGCAAGTTGACACTTGAGAAGAAACCCATGAGGCAAATGCTGTGCAGCTGCATCACTTGGAGACATTTGTGGGGTTCAGTAGTGGCCCTACTCACCCTCCTGCTGCTAATTCATGTTTGGTGGGAGCGGAGAGAGCTGTGGCACAGATACCACCAACCCAAAGTTCCTAGCATTAGAGAGCAACCATCTCTGTTGTCCTGGCTCAGGGGCCCAGGCTATGATTTCTCCTCCCACTCTGTTGGCAACTCTGGAGCATGGGGCAGAACTCTGACAATACCCTGCCGACACACAGGGCCTTCTGGATGGCAACATCACACTTCAGGTCCAAGTGGGTGAAATATCAGGACAAGCTACCAGGCCCCAAGCCCAGGAAAGAGGGCTAGAGGAGTCCCCTGGACACCTTGCCCTCTTGTCCCTTTTGGGACCAGTTCCCTCTCAGCTGTGGGAGTGGAGCTGGATGCTGTTTTTTTCAGAATCTTCTTGAGGCAGCTTCTTACACCACCATCAGCAACACCCACAGGCTAGTTCGGGTGGGGTGTGACCCACATGAGTAGGCATGGTGTGGGAGCCCTTAGCAATACTGGCGGTATAAACAGAGGATTCAGGGAGAGTGCCACCTCAGCTCAGCACACATAGGGACTGTTGAAGGTCTCAGACCAAAAGATCCTCCTGTCTGTTGGGTTAGATTTTGGTGGAACTTTGGGAGGCAGTGTGAAGCCTGCATGGAGTGTATGATACCAGATTTTTCTCTGTGTCATTCACTTTGGTGAAGGTCAAGCTACTGCTCTTGCTCTGAACTCAGCACCCACATATTTGTCCCAAGGTACCATGATTTCTGGGACATTGTTCCCATTAAGGACAGCTTTGCCCATGCTAGAACACCGTTGATGAAAATTACAGCAATTTCTGCCTTTTTTGATGTAACTGAGGTGGCAAGTGCATGGTGCCAAGTCCAGAGGAGGACTTGGCTTTAAAGGATCCCTCTGGCTGCCTGTGGGGAGCACAGTGTACAGGGGCAAGGGCAGAAGCCACAGGGCTGGTGTGGAAGCTATTGCAAAAATCCCAGGCAGTGATGGTGGTGGCCCAGCTAGGCAGGACAGTCACGAAGCAAGAGATGAAGGCGAGCTACCTGGTGTTCACACACTGACCTGTCCTTCTACTGTCAGCTCATTTAATTGGCCCCCTCACCCTGAAGGACACATGCATGGAACCCCATGATTATCATTTCTTCTTTCATACACACATTCCACTGCCAAGTATTTGGAGTTCCCTGACCATACCTCGCCCTGCTCTCATCCATCAGAGGCTCCCCAGTGCCTACCCAACCATGTCCAAATCCTCGCCCTCTGGCTTCCCAGCCTCAGGTCTCCTGACCTCCTCTACCACCTCCACATCACTGTGTCCCTCAGCCCTCCACCTGCTGCTCCCGTCAGACACATCCACTGCTGCTTTGCTATATCTGCTCAACTTTTGCTTCTCCCTTGGAACTCAGACCAGGTGTCAGCTCCTCCAGGAAGCTCTCCCTGACTGGTTCCCCCCACCCCAGTCTGACTTTCTGCCTTTTCCTATATTTGTACTGGTCCTTCTGATGTGATGCTTGCGCATCGCCAGCCCCTTCTTCGCTTGTGTGTCTCCATGACTTGGCCTACATTCCTATCACTTAGCATGGAGAAAGCTTCTTAAAAAATGGAATAAATGGGCCGGGGATTTAGCTCAGTGGTTTCGCCGCCTGCTGCGCAAGCACAGGACCGGAGTTCGATCCCTGGTATCAAAAAAAAAGGGATAAATGAATGAAGGGGGTCAGGTTCTTGTTTAGGTGCCTGACTACAGAGAAGAACAAGAGGCAATCCTAGTCCAAAGGAAGGAGAGAGGGAACATCAGGAAATGAATTGTCAGACAGGAATAAAAGATGTTAAGGAAAAGAGTACCAACTGAGTGCAGTGGCATTTCTGGAGTCAGAAAGCCCTGGGTTCAAACTCAGTAAGCTGTGACTGAGGCTTTCTTCACCTTCTTATAAAATAGAGATAACATTACCTCCCTTGACGAGAATGCAACCCAGTATTTGGCTCACAGGAAACACTGGACAAGTATGATGACCATTTTGATTTGCTAACATAAGGGGGGGCGGGTGAGAAGGACTGTGAGAACAGACATACCGCACCCCACCCTGTCACCTGATCAATTATACTTCAATCCCCACCATCTTTGAAACCAATGAAAATGCAATAGCCCAGAGGTCAGGTCTGACTTCTACCTACCACCAAAGGGCAAACTCTTTAAGGGCAGGGACTTTTGTCTGTCTGTTCACTGCTAAATTCTCAGTAGGTCCTCAAACTATTTATTTATTTGTTTGTTTGTTTATTTTCAGTACTGGGAATTGAATCCAGGGCCCTCACTTGAGCTACATCACCAGCTATTTAAAATGTTTTTTAAATTTTGAGATAAAGTCTTACTAAACTGTCCTCAGCCTCTGAGTGCTGGGATTACAGGAGTATGCCACCATATCTAGCTCTTTTCTTTTTTTTCTTTTGGTGCTGGCAATTGAATTCAGGGCCTTTCACATGCTAAGCACATGCTTTACTGTTAAGCTATACCCTAGCCCCTAATAAACTTCTTGAATAAATAAATAAATAAATGACTTAATTATTGTTTGGCTAACTTGGTGCTATACATAACTCCTTTCTTCTTCCTTAGGCCTAGAATCCTTCCTCCAAAATTTCAAAGTCAACGTCACTCCAGTTAGTTATGACTTCATTTAGCAGCAAACAATGTAAAGCCACAAAAACAATGGCTTAAACAGGCACAAAGATTAATTTGCCCCCTACCAGAAGGTAATTAGCAGACACCCAAGCTAGGTATCAGCTCAATGATGTCACTAAGGACCCAGGTTCTATCTGTTCCCTACTCTAGCCATCATATTACGTGACTTTTACCCTTAGGATCCCAAAGTGGGTGCTGCACTTTTAGGTATCATGTTTCCATTTCAGGCAGGAAAAAGAGGATAGAAAAAGGAAAAAGGAGTACAGAAGGGACAGATCAGTTCTTAAGAAAAAATTGTCAGGGGCCAGGGATTTAGCTCAGTGGTTTCGCCGCCTGCTGCGCAAGCGCAAGGACCCAAGTTGGATTCCCGGCACCAAAAGAAAAAAAAGAAAAAGAAAAAATTGTCAGACCTGTTATAAGAAAAAAGAAAATGGCTCATGGGAGAGCAGCCAGCAAGGTTTGCCACCATGGCCAAACAGAACCACTGCTTCTCTCCAACTCCATCATTTTACAAATGTTTTGAGTCTCAGAAAAGAGGAAGACTTCCCAGAGAGCTGGGAGAAGAACCAAGTGGGGAGAGACATCAGCTAGGGGTACAGATGCTCAGGTGGGCTGGTGCATAGTCACCCAGTGGGTGGAAGTTATCCAGTTTATAGTCGAGGGCATGGATGCCCAAAGCTGTGTAGAGTTGCTAGAGCCAGAATGTGAATCCCATTCTAAACATCTCTGCCTGGGAATTCCAAGACCTGTACCTGAGGCCATGACTAACTATCCGTGACCACAGACAAGTCCTTTCTTCAGCCCCAGGTTCCTCCTCTAAGCAAGAAGCATAGGCTCCACCAAGCCACTGAAGGCCCTACCAGTTGAAGCTGATATTCTTGGGACTGGAAACAAATGCCTGCCCTAGCTGAGTCAGAAAGAAAGCCCAAAGCCTCTAGACAGACACCCCTCAGCCTCTTTTCCCACCTTCCTGCCCTGTGAATGTATGAGGAGGAAAGGGAGCCACCGGGCCCTGCATCTAACCCAGGCTGTACCATACCTTGCTGGCCTCCTTCAAGGGCCATGCCAGGGGAGCCTGGGCCTCAGCCCACTCTCTTTACTCGGGCTGACCTCAGCAGTTTGTGGAAATAAAGCCAAACAATGCCATTAAGTCCTGGAATTAGGTTCCTGTTTCCTTCAAACCATTAAGACTTTGAAAAACCCTGGGTCAACATTTACGTTAGTGGTCTCAAACTAAAAACAATTAACATACTTTTACAAAGTTTTAAAAATATACTAAATAGTGGTAACGATTATATAACATTGTGAATGTAAACACTGAATTGTACACTTAAAATGGTTAAAATGGCACATTTATGTTATGTATATTTTAATTTCCCTATGTAATTCAGGCTGCCCTTGAACTCACTATGTAGCCCAAACTGATCTTAAACTCACAGTGATCCTTCTGCCTCAGCCTCCCAAGAGCTATGATTGCAGGTGTGTGCCACCATGCCTGGGTGTTATGTATATTTTACCATAGATTTTTTTTTTTTTCCTTTGGTACCAGGGATCAATCTCAGGACCTTGTGCTTGCAAGGCAGGTACAGCACCACTGAGCTAAATCCCAGGCCCTTACCATAGCTTTTTAAAAAACAGAACAATGTGAAATTTTTAAAAGATGCAAAACATTAGTCTTTACTTTAATAATATTCAACAGACCTTGTAAAATTGTATAGATGCTTATTTGGAATTTCTGTGCTTACTTTGTAGATCCGTAACCGGTCCTGGACTAGCAGTGGTCCTGGACTACACTGACAGCCCTGATTCAGGCTGCTGAGAGGTGGTCTCCCACTCTGCAGAGCTTCTCAGACTTTCTAGGTGAACAGGTTCCTGCACCCTTACTCCCCCAGTGGGTGCTTCCAGATTCTAAGTCAAACCCGAACAACCCAGGCCAGGCACAATGGTCTGACTTACAGGTGAGTCCTCCCTTCCACCCAGTCCCCACCACCTTCTGAGGTACAGTTTAAAATTAAAGTGTAGCTGTCAGTGGGTGGGAGAAGGGTAGTGCCTGACAACCACAGGGAGTGGAGATGGAGGTGGAGGGGTGGGATAAGAGGGAAGCACAGGATAGAGGTGTGCCGTCTCTGCTTCTCATCCCCACACCAAACTTGCCCAAGCGTCACCTCCTATAGCAGTGTGGGCCTGCTCTGGACTAAGAAGCCAGTCTGTTGCCCTCACCTCACAGGCTAGGCCTCCCTGTGTTTGGGGGGAATTGCTAGCATGGAAAGTTAGAAAGTGGTGCTTGGCCCTAGAGGTGCTGAGATGTATGAGGATGTAGCATGTGCCTTGGTTCTCAGGCACGTCAGATTTTCAGATCCTGCATCTTCAGCTGGATGTCCGTGTGAGGAGCACCATCTGTATACTGGAGGCAATGGCCATGGATGGTTGGAGCTCCAGAGCCATCGCTGTAGACTACAGAGGACTGGATAATGGTAATTCCACTTAGGCGATCACATCGAATAGAGTGATCTCTGCCTGGTTAAGCAACAGAAAACACTGTGGGCTTTACCAAATTGAGATTTGTAAACTCTAATTTTAGAAATTCTTCTCCAAATTTTTTTTTTTTTTTTTTTGGTACCGGGGATCGAACTCGGGTTCTTGCGCTTGCACAGCAGGCAGCAAAACCGCTGAGCTAAATCCCCGGCCCCCTTCTCCAAATATCTTATGAAATTCCTGAGTCTCCACATTTTGAAAAAGTACCATGTGATCCTGAGGCCCAGCTGTTTGTCTGGCACACGAGATGCCAGTGAATATCTGGTGACTGCTTGTAAAAGCATCCAGTATCTGTGAAAGGAGAAACAGGGAAGGCAGCCAGGGACCTCAGAGGAAGATTCACTCTTTCTTAAATAATCTTTTGTAGTCATTGAACTTTTGACCTTAAAAAGAAATGTTTGGCTAACTGACAGGTGTTGCTGTCACCTGGGTCAGGGACTGCAAATTCCAGGCCTCGCTAGGGGCAAGGCAGGTGAAGGACACAAAAGGGTGGGCCAGAGGAAAAGACTTGCAGGGCACAAGTCCTACCTCCAGGGGGCAGCAGCCACCCAGCGCCTGCTGTTTGCATCTGGGTGGGACTGTGAGAGCCGACTTAATGGTTTTTCAAAAGAAACCTAAAATCAGATTCTTACATGGAGCTGTCAACTAATAATTTAAAACCCAGCACGGACCTAACAGCTTGACCACCAACTTGAGCCTTTGGATTCCATCAAGGATTGGGTACTTCCATGGCTGGTCTTAAAGCTAGGGCATAGCCATCCTTTGTCTAGAAATGTTGATTCCCATAGGATCTAATAGGATAAGGACAAAGCAGGTGCCTCAATATGGGCCACAGGACTCATCATCCATTTGATGATTTAATTCAACACATATTTATCTAAGTATTATATAAATAATTCAGGCTCACATCTAGAGGTCCAATGGTAAATATGTTAGGCCTGGTCCCTATTCTTGGAGACCCAGTATTACAGCTAGAGACACACTTGAAACAATTTCATATTAATTAATGAAATTCACTTGTGATACATGAGGAGCTGCAGTATAACACGGAGGTTAAAAGTTTGGGTTTGATTTGACTACTTGCTAGTTATGCCACTTTGGGCAAATATCTAAGTCTCAGTTGCTTCGTTTTTCACCTGTAAAATGGGCATGAAAACCTCAGAGGGTTATTTTAGCAATTCAACGAGATAATTTAAATAATGATTAGCTGCTGTTAATAAGTACAGAGAGCTGTGAGAGCAGAAAACGTTTAGTAAAAAGTCCTCAGCACACACACACACCCCCATCCCAGGAATATCTGAGCTTTTTGCCAGTGAGACGGGCAGGACCCATAGGTGTTAGAAGCCTAGGCCCAGAAGCTGCTGCATCCACAGAGGTGCAGTCTTTCTCTCACCTGACATCTGCTACCATGTGGGGCATCTGGCTCACTTCCCACCTTGGATCCAACTTCAGCAGCCAACTTATCTTAGTAGGATTTGGCTGCTCTTGGCCTTGCTGGGGGTTAGGTCTTCCCAGCTATGGGCCAGAACACCTCCAGAGACTGATGCATTTGAGCCCATCAACAGGGTTTTAAAAATCTAGGTGCATGTACGAAACAAGTCAGAAAACTTTCCTGTGCTCCTTAAGGATGGAATACCAACTTCCACTGCAAGAGAAGCCTCAGCTGCAGGGGCACTTAAACCCTTCTATTTCACCTGGGCAAAGAGACAAGTGCCAAGATTCTTGGTTCACCAGTAATGTTTCTGGGGCCTCAAGGTTCAACTCAGTGGGGGAACACTTAGTATCTATTACATGGCCCAAATCACAGGGGGCCTGCAATCCAAGCAGGTACAGAAGCTGCATGCGGTACAGTATGCCCTATAATCCCAGCTGCTAGGGAGGCTGCGATAAGATCATGAGTTCAAGGTCAGCCTGGGCAACATCATGAAACTCCATCTCAAAAAAAATTTTTTAATAACCAGGTAGAGAATCAGTCCTAGATTTGGAAGGAAAACTTCCAAGGCACCTACTCCAGCCTTCACACAAAGGAAGAAGTGTCTCTGTAAGAAGCCTGTTGTCCTTAACCTTTTAGCTATTTCTAAATGAATCACATTTATGCTAACAAATGATTCAAGTAATTGAATTGGCAGTGAGGTAGCCAAACTCTCATAGGGGAAGATTTATTTGGAAAGGTAACATAACTGGAAATCAAACTACTAATACAAAATAGACAGAAACACCTTTCCAAGGCATGCTAGAATTAAGATGGTCATGAATTACCTTTTTAAGTAGGTAGCGCTGGCTTAACTTAGCACTTTCAACCTGATGGGTCTGGTGTGCAGATCTGGAGAATTCAGGGCATGAGAGTGCTAGAGTCCCCCTCCTGCAGAGTTCGCCTTCTGGTCCACAAAGACTGCTGGAGTGGGCTACAATCCTTACTAGCTTAGAATGTTGGGCAAGATGCATTACCTGCCTAAATGATTTTTACTCTCTGTACAGTGGAGATAACATATACTAACAATACCTGCATGTAAGTGCTCAATAAACAGTAGCTCTGATTCTGGCACCACCCTTTTCCCAGTCAGCTCTAGTTCATTTCTCGTCCTCTGGTTTCCCACGATCAGTTGCACATATCCCAGTTCCTCAGTACAGTAGTCTCAATCACATCTGTCCCTCTAGAGCTCAAAGGTATCCTCCAGCCCACATCTCTTCACCACTCCAGGGTAGTTCCACTAGCCTCCCACATGATCTCTACTGCATCCATTCTCCTGTCAAATCACTCACCCTCATTTTCATTAAAATGAGTATTCACTGAGCAACTGTCTCTGTGTTCTAAAGCCTTCAAAGGACTTTCACTGCTTAGGATAAAGGAATGGAGGAGTGCCTGCCATGAGCCATGTGCTTACAAAGTGTTTGATAGCTTAGTCCTTTGTTAGGGTTTGCACTGAGTCCATCTTTCTCAAAGGCCTAGCTTAAACCCTTTCTTCTCTACAAGTTTTCCAGACCAGCCAAGGCCTCTGTGATTATTCTTTCCAAGCACTATAGCACACTTGGTTAGGTCAACCATATGTCAACAATATCGGGCTGGGGATTTAGCTCAGTGGTTTCGCCACCTGCTGCACAAGCACAAGGACCCATGTTCGATCCCTGGTACCAAAAACAAACAAAAAAAAACAGTATCATCCTCAGCTAAGTATTATACAGCTTTCCTCCCCATCTGTAAGCATACATGTGCTGGGAACCACCTCATCTTCTTCCTATCCCTAGCATGTGTTCCAATGCTGGCTAAATGCTGACTTAAGGGCCTCCTTCACATCCCTCCAACTGCTCTTTTCCATGGAGGCCAGTCAATCACAAAGTCCAAGTGTAAAACCTCAGGAAGAAGGAAGAAGAATCGATTTTCCACTAAAAATGAAAGAAATGGAGTCAGATCCATGGTAATAGGCCCCAGGCTGCAGTCAAACCACTCTGGCCTCATGAGACCAACATATGACAGAAGTGCTGCCAAGAGACTGGCCCACTGGAACAGAGGCAGACTCCTGAGGCTAAGCCCCAGGACACTAGGGCTGTGAAAGGACATTCCTCAGAAGCTCAGGGTACCCATGCCATTCCTCCTCCCAGCCACACACAAAGAATTTTGCAATGGAAGTTATTTAATAGACCTAGTCCAACCTGCGTAACACCAGACTCAGGACCAAGTGCTTTTTCAAAGGTCAGAGATGAAATAGAGAAGCTAAGGACTTCTAATCCCTGGCCCCCAACAGGGATCGAACTCAGGACTTTGCGCTTGCCAGGTAGGCACAGTGCCACAGAGCTAAATCCCTAGAGATAGGACTTCTAATTTTGTGGGTTAAGATACATTCCCTTCAGTTCCCTGCGACATTGCTGTCACAAAGTGAGGGCTTGGGACTGCCTTCTGGGAGTAAATGAACACAATGTGCTAGGTTGTAACTAACTGGGAGGCCCTACTTCAGGCCCATTTTGATCTTTTTCTTGCTTTCTCCTGAAGTCTATTCCTTTCCCTATACAAAGAGCTTACTGCCATCTGTAGGACACCCAATAGCATTGCTCCAAATTCCTATCTCAAGGCTGTCTTAACAGTATTGTGTTCCCATCTGCTCAGAACTGGTGTCTTAAAAGATCCTACAGGTACTGGGTGTGGTGGCACAGTCCTATAATCCCAGCACTCTGGGAGGCTAATACAAGAGGGATTGAAAATTCAAGCCCAAACTGGGTGACCTAGTGAGACCTTGTGTGGGGGGGTGGGGGGTGGCTTGGTGCAAAGGTTCAACCACTGGTGCCACCAAAAAAAAAAAAAGATCCTATGGGGCCAGGGATTTAGCTCAGTGGTTCCACCACCTGCCTCGTAAGTTAAGGACCCGAGTTCAATACCCAGTACCAAAAAAAAAAGGATCCTACAGATAGGATCTAGGGTTGACAGTGCTAAGGAATTGTGCCCAAGCTGCCTCTTTTGATACTGTTCAGAACCTATCACTATATTAAACTACATCTTGTTTCTTCTCTTGTTCCACTGCTATGATCAATCATCCTGGTGTGAATTTAAGTCAATTCAAGGTACCCCAAAGCCATACAATCATTTCTAACTCAGAGACTATAAATAATGATCATTCATTAGCTTCTGATTGGAAAAGTAATCATTATATAGTAGGGATGGCAAACCTTTTAGAGCTTTCAATGGGACAAACAGCATGCTGAAGGGCTGGGGATTTAGCTCAGTGGTTCCACCGCCTGCCTCACAAGTGCAAGGTCCCAAGTTGGATCCCTGGTACCAAAAAACTCCCCAAACAAACAAAAAACAACAGCCTGCTGCAGCACATGTACCACAGGATAGCCACCACTGTTATAGTATTAAGTATACACTGAAAAAAA
>NW_004624764.1:9996112-10022943 GCF_000247695.1 Heterocephalus glaber
CTTTAACCCCTAAAGCAACATCTTACAGTTTGGATCTACCTATACAGTCCTACCATCAGCTTCTAGAATATTTGTCAGGAGGGAAAAAATAAAATGACACTGGCCAGTACAGTCTTTGGATATTTAGGAAGGGGAGGGGGAGAAAGTCAGTTCTCAGAACAAATTAGTCAGCTTCAGTTTCATCAGCAGGATCTTTGGATTCTTTGTTCTTCCGTACTTCTTCAATGTGTTTATCCTGTAAAGAAATTGTATGTTACTATCACGAGTCAAAAAAAGCCGTCAAACCATACTAACCCTAAAAAGAGGCCCAACACAGCCCTAACACATGTATTAAGCCTGTAGGAGTCACAAAATGAAAGTTCTAAGATATCATCTTCAAGCCTCCTGGATCACGTGTGGAATCTAACAACCATGCCTCCTAATGCTCTTCCAAGCAACGTGAAATTATGTTACAAATCACTCAATATTCTTTTTTTTTTTTTTCTTTGTGGTGCTGGGGAGTAAACCCAAGGCTTCATGCATGGTGGGCAAGCACTCAACCACTAAGCTACACACATCCCTAATCTTCAATATTTCATCTTCAAAATAAGATTTATTTAATGAGTTAAGTCCCAAAATTGATGACAAAAAGACATCTAACACCTTTTATCAATGGCAATTAGTTCAAGCCAATTCATTGGTATGCAAACTTTCAGTTCTTAACCCTTACACAAAGCAAGAAACCAACCTTCTCTCGCAAACGCTCCAGTTTGGCAGCCATTTGTGCCTCTCGGTTTTCTTTGTTAGCTTCCATTTTGTGGGTCAGTTTCTCTTCCGCCATTTTACTGAAGTTGTTGTTCTCTTCTATTGCTTTTTGAAGCACTTCTTTCTCGTGCTCTCGTTTCTCAGCAAGCTGCTTCAAGACTTCAGCTTCATGGGACTAAAAAAAAAGGAACAGGCTAGGCTCTCTCTGGGTGTGTTTGGCATTAATTAAATTAAAATAGAAATTACTTATCAGGGGGATTGAAGAGGCAGAAAATAGGATCCCTTGAAATACTTAGAACTTGAATTATCCCTATCATAAAATACTGTGAAAATCATCTTTCTCTAGCATTTGTATTTACTTTAGGAAACTGCCTAATTATTTAAGGCCATTCTCTTAAGATTTATCATTTAATGATATCCAAATGAGTTAGCACTTTGTTGTAAAGAAAAAAGCTACGCAAAGAAAACTAGCTCACTGTAAGAATTTTCACCATAACTGATAAACATTGGAGACATCAACTTGTAGGTTGTAACACTGACAATTGGCATTCATCTTTTTGCAATATCCTAGTCAAGAGTTTCACTATATTTAGCAGTTACTATGTAAAATAAGCTCGTGATCACCAGGGTCAAGGGTGATTCCTAAAAATCTTCCATTGGTCCAGCCTTCGGTTGTACTGCTTCCTCCTATTCCTAGTCCATGAACTCAAAACTACATGAAAGATCAGGAAAAAGATGATGCACCACTGTGAACATTGCCAATCTTCCTGGGGGAATGATTTGCAGTGTTGACAGTGGGTCAGTGCATACTACAGTACATGGCACTGAAAGGTCTATGACATGTTACAGCAGCTTAAAAAGCGGTGTGTGCAAGCTCACATGCACCAGCTTTCAAATCACAGTAGCTGGGTTGGGTTTACTTCATCTTTTTTCTGTTGTTGTTGAGGATAGAACCTAGGCCTCACTAGGCCAAAGCACTCTATTACTGAGCCACATTCCAGCCATACTTCACTTTTTTGTGCCCTTAGTTCCACCAACTTTAAAAAGAAACTTACCCATCCCAATCACAGTTGCTGGAAAAGGGGAGACTAAATGAGAATTTATGTAAAGTTCTTAATGAGTAGAATAACAGTGAGAACTAGGATAACAAATACTCTTTAATTTCCAGTTACAAACTTCTGTGTTTTCTAATTTTTAACAATTAGTATTTGTTGATTTATTGGCTAGCTTTTTAAAGGTGGCTACTTTATAATTGCTTAGGTGAAAACTAACTTAGTTGAGCAATACAATCACAATCCTAGCAATTTAAAATGTCTGTTGTACAGCTCTCAAAAAACTAGAGACAAAGAATCATCTGCCTACAAATGTTCTGTTTTTCAAAGAGGAGGCGTATGAAGAATGAAGAATGACCTGGGCTTGACTTCTCAGCTACGATGCTTACTAGCTGTATGACCTCAGGAAAATGACTTAACATTCCTAATAGTATTTTTAAATTTCTGTTATCTGAAACAACTCCTACTCCAGAGTCACTGTTTTCTATTTTTTTTTGCTACAGAAAACTGAACTCAGCCACTTGCGCTTGCCAGGCAGACCTAGGCACATGCTGCACCAATAAGCTACATTCCCGGCTACAGTCACTGTATTAAAGGAGAAAAATATAAGTAAAGGAGGTGACATATAATAGGAGCTCAACAATGACTCATATTTCCTTGCAGCCACTGACATTCATAATTTTCACAGTAGTAGTCACAGTGTAGTTACAACTGTTTTCTTCCAGTCATGGAAATAAAACCAATCTGCCCCATCACATTAACAAACATCCCATTTTCTGATTGTTTTGTTAGTTTCTTGAATTGAATTGTTATGTTTACCTTGCGTCTTTCTTCTGCAGCTTCTAATTTCTTCTGAATTTCCTCCAGGGAAAGATCCTTCTTCTTTGGAGGAGAAAGGGGGAAATCTGGGACAGATTCTTTTGACCGAGGGCTGAGAATCAGCTCAAAAGCCTGGCCTGAAGCACGTTTCTCCAGTTCTTTCACCTGAATATCTAGAGTTGATCATATTTATGATAAATCAGAAAAAAGGAGTTCGCCTATTTCAATAAATGGTTTTATAATTTTCTAAAAACCAGGTCAATTTAACGAATGGAAGTAGGGCTGATGAATTTGTGTTTGCAGGCAAGAAATTTAAAAATACTACCTCCCATCAAAAGGTAGCTCAACATTTTTGGATCAATAAGTATCATTTTGAGAAATCAGTATTTAACAATCCATTTTAATAATTACAAGACTTGTGCAACCTCCACAATTTTGCTTTGGACCAAGCCAAATCATCTAATTATGAAATAATTAGGAGCACTCAGAAGAGTCAAGTGATAGTAATGTATTCTTAATTCTCCTAGTCATAAAACAGGCTTTTGATAAGACTAAAACACAAAAGCCAAATTAAAAGCTTAAGACTTGAGCGGCCTCCTGTTCTAAAATCATAAGCCCATCACAATTTCAGCTTTTCTAAATAGATTACCTACCAGAAGAAGCCATGGTGAATAGAAGACAAGAGACTGGCGGTGTATTCTACACAATCCACTGGTAAGGAAAGCCCTGAAAATAATTTTCAAGAGCAGGCAATCAATTTCTTTCCATTTCTGTATGTCATCAACACAAAGGGATTTCAAATAACAGCCACATAAATCAATGTCAGAAAGATCACTACCTGGAATTAAAGATGTGATTAACCAGGAAAGAAAATTATCAGTGTTTCTTTTAAAATGCTGAAACATACTGGGAAATCCAAACTGAATAATGATGATTTCAGAAAATAAAGTTAACTAAGCGTGCTCGTTCAAAAAAATAACACCCGGGTTTTTAAAATTAGAGGTTATCAAAAGGTTAAAGGATTTCATTCCACAAGCTAATTTTTCCTTCTAAACCATTAAGATATTCCAGATTCAACCCAACAGTAAAATCGGAGCCATCTTAGTACAGTACTGCCTACAACTCATTGTGCAAATGAAACACCCACCCACCCTTGCTTTGTCTGTCTGCCACAGTGAATAACAAAATGCCCAAGCTAATATTAACCAGTAATGTTCAAGTCCTATTGTTCCTGGGATTTTAAGCTCCTCGACCAACACCTGGCACAATTAAATTTCAGGAACCTATGCTTTAAATTATAATATTTGCTGCCTTATTTAAAAATCGGATATCCCTTGGCGATTTTTCAAAACATCACGACTCTTGGAAACCCCAGGCTAGTACCGAAAAGGTAGGACTACAGGTTCCCAACAGCTAGAAACTGCAATCTGCAGCAGTGAGAACGTCCAGCCCCAGCAAAGGCTTAACCGCCGCACCCGATCAGAGCTGGGTGTGGGCGTGGCCCTGGCCACAGCGAGCCAGGCGGGCAGGCGCCCTCGGCCAATCAGAGCAAGCCCTGCGTTCCACCCTTGGCCCCACCCTCTTCCTCCCCGCGCCTTTTCGAATCTCCGCGAACTCTCAACACCCGGGAGCCCGCGCGCGTGGGAAGGGGAGGGAGGGGCGGAGCCAACGGTCCTATCCGGGTAATTTCGCCCCTCCCGGGCTCGCCGCGAAGGGATGCCCCCCCCACTCCCGCCAAAAACATTTCGAGGCTGCCGCCACCCGCGCAGCAACTCGGCGGGTGGGGCAGGCCGGGGGAACAGGCCGCTGGGCGGTCCTGCCGTCGGCTCCACACCTCTCAGCGTCGGCTCCACACCTCTCAGCGTCTCCATCACCAACCTGTCGCCCCCAGCTGTCCGCGCCCTGAGCCGCGGGGATTGCCAGCCCTCCCGGGCGTCGCCTCAGTCAAGGACGACGGCGATAGTGGGAAAGGTCTGCCGGCAGCTCCGCCGGAGGGCTGGCGATTCTGAGGCGCTCCCCCCGCCCCTTTAGACAATAGGGACCCCCGAAAATCTGCGTCTGCCGGGCCAGGGAGGGAGGCAGGCAGAAAGGGGACCCACACCCCCTATTGTCCCAACGGCATCCAGGGGCTCCGGCGGCTCCGGCCCGAGCAGGCCCAGCTGGCCGCGCCCCCAGGGAGCGGGGACAAAGCCGAGGCTCCGCCCGAGCCACACACAAATCGGAGAGACCCCCGCCCGCCAGCCTCTCGGGGACCCGCGGCCCCGCCAGTCGCCCTCCACAGGGGGCTGCTGCCACAGCTCCCCCCGGCTCCTTCCGCCTGCCGCGTCCCTCTCACGGTCTCCAGCCCGCCACCTCTGTAGTCTCTGAAAGCCCCACACCCACCTGCTCGGTCCGAGCCGCTTGGCCACACTCTGAGCACGGACAGACCAGGGCGCGCACAAAAGCGCCAAACAGCGGCACGTGACCTCCCCGCGGGGCTCCGCATTGGCTGAGCGCAGCGGCACGTGCTGGCCCCTCCCCCGCTCAGGCGGGCCCCGCCCTCGGACCCCCGGGCTCCTTGGGAAATGTAGTCCGGGTCCGCTGGGCAGGAGGACAATGCGAGCAGTGGGGGCTCTGGGGAGGGTCTCTTAGGTGTGAGCCGGGCCCGGGGCGGCGGCTTCCCATGGAAGAGAGCGTTGCCGCGACCCCCAGCACTGAGGGAAACAGGCTCTCCAAGTATAGAAAAAGGGCGGGGCGGAGCGAGGTAGGGGCGCCACAACACCACGTAGACCTTAGCTGCTGGACTCTCCCTCTGCGTAAGCCAAGTGCCTCGAATGGCCTCAAGGGCAGCGCTGTGACAGAACAGTGTCCGTTCTGGTGCGCTAACCTAATCAGTCGCCTAAAACGCCCGAGCCTGTGACAGGACCCCGCCACTCCACCCCCCGGTATGCCCCCCTAATCCCTACTCACGGTGCGTTACCACGGACATTCGGGTGTCACCTGTATTATGACATGACATCATCATAGTCCCTAAACCCACTCGGTGCTAACGGGTCGTGGGCGTGGCTCTTCCTTCACTATGTGCATTCCCCATACCATCCTTAGCTTCCGGAGCTGGTGACCAGGGACCTGTGCAAGAAAGCAAAGCGTTAGGCTCTGGAATTTGATATCCTCTGGTCTAACAAAGCCACTTGGATTAAATGTAGACTGCATCTGCTCTGCCAAGCCTTTGCCCGAGATAGGAAGAGCAATAGCAGTCCTAGGTACACAGACTTCAGATAAATGTTGCTTTTGTTCTTGGAGCACGTGCTCCCCAGAGCTGTACCAGGATCTTTTTAAAAAAATCAAAACAAAAGGAGCCACAAGGTCACTATTTCCTCTGGCCTGGATAGATCGGGACCATAGCAGAAGCATAAAGGAAATTGGTCAAACTCTGGCTGTCTTAGAATGACTGGCCTCCCTTTCCCCACAAAATGAAGAAAAAATAAACGTCTATGGTCCTCAGACCAGACCCCTTCTCCCACTCACTCCTCTGACAAGGCTGTGTCATTGGGTGGTGGTCATTACATCAAGGCACCTGCTTTGAGATCCTTACTAACCCAAAGAGACATCTTCATTTTATTAATGGGATTGGTCTCCCCAAACCAAGAAACACAAATGACCAACTGTTCAGAAACAGTCCTAATTTAAAAAGACTTCTGTATCTAGTTAGTCACTAGGGATGTGCCAGAAATCAAATACAATTAATTGGTGTCCAGGACAATGAAAACTGGATCATATAGGCAGCAAACACCACACAAAGCAAACCGTTAGCAATGCACTGTTGCCTGAAATCTGCTTGTTATGGCATTTTCTCCAACAATCGGCCTTGTGTGGGGTCAGCCTCTTCCAGCCAATCTAAGTGGCTTTTGGTTAGCATGTGAGCAGGACCAAGAATGATTCAGATTCTGAACCCTGAAAGGCCTCTGCCCATCCCCTCTCTGCCCCACCCCTCTTCTGAAACAGACTCCGAACAGCCAGGTGCATCCATCTGTCAGTTTTCTAGGCGGATTCTCAGAAATCACTGAAAAAGCCAGAAGGAGTAGGGATTAGACCTTGCTGAAAATTGACAAGCAGGCAACACAAATGAGTAAGGACCCCAAGGCCAAAAGGTCTGTTGCCCCCTGAACCAGCCTTTTATCTTTAAGTCTTTGTACTTGATCAGGAGGTTTGCATAGGAAAGGTCCCACCCATTTGATTTTTTTCAAATATAAGAAATCATCACACAAAAATCTCACATTTCTACTAATGTTGTGACAGAAAAAAATTAATCTTTCAAAATATGGATTATTTTAAAGTACTTACACCATTCCTCACAACCACTACCACTACCTTTTTTTCCCTCTCTCCCTGAGCAGATGTCTATTTCCATGGAAACCACAGCTAGGAACCGTAGATGTTAGAACTCATGTAGATTTTTAATCTTTTTTAGCCATGCCACTTAGCTTCTGGGTTTGTTGTTAGATGTCTGGTTCTGCCAGTCTCTGTGACAAGGATTTCCTGAGATCCCCACTGCTGCTTGGATACAGTGAGGGATAGGATAAGGCTTCCCCTAGAATGATCCTGTGAATAAAAAGATACTTGTGAGGTAGAGTAATTCCTCTTCTTTAGGGTGAGGTTGCCTTTCTGAGAGCCAGAACCACCTCTGTTCTATTGTTAACTCTTAATAGGTGTTCGTATATGGTTCCTCAGAATAGGAAGAGATTTTAAACTGTAAGGACAGGAAACAACATTGTCACCACTTTGGAGAGGGACAAAATGTCTCTTCTGGAAGGTTTCCTAAAACTCACTTCAAGATCCACTCCCTTGAAGAGGCAGCAAGGAGTTAATGTTCCCATCTTGGAGTTGTCAATTTTTGCCCATGAGAATTATTTTTGCTTTTGCTCAGATGGTTTGGTTGGATTGTTAGGAAGCTGGCTGTGACTATGGATTAGCACAAAGTGAAGTCGAGATATGGCAGCCATCCAGCTTATTCGATCTGTGTAGACAGCTAAAGGAGGGCACTTCAGGCTTCAAAGCCCAGGAGGGATGTCTACACTGATGAAACGAGCAGGGCTGTTGTCAGATCTCCTGTATTCCCAGAGAGATGGCAGCCTTTGTTCATTGTTGGTTCTGAGGCTGCAGGGGTTGTCTCCCACATAGGCACCTCGGAGTTCCACTGCCGCTCACGGGGCCTTTGGCCAATGGGTGCTGTGGGAGAGGTTTTCTCATTGTCCCCAGCCTCTCTGTCCCTTCGTTCTCAAGATCTATGCTCTAACCTTCCCTTCCCTGTTCAAAACCTACCTGCAAAGCTGCTGTTTCACACATCTGTCTCCCTCACTTGACCACTGGGTCTTCAAGGGCAGGGACACTTTCTTTGTCTTAGTGTCCTGCGTGCCAGGGCTGGACCCGTCCCAGGATGGGAGCCTGAATGTTCTGCGCCTGTCCCACAGTGCTTTGTATGTTGAAGTTCTGAACACTTGCTAACTAGCATTGCTAGAAAAGTTTCTTGATTGCTATAGATTATTGAGTGAATGTATATTCGACTTTCACGCTTTGGTGTGAATTGTAGTCATTGGATTAACTCTTCCAATAGGCTCTATTTTATATATATATATATATATATATATATATATACACACACACACACACACACATACACACATTTTTTTTTCCTGTACTGGGGATGGAACTCAGGACCCTGAGCTTGCAAGACAGGCATGGTGCCACTGAGCTAAATCCCTGGCCCTTGGTTTAATTTTTTGAGGTACAGTACTAGGAATCAAACCCAGGGCCTCAAGAATGCTAGGCAAGCACTCACTCTACCTCTGTTAGGAAAAAATGAAGGTAGACAAGCTCCACCATAGAGGTCAGGCTTTAATGTGGTTAAAACCTGAGAGGGACCATTTGGCACTAGACCACAATGATACTGTCTCTTACAGCCTCTGAGCTACATCACCACCCTATTTTATTTTATTTTTTGGTGCTAGAAATTGAACCCAGGGCCTTCAGTATGCTAAGCACACTCTACTACCAAGTTACACCTCCCATCTTCCCATAGGGTATTTATAAAATTCAATTAATTTAACATTTTGAATGTATAACACAGTCACTTGGTTTGAAAGTAAAGTGTGACAGTTTCTCCTGCCTTCTCTATCTCTGTCTGCCAATTTCTCTTCCTACCCCTCCCCCATCATTGTTATCAATTTCCAGTAAATTCCTTAGTTTCTTCATGTGCACACTGAATACATTTGTAGATATGCTTTATTTTTATTTATCTGCAATGATGGGGATTGAACTGGGACCTCCTGCATGCCAGGCAAGCTTTCTACCATTAAGCTAACCCCCCCAGCCCATACATGTGCATTTTGTCCCCTTTTTTCTTTTTTCCAGTATGCAGGGGTGGGGGGATTGAACTCAGGGCCTTGTGCTTGAGGAGGCAGGTGCAATGCCGTTGAGCTAAATCCTTGGCCCTGTCCCCTCTTTTTGTTTGTTTGTTTTTTTGGTACTGGGGATCAAACTCAGGACCTTGCACTTGCGAGGCAGGCAGCCGCACCACTGAGCTAAATGCCCACCCCTGTCCCCTCTTTTTTATACAAATGGTAGCCTGCTATAACTGTTTTGTGCTTAGCAGCTTTCACTTAACAATATATGTCAGGGGGATTTTCCCTGTTCATACATTGAGCTTGTCCTTGATCTGGTATCCATGGTATGAATGTTCTATGATATAATTAATCCATGTTCTAGCCATAGCTCTTAGGTTATTTCCAACTATTTGCCATTTCAAACAATGCTGTAATGAAAGAACTCATACATATGGCATATCTCATGTGAGTGAGTAAATCTGCAAGCTGTATTCCTAGAAGTGGTATTGCAGGGTCAAAGGACAAACACATTTAGAGTATGGTTAGTGCCAAATTGCCTTCTGCAGGATTTGTACCAATTCGACACTCACCATGTGGTGTTTTAATTAATTATCTCAATTCGTTCAAAAGTGGTTTGAAAGGCTTTGTCTCTAAAAATTTCAGGCATTAGGGAAGAGCAGGAGAAGGTCCAGACATCCCAGGAAAGATGTGGCTGTCAATTCTGTGTGTATTAATAACTTGATGAGCAGCGGCTGATGTCAGACCAGCTCTGGTGCCTGCACTGTAGCACGTGCTATAGTCACTCTTGTAGAAGTGGCTGTAGGTGTCACCAGGAGGTTGGAAGCTTTTTTTAAAATCCCATCCCCACCTCAAGCCCCCTCCCTTCCCTATGTACAAAACCTTTGTTTCTATTTTTTCCTTCTAGTTTCACTTTTTTTCTTGTCCCTTCCTTTCTTTCTTCCTCCCTCCTCCCTTCTTCCCCTCCCCATTTGAACACTTTTTTTTTTTTCTTCTGGTACGGGGGATCAAATTCAGGACCTTTCACTTGCCAGGCAGGCACAGAATCACTGAGCTAAATCCCTGACTGTTATTGGAAGCTTTTTGAAGGCAGGATCATTTTCGTTGTTGCATCCCATCCCCAACCCCGTACCTGATAGAATGCCAAACATAAATCTTATTTTATTTTATTTTTTTCAGTACTGAAGATTGAATCCAGGGCCTTTCCACTGAGCTACATTCCTAGCCCTTCTTTAAAAATTTGAGACAAGGTCTTGCCAAATTATCAGGCTGGGCTTGAACTTGTGATCCTCTTGTCTTGGCCTCCCGGAATGCTGGGATTATAGCCACCTTTGGGGCCACTTTAATTAATTCTAAGATGTGTTTAACCCCAATATTTTTCTATTTTTGAAATTAGTTGGACCTAAATGGTTACTAAATAACATGTCTTAGCTGGGCATGGTGGTACATGCCTGTAATCCCAGCACTTGGGAGGCTGAGGCAGGAGGATCTGCAAGTTCAAAGCCAGCCTGGACTACATAGTGAGTTCAAGGCCAGCTTGAACTACATAGAGAGACCTTGCCTCAAAAACTAAACCAAACCAAAAAACCCTAAGTAACATGTCTTAATTATTATTTTGTTTTGTTTTTGGTACCGGGGATCGAACATGGGCCCTTGCACTTGCACAGCAGGCAGCAAAACCGCTGAGCTAAATCCCCGACCATGTCTTAATTATTATTATTTTTTTATGTATCCATTATTTTGACAGCACTTTTCTTAGTGGTATCTAAAACAATGAGCTGACTTAAAAATCAATGGCATTTTTCAAGTCAACGAACTATAGAAAACTACACGCATTTGCCAGAATGGGGCCACTTCCCCCAGCCAGTCTTCTCAGTCCATGTTATAACCTTTCCCTTTGTAGAAGGCTGTACTTCTTCTAATGATTCCTTTTATGGATGATTCTCCATTTCTTTCTTGGCCCTCATCTCTCTGCTGAACTCTAACTCCATATTTCCAACTGCCCCAGGGATATTTCCTCATAAGAGCCTCAAGCTCAAGATGCTATACATTGACCTAACATATTCCCCCCAAATCAAGTCTAGCTTTCCCCATCCAGCTAGTGGCTCTGCTAGACTCTAGCTCTCCCAGTTTAAAAACTTCACTGAGACTCAATGTTTTTCTTTTTGTCACCTAAAGCCCCCAGTTTTAGAAAGTTAGCATTTTCTAGAAGAATGGAAATTGTTTAATTGGGTATGGTGGTGCAATCTCAAATTCCAGCACTCCAGGAGATTGAGGCAGGAAAATCAACCCTGCCTGAGCTACTTAGCAACTAGGCAAGAACCTGTTTTAAAACAAATAAATAAATAGGGTAGGAATGTGGCTCAGTGAAAAGACCCAAGGGCTCTGAATTCAGTCACCAGTACTGATTAAAAAAAAAAAAAAAAGCATTTTTAAAGTAGTAATAGCTAGCATAGCTAACACGCTTATAGAATGGTTACCACACAGCTGACACTGGTCAAAACACTTCACACCAGAATTGCCAAGAGTTCCCGGCCAACCTGGACCACATAGTCGGTTCAAGGCCAACCTGAACAACATAACAAGACCCTGTCTCAAAAAAACAAAAACAAAAACCTAGCTTTCTAGGCTGTTATGGAGGTAGAAGAATAGAACAGACACATTTTAAAGAACTGGCTTGTCAGCTTGACATGTAACTCTGAAATAGCCTTATATCACTTCCCTCTTATGCCCCTCCCCTGGGTCTGCAGGCGTTGGCAGCAGTGGGCCTGCAAGAGATTAAGTCACTTGGCCAAGTAGGCCTTGCAGGAGTGGCAGAGCTTCGGTAGTTTGGCTCCAACTCCATTCTCTGAGCTGTCACTCTAAACTGTCTTATCAGGAGAGCCCTATTACTTTATGGACAGGAAGGAAGGCCCAGAGACACTTCCCACGGTGCCGCAGCTAGTTCATGCCACAGAAGGATTTCAAATCCCATCCTTCACATGGCACTGCAGGTGCTGTTTGGTTACATCTGAATGTGTGAGCATGGACATGTGACATCCCCTTTGTAGGCCTGGGTTTCAGCATCTGTGAAATGAGGACTGCTGTCAGAACCACGTGGGCTAATATATGTTAAGTCCCTACATCCTATGTGTAATAAACACTCAATGGGTGACAGCCATGATGTTAATCATCAAGCACAGCTCTGAAGCTCTGATCATGCTTGAAAACATTTGATACATTTAACTTTGGGGCACATAATATAAGAAAAATGAAATTTTCTTCTTCTTTTTTTTTTAAATTAAATTAAAATTTTTTGGTACCGGGGATCTAGCTTGGGACCTTGCCCTTGTGAGGCAGGCAGTGGAACCACTGGGCTAAATCCTCAGCCCCCTCTTCTTTTTTTTTAAATGAAATTTTCTAAAATTTAAAAATATTCTTTTTGGTGACTCCTTTCCTTAGATTATAGCACAAGGATTCTTGGCATGGCATTTGAGACACTCTATGAGCTAATTGTGATCTACCTCAAGATCAATCTACCTCAAGGACCTTCCACCTCCTTTTCACTGAGGATACTTTGTGTGTGGGCGGGAAGGTACTGGGGATTGAACCCAGGGGCACTCTCCCACTGAGCTACACCCCCAGCCCCTTTTATTTTTTAACTTTGAGACAGAGCCTTGCTGAGTTGCCCAGGCTGGCCTCAAATTTGTGATCCTACTGCCTTGGCCTCCCTGGTGGATGTGTCACCACACCCAGGGCTCTAATTTTTTATGTACCTGAAGATCTGTCTTCTCAAAGGGAGATATGATATGGACTCCCCCTTAAAATGAATGGAAGAATTCTATGTTCACTGGTCGTAGCTGGCAACAGAATGGTCCTCTCAACACACAAGACTTTTCCTAGAAGAGGTGTCTCAATTTATCGTTCAGCCATCAAGAACGTTGACTCTAGAGCTGGGTGTGGTGACCTGCCAGTCATCTCAGCACTATAGAAAGCTGAGGCAGGAGGATCACAAATTCAAGCCCAGCCTGGGCAATGTACTGACTTAGGGAGAACCTGTCCCAAAATAAAATATATAAAAGTGGGCTGCAGATTTGGCTTAGTGGTAGAAGGCCCTTGGGTTTAATCCTCAGTACTGCAAAACAAAACAAATCAACAAAACACCTGAGAATGGAACCCAAGAGCTCATACATGCTAGGAAAGTGCTTTATCACTGAACTACACCAACAGCCTTAGGTACTTTTTTAATGAGATGGGGAAAGATTAGTGATATTATGCTAAATGAACAAACAAGCCACTGTGCACCCAATTGTGAATTCAGTTAGGAACAAAGTATAATGAAGAAAATGTACCAAAATATTCTAAGTAAATACATAACTTTTTAAAAAAACAGTTCTAGAGGTTAAGTCCAGGGTTAAGGCACCAACATATCTGGTGTCTGGTGAGGTCTCTCTTCCTGGTTTGCAGACAGTTGTCATCCTTTTTTCTTTTTTCATGTCATCCAGTATTATGTGACTGATTACAGATAGTGAGTGTATCACTTCCTTCATATTTCTTTTTCTTTTTTTTTTTTTTTTTGGTACCAGGGATCGAACTCAGGACATTACATTTGTGAGGCAGCCTCGGTGCCACTGAGCTAAATCCCCGGCCCTTCTCCTTTTATTCTCACATGTCAGAGAGCAGAGAACTCCCATGTCTCCTCCTCTTTTTATAAGGACTAATTCCATTTATGAAGATTCCATCCTCAAGACCTTTAATGGCTTGTGTTTAGATATCCTCCCAAAGCCTCATGCAGTAATAGTTGGGGCTTTTTCTGGAATTGATTGATGATGCAATGCTAGGCTCAAGGGCACTAGAATTAAGGTTGGGAGTGGTACCTGCCCTAAGCAGTCTGCATAAGATAAAAGAGGCAGAAAGACTCTGCAGAGGGCCCCTCCCTTGCTCCTTTGTTGCTTATGCCACCCTGCCTTGGAGCCAGCCAGTTATGGACTGAAACCTCTCTGAACTATAAACTAAGTAAAACTTTCCTCCTTTTACTTTGGGTGTTGGGTATTTTGTCTTAGCAACAAGAAAAGTAAAGAAGACAAGACCTAATTACCTTCCAAAGACTACACCTCTGTATACCATATGCCATCACCTTAGGGAGCAGTCTTCAACATATGAAAGGATACACCCTGCAGTCCAGAGCACCAACCCTCAGCCTTGAGTCCCTTGGCTTCTGTCTGTATTGAAGTTTTCCTCCTTTCAATGTCTTGGTTAATCTCTCTGACCCATCAGAATACTGGTATTGTAATTATCCTCACTAGAGGGAAACCTCCTTGAGGCAGGAGCCTGGGTGGTTTGGTCTTGGTATCCCTCCAGTGCAATGAACAGACATTCTGCAATCATTGAATTCTTTCACTGATATCTGTTTGATCACTGAACAGCATTTAGGGCTTATGATCAAGCAGCATGTCTGATAAGTATTCTAGAGTCCAGTCTCTTGCAAATTAAAAAAGCTCTAGTCCAGGGACACTTCTTTCTCTTTTTTTAAAATGTATTTTATTTTTTTTAAACTTTAATTTTGAATCTTATTTTCAGAGTTGCAAAGACAGTTCACAGAGTCTACAGATAACCTTTACCAGATTCCTCAAATGTTAACATCTTACATAATCATGGTATCTGTGTTCAAACTAGAACAGTAACACCGGTATGATACTGTTAACTAAATGGCTGGCTTTAATCAGATATCCCATTTTCCCACTTTGGTCCTTTTTGTGTTCCAGGATCTAATCTGGGGTACCACTTTGTATATAGGTTCTTGTCTCTCTAGTCTGTGACATTTTTTAAAAAATGAAGTAGCTAGAGTGATAGCTTTCTATTGGTTTCTCCAACCAGCCTTTCCAAATACTCAAAATGTGAGCAAGGAAAAAAAAAATGTGAGAGTAGTGAGGTTGCATCTTGGGCCCTCTGCTGGGCTTCTGGTATTGTAGACAGCTAAACTAGAAAATATCATAAGGCAGGTAGGCAGGACAGAGCCCTCAGCACAGAAGACAATTGTGGCCTGAGGCTCATTCACTGAAGGCCAGGCTTCAAAAAAGAACAGCTACACCCACACACTTCCCCTAGGGATGAACAGCAGTGATTGATATTCTAAACAAGCATCTATCTCCTTGGGTGGAGACCAAAATCTCCCCAGCCCATTCCTTCTGGGAAATCCTTGTACCATCCAAGTACACTTGCTACGTGACTAGCTTTCCCTTTTGATCTCCATTTAATCAGTATTGCCTAAATGACTATACTTGATGTAATATTACTGGTTGATCATAGTTTTGTCCCACCTCAAGATTTCCTATTGAGTCAATATTACCTAAGCAACTATATTTGTAATCTTATTAGTTGACTGTAGTTTTGTCCCACCTTGTACCCACCTCACCTTGTGGTTTTGAGCAATAAAACACCTTTGAGAAGGGGGGTTGCATGGGCAATCCAGTTTCCGGTACCTCCTTCCAGCCCCCCCCATCATCTGATAGATGCTATCTTTCAATAAATTCTTCCTACTCTTTTTTTTTTTGGTACCGGGGATCGAACCAGATCCTTGTGCTTTCGAGGCAGGCGGCAGAACCACTGAGCTAAATCCCCTGCTCAATTCTTCCTACTCTTAACTTCTGTTGTTCCTAGAATTCATTCTTCAATTGTAGAGAACACAAACTCGGGATTTCAGTTATCTAGCACGTTGGGAGTTACAATATTTTCCCTTATGTGTGTTATTTCCCTTATCTGGATTATTTGGAGGTCCACATATCATACCCTTGTATCACTGGGACTCCAAATAGAGAATGGTTTTCATTTTAGATCCAGGCTACTTCTTGTATGGTCTCTTAAGGGCTTAAAAACAGGGAATGGGATGAAGGGGACGCTTAGCTCAGTGGTTCCAACTCCTGCCTGTCAAGCGCAAGGTCCCAAGTTTGATCCCTGGTGCCAAAAAAAAAAAAAAACCAGGGGATGGGAATTACTACTTTTCTTCATTTCATTAGACTTTTAGGCTGTTCCATAGCCCATTTTTCCATGGCCTGGGGCAGGAGCATGTTTTCCCAGTCCCTCACAAAGCTTCCAAGCAGTTGGCATTATCAGTAATCTTAGCAATTCAGTGAGAACAGAGGTTACAGCTGTCACAGGAAGTTGAAACAAAATCACACCCATTCCAAGCGGGGTGAATGTCTACACTGAACAGAATTCTAGCTGGGAAGGTGGGGGGGCTGGGGTGTCAGGTGGGGGAGTATGAGATGCTGTGCAAGAGAAAAAATAGAAGGGGTAGAGCAGCAGATGCATAATTGTAACTCTGCATGATTTATGGACCTGCAGGGGCCTCCTGCTAACAGACACCAAGATCCAAACCCCTTTGTGAATTAGTAGGCAGCAGCTCTGCCCCTGGCCCAGAGCAGGCTCCACCCCTCCCCTGGACTGCACTCCAGCCTACTCAAATCCCTGCGGAGGGTGGGGAGAAGGCCAGCACTGGAGGAGACTGGGCAAGCTGGAGAGTGCAAGCCCATCTAAGCCAGAGAAAGAAGGTATATAGCTTTTCTGGGGTTTTCTTAACAAAGCAGACAAACTGGGTAGCTTAAACAAAGGTACTGTCACACTGTTCTGGGGCTAGAAGTCTGAGACCTGGGTGTTCGCAGGGCTGTTCCTTCTGAAGGCTGTGAGGGAGCATCTGTTCTGTGCTTCTTTTTGGCTTCAGGAAGCCTCAGCAACTTCTTGGCCTGCAGATTGTGTCCCCCCCTTATGTATTTTTTTTTAATGTTTTATTTGGAGACAGAGTCTTGCAAAGTCATTAAATTGCCAAGACTAGGCTAGAACTTGCAATCCTCCCGCCTCAGCTTCCCAGAGAGCTGGGATTACAGGTGTGTGCCACCATGCCTGGCTTTCCCCATGTCTTTACCTCATCTTCCTTCTGTGTGCATCTGGGTCTAGATTCACACTGCCTTTTTTATGGGGACACCAGTTATACTGTATCAATGCCCACCTTGATGACCTCATCTTAACTTGATCATCCACAAAGACTCAGTTTCCATATACAGTCAGGGGTTAGGACTTCAAAATCTTTTTTAGGGCATATAAGTCAATCTGTAATGGGGCTTCTGCTGGGCTTTGACTGATGGCTGTCCTGCAGCAATGGGTGGCTAGTGAAACTGGAATTTAGGATTCCTTGTGACATCTTTTAACTTTTAAAATATTGGCATCTAATTAGGTATCAGTAAACTTTGTCTAATGCTGTAGCTGCAGAGAGCAAGTCAGCCTTTGCTGCACTGACACTACAAGGTTCTCTCTCAGCTCCGACCTGTCCTTCTGTGTCACCTGGTACCTATGGGATCAAAGGCTAAGTCCTAACCGTGGCACCCAAAGCCTTCCATAGTCCAACATTTGTCCATGTCTTGGAGGTCCTTTCCCACTGCCCCTGCCACATACTCACTCAGGTACAACCCCATTAAAAGACTTGCCCTTCTCCCAGCACTGTGCTGCTATATGTTGTATCCCCCTGTGCCTTTGCCCCCTACCCTCCAGCACACTGAAAAACTGGCCATTTTGCAAGTGTCCTCTCATTGCCATCCTCTCTGATCACCTCTTCACTGCACCCTACATTTCTCTAGTGTAGCACTTGGTCTACTTGCTATTGCTTGCTTGCACATCTGCCTCCAGTCTGATGCTTCCTGTCTGGACTGTGGACTCTCAGGGGAAGGGCTGTCAATCTGGAACACATGCATAGAAACTGACACATAGCAGGGACTCAATAAATGTTGCTGGAATGAAAACCCGGCAGAGCACCCAATTAGGTGCCACAAGGGACTCAAAGAAATATCACTCGGAGTCCCTTACAAATCATCTGGGTCCCAAGATGTGGCAGAGATAAAGCACAAGGTAGGAGTCGGGGTGGGGGCGACAACAGGCAGGAGAGGCCCCTGAGGCCTATAGCACTCAATGTGTTCTCACCTGAGACAGAAAACATCGTGTTTGGTTGCCTGATGTGGCACTGCTTTTGTGAGAAGTATGGTCAGATAGCCTGGTAAATCCTGCCTGGAATAAGGAATCACAGTAGTGCCTGCTCACAGAGAGGTCAAGCAGCGTTCATTACAGGAAGAGAAAATGGGGCAAGGAGAAGAGAGCAGAACACAAAAATGGAGGAAGAAGAGAAAGAGAAATGTGGAAAGGAGAGCCAGGGAACCTGTACTTGGTCATCGTGCATGAGTGTTTCCCATGTTACCAGATTCTTCCCATCAGCATCACATGCACTGCAATTCATTCCACCTATAGCCCCTTCGTGGCTCCCTCCTCTCCTTCCAGAGCCTCATTTCTCTGCTGTCCATGTCTTTGCTGCTGTCTCCAACTCTTCTCCATCACCTCCTTTCAAACCCTGCTTGCACTGCTCTGCAGATGCTGCTCAAGATCACTCATGACATCTACATTGGTGAATCCAGTGCCAGTTCCAAGTTCTCATCATCCTTGCCACAGCTGACTTTGAACCACTGGATTCACCTGGCTTCCAGGATGTTATACTCCTCTGGCTTTCCTCCTATCTTACTCGTCCTTCCCTGTTAGTCCCCTTTCTAGCTCCTCTTTAATTCCTTCACCTCTAAGTGTCAAAGAACTCAGTACTTGGACTTGTTCTCTAGACCCGATCCCTCCCTTGGGAATTTCAGGTAGTCCTATGGTTTTAAATGCTGTGTATGTTGCTGACTTTTATATTTTTATATATGCAGCCAAGGCTTACGCCCTGAACTACAAACTTATTTATCAACTACCGCTCTGCATCTTTACTTGCTTCCAAACTAAATGAGTCCAAAGCTGAACCTCTGATCTCCCCCTTCAAGCTGTTGTTCCTATTGCCCTGTATATTTCATCATTCTTAGCTCAAGGAGTCAACTTTATTTTCAGTGTCCTCCTCTACTTTTACCTCCTGACTTGAATTATAAGATTCATGAGAACAGAGGCTGTGTTCACCTTCTTCATTACTATAGAACAGTGCCTGACACATAGTAGGCTCTCAATACATATTTGTTGCATGAGCAAAATGAGTATCTGAGGTCAAATCTTGATTTTGCCTCTTACCTTGAACCTCAGGGTTTCTAGGTTGAGCACCAGAGAACTCAGTCAGCCCAGAGAAGAATGTGCTGCTTTTGATCCTGATTATCCATTCATTCAACTGTTGATCACTGAGGCACTAGAGGTGTCAGGCCCTGAAGGCCCCTGTTTACCATGTGTTATTGGCTCAGATCTCTGGCATAGAGTGCTGAGGGGGCCACAGAGGAGCAGTCCTAACTCAGCCTTGGAAGCCTGCTAAGGGAAGGGATAGCTGAGCTGGTGAGACCCCAAGGAAACTGCAGGAAGAAGAAGGGGAAGAGGGTGTCAGAGAGAGGGGAAACAGTGCATCCAAATGCCTGAAAGAGAAGGAACACTTTATATAGTAGGCAAACTGCAGGGAGTTTGCCCTGGCTAGAGCCCATGGATTTTAGGTGGAAGGGGTTGAGATTAAACTTGACGCTGGGGAAGAACTTGACACTGGGGAGGGAGCTGAAGCAGGTGCCCCAAGCCCCTTGTAAGCCCTTTGGAGTAGGGGGGGTACTAGGTCCTTAAGGACTACTGCCTACAATAAATACATGGATGGTCAGAGGGTCTTTGAGCTGAGGGACTTGATGGGTCACAGAGTCACTCTTGCCTCCCTTCCCTGTATGTTTAAAAACTAGAACAAGACAGCTGGGGAAATAGTTCAGTGGTAGAACACATGCTTAGCACACATAGGCCCTAGTTGGATCCCCAGTATTCATTCACAAAAAAACCCCAAAACTGTATTTGTTTTCAGCATTTCTTTATTTCAGCCCTAAAGATTGAACCCACAGGGCCGAGGATTTAGCTCAGTGGTGCCGCCGCCTGCCTTGCAAGCACAAGGTCCTGAGTTCGATCCCTGGTACCAAAAAAAAATTAGAAAAAAAAGCTGGAGTTTCTTATGTCCTTTATTTGCTATCACAACTCCTTGCTCCTCTCCCCAGACACAGCCACTCTTATGAGTTAGTAGTGTGTCTCTCCCATTCTTTTTTTTCAAAGATAGTTTCACAAACGATTGAACATAACAATAGAAAATCCACAATTCTGTTTGATGTGCTGCAAAAATTGTACTGTGCTGTATGCATTATTCCATAACTGTCTGCCTTTACTTAATGTATTTTGAGCTCCAGGTCCCTGCCTATAGACCCAGTTTATTCCTTCCAACTGTGACATGGTGGTGACCCATTCTGTACGTAGATCCTATTTTACTTGCACATTCCCCATTGTCCACCTTTGGGCTGTTCTCGGTGGTTATTCAATGCAGTTGAAAAGGACAGCCTCCCTGGATACTTGTGCTGTAAGCATTTTTCTAGGGTAGAGAATGAGAAATAAAATTGTCAGGCATGCGTTATGGATATTTTCCGTTTTACTGGATAAGGATAAATTGAGGTAATCCATTTCCCCAAAACCCATACTTGCCACGGTCTGATTTTAATCCTTCCTTGCATTTTTGTAGATGAAAAGACTGACGTCTGGCGCTGGGTCTTGGAGCAGGTTAGGGTCAGAGAACAGAGTAACCCCCAGGTCAACTGCTCCTGGTGACATCATCTGGCACCCCCAGGCCCCCGCCATACTATCCCCGTCAGTTCTCTCTGGAAAATTAAGGTTAAGACAACGGAGTATGCAAGGGGTGGGCGGGAAGGGAATGGCAAAAATTCTCCAACATGGTGATTTACCAAGAGTAGAAATGACTGCAAATCCGCCCAGAAAATGGCTTCGCAGATCTGCTGTCCCCTACCTGCGGCGCGCCCCGCCGCACACAGGCACTGCGACTGGCTCGTCCCCGGCCACCGCAAGGGTGGGAAGGGCAATGGCGTCTCCAGTTGCTGACTTTTCAGAGCCGCAGCTCTGTGCTGGAGGGTGGGGTGCCGGGGAGCTCGCAGTTTTTATGGAGGCGTCCGGATTGCAGGCGGAGGTCCAGTACCCGGTCAGCGCGAGCGCCGCCGCACTACCCTGTCGCACGCACAGTCCCCGGAGCCGGTTGGGCTCCGGTCCGAGGTGGCTCCGGTGCCGCGCCCACCTGCGTGGCCGTGGGCTTTGGGGAAAACTGAATCGAGTAAAAATGAGCAAGGAAAGAAGCCTTCGCACTCCCCACCTCGAATCAGCTCAAGGGTCTGTCCCTCCACGCTTGGTGAAGACAAAATTCTGCGGGGACCCGGCTCGTCCTAGGCTGTGGTGTTTTTCCCCCCCAGGAGCTGAGGGTCAGCTTTCGTTTTTTTGTCTTTAGGGCAGGAAGGACAAGCATGAGAATTTAAAGGAAAAAACAAAACCACCGGCCTTGCCCAGCTTCTTTTCCTGAGCCTGGGGGCTCCTTTCTTCCCGTCCTGGGGTGACCTAGAGGGCCTGGTATTTTTTTCTTTTTCTTTTTTTACCCTTACCTACCAGTTTTTGAGCCTGTGCTATGTATCAAGCACTTTACCAAGTGTCTTCTTATTTCTCCTCTTCCTCACCACTGCTCTAAGACAATACAGGCTCTCCGAGGAAAAGTCCCGTGCCGAGGTCAGACATATATGACGGTAAAAGTGGGATTAGGAAATTTCTCCCAGATCCTGGGTTTAAAGGAAAAAAAAGGAGGGTTTGTTTTTTTTAAAAGCTAGCCATTTGCTTTTTAATAATCTAAACAGATCCTTTTGGGAAAAAAATGAGTATTGAGAACAAACACTGCAAATGCACCATCCTGTTTTTAACTTGTCATTTGAGCAAATCAGTAGGAAGAGGGAAGTGGTAAGTGTAAACAGACACTCTTCTAGAAAGCGTGAGCCATTTGTATCAAGGCCTTTAAACACTGTCCATGCCCTCTAATGAGGAAATGGTCACCAGATTCTATCAACATGTAGTGGCCATTGCCTGGGACTCAGCAATTCCACCTACAGAAATCTATTCTACAGATGGGCACAGTGGCACCAGTACATAATCAAACGGAAGTGCAGACATTCATTACTGAATTGTTGCAATAATGAAAAACGGAAAACAACCTTGCATGTATCCATAAAATTGACTTAATTATGACATACTCATCAGCAAAAATTCTATGCTTCATTTTTATTTTTTTTTATTTTTTATTTTTTGGCACCAGGGATTGAACTCAGGACCTTGCGCTTGCAAGGCAGGCAGCAGAACCACTGAGCTAAATCTCAGGCCCTATGCTTCATTTTTAGAAAATGAGGCAGTCTTTTATTACTTTTTTTTTTTTGGTACCGGGGATCGAACTCTGGTCCTTGCACTTGCAAGGCAGGCGACAGAACCACTGAGCTAAATCCCCAGCCCCAAGGCAGTCTTTTATTTATTTCAGTTCTTGTGGTACTGGAAATGGAGCCCAGGGCCTATATCCCCAGCCCTTCTTTATTTTATTTTTTATTTTGAGATAAGGTCTTGCTAAGTTGCCCAGGCTGAGCTCAAATTTGCAATCCTCCTGCCTTAGCCTTCTTAGTAGCTGAGATTTCAGGCATGTAGCACTGCACCAAGCTCCCCCTTTTATATACAGAACAATCATCAAGAAATATTGAGTGAAAGGAGCAAAATGAAAATGTATCTGATGTGCTACTTTCTATATGAAAAGTGGATTATATATAATTAATATATTTATTTAATTTTATTTTATATATAAAATTTTGCCCCCAAAGAAAGTCACACAAGAAGATAATAGATAATCATATTGCCACTACTAAAGGAACAAGTAGGAGAAAGGCATTCCTTTCACTGTGTAACCTTTAGTACCTTTGAATTTCATACCATAGGTACATAGTAGAAATTCAAAATTAAACTTAATAAAATTAGATTCACTGGGTCGGGGATTTAGCTCAGTGGTTCCGCCGCCTGCCTCGAAAGCACAAGGTCCCAAGTTCGATCCCCGGCACACACGAAAAAATACTTGGAAGAAAACATGCCAAAAATTATATAAATAGTCGTGGCTACTGAATAGAATGACTGTGAGTGATCCCCTCCCAGTAGCTTCCTCTACTTTTCAGTGTCCTTACAATGGCCTTTTATACTTTGGATAATTAAAAAAGCAAAACAAAATACTCAAAAATAAATATCCATGGCATTTAGAAAAACTACAGATAAACAAACATGTTAACCCGGCAACTCTACTCTAGAAATAAACCATGTGTAAATAGATGTACAAATGCTCAAAGCATTATTATTAATAACAGGATTATAAATAGCTTTTTTTTATTAGAGGAGATCATGTAAATAAGTTACAGAATGTCTGTAATGTAGAAATGGAGCAGCAGTTATACAGAATGGGGTGGGTTTACTACTATGGGGAAAAAAATCTAGGAATTATCATGATGGGAAAAGCAATTTGCAAAGCAAAATGCATGTTATAATTGCATTGATATACTAAGGAAAGAAAAACAAACTATATATGTATTCAAGGACATTAAATTGTTAACAACAGCTATCTGGTTAAATAAGTAGACAACAAAGGTGAATTGTTTTTGACTTTAAGTTTATCTATAGTATTTGCATTTTTTATAACAATGGGTTCTCATATGATTTGTGTAATTTAAAAGTAACAGTAATACAAGGGGGAAAGTGAAAACAAAGACCTTAAAGGATGCACGAAAAAATTATTAGTGGTTTCACTAGCAAAAAGGGATTGGAGTATAAGGTAGTGGATCATTTTTCTCAATTTCCTTTACATTCCTTAGCATTGTGCCCCTCTTTTTTTCTTTAATAATGCCTACATGTGATCTGGCCTCCTAATTAAACCAGGAACACCAAAGTCCTGGCTGGCCAGAAGCAGCCTCTGCTTTTCTCCGTCCTCTCTTTTTGCTCCACACTAGGTCTCTGTTCTGTTATATAAGGTCTCTCACATGCACAGCACAGGAACTCAAAGCCCCAGATAATACAGCCTCATGTCTCCTTTTACTGAAGAGGATGAAACTGAGACACTGAGATGCCACCACCTCCTGGCAGCTCTGCTGGGAAAGTGGACTAAGGTGACCTGGATCCCAGGCCCCTCCTCTCCCACCTTAAATTTCTAGAGATAACCTAGAGGGGAGAGGACAGCCAAGGACTGTTTCCACCAGGCCAGGGAAGTCTGGGTTGAAGGGCAGCCAGCCCGGCAGCAAGATGGAGAGGCCACAAATTAATATCACCATAGAATCAAATGAGGGGAAAATAAACCCCATCATTTGCCGAGTTCCCTCTGGGCTCAGCTTCAAGCTCCCTTCTTAGATAATGGCTGGTCACACAGATCGACACAGCCATTGCCAGACTTTCCAGAGAGAAGGTGAAAGAGCTCTGGGCCAAATTGGCCTCCAGGGGCCAACATGCTGAGATTCATCACTAATGACTTATCCTGCCAAGAAGGTGGCTTTGGAAAGCCTCCCAGGGCCCAGGAGCTCAGCACTGGAAGATCTGTTTGCTCCAAAAACAGAGCAAGAGTGGTGGTGTAGAGGGGAGGGCACTGGTCTGGAAGCAGGAAAACAGGCTTCGGTATCCAGTGTAGCCATTGTCTCTCGCTTTGTATCCTATGAACCCAGGAGTTGGGGGACAGGCAGGGGCTTCTACATCTTGAGAAGGAAGGGCGGTGTCTGGCCCCCTCCCCCACCACGGTTGTTTCAGAATCCTAGATGTTGAAGCTGCAGTTTCCTTTTCCCCAACAGCTGCTGCCTGTCTGTCTCCATGGCAACCAGGCCAAAAGACTAATTTGCAGGGTCTCTGCTCTGGAGCTTACCTTGGAGCTGAGTTTTCAACTGTCTTTCTGGAAGCCAGGCCATCATCACTCCCTGAGCCTCTGACAATGTCCTCCAGCTACTGTGTGGGAACAGCAGGTGTGGGGCCAGCCAGAAAAAGCACTCCATACATCCTTTATAAACCTAATCCACTTGGGAAGAAGGAAGAGAAACAGCTTTACAGCCAGTAGTCTTTTAATTTGTGTTTCAAAGGCCCATGCACGTCTCCCTAGCTGCTCTGGGCTGCTAATCAGGGATCTGCAAGGGCAGATGGCTTAGGGAACAGGTAGGTTACAAGCAAGGAGTTGCCAGCCTTACCCTCTTCCATTCGCTCAGGCTGTTCCCTGCTCTCTGCTGGCCTCCTGGGTCCAGGGGTCCTGCTGTGGCTTGTCTGGTTCTAACAGGATTGAAACATAAACAATATTTCTCAGATGATCACAGAGGGTCAGGGTAAGGCTCAGAGCCTTACATATTTCTCCTTTGGACACAGTATAATATGGCTAATTATACTTGTTTCTCCTAAAGCCGTTTGTCAGACAGCTACCTGTATCTTTTTCTATTTATATTCCAATACCTCTGCTGTAACAGTGGCCTGTCCATTCTTAGGGTTTAGTCAACTGCCTTGTACATGGTGGTGGTCAATAGTATAGACCCCCTTTATGAACTGACCATAAAACCAGAGTGGAGTCAGGAAGCCTGGTTCTAGATCTAGGCCTATAACTAACTTGGTGTACAATTTTGAGCAAGTTTCTTGCCTTTTCTGGGTCTTATTCTTCGCCTCTGTAAATTGAGTGAATCGGATTGTAATCCCTCGGCTCTAACGTGCTGTGGATTTCCCAAGGGAAACGTCCACAAAGCTCCCCACACAGAAACCAGGGCAACAGCAGGTGGTCTCACTCCATAGAGTTGTAGTCGGTTTTGAGTAAAACCAATTCTGCTTGGACCTGGGGCTGGATGGCCTGCCTCATGCTGGAACGGATGGAAGCCAGCTCCTGCCCTGGTGGCTTGGTTGAACCTCTGCCTGACCAATCTAGAGCAAACCAATGCAACTGGACCCTCTTGCTCTCAGGAAACACTACCAACCAGCACTACCTGCTCCCCAAGGAGCAGGGGGCCTGGAACTCTGTAACCCGGAACAGCACTGTGCTGATCTGGAAGCTTAGGGTCTGGAGCTAGTAGCTGGGGCAGTGTCCTAGAAACCCATCTTCCTCTGGGCCTCACAACAAAACCTCATCACTGAATCTCATTTACATGTGTTTCTTTCTTGCATCTCATCAAAGCATAACTACATGGTTAGAGTACACACCTCAACATGTGCTAAGAGAAGTGCAGAGGTGACCACTAGGCTCTATCCCGACAGTGAAGCAGCCACAAACTTTCCTTCAGGCAGCCTGCACTCCAGCTGCACTGAAGACTCGCACACTCTCCCAGCCTTCATATGTGCTGTTCTCTCTACCCTTCTCCAGGCCTCCCCGTCACCCCCTACTCTTCCTCCTTCTCGTGGCCTTCTCTGGCTCCAATTGTTGTTTCCTTTCTACTCTCCACATTCCACACGGCTTCTGGACATCCCAGTGAAGTTCTCCCAGTTGTGGATTTCTCTTTAAAGTCCTCACATCTATGTGTCATAAATAAATCTTTTTTAGATCTGCCCTTCCTCTCTTTGAATTTCTAAGTTTAAGTTTGTCCTTGGGACTCCAGAAACAGAGTCTGGCACAGGAGAAGTATTCTATCTATATTTTTCCAGTATCACAAAAATTAATAAGTGAGAGAAGGAAACAAAGCTACCATCTGTGATTTTTTTTTTTATAAAGAGGTTTAGAATTATTAGCCAGGTATGGAAGTGCATGCTTGCAATGCTAGCACTCAGAAGGCTGAAGCAGGAAGATTGCAAGTTTGAGGCCAATGTAGCAATTCCCTATCTCAAAGTACAGCCCCCACCACACACAAAAGAATCATGCCTTGCATTTGTGTTGTACTTTCAATGTTCTTGAAATGTTTCTGATTTCACTTGCTTCTTCTTTTTTTTTTTTTTTTTTTGGTACCAGGGATCGAACTCGGGTCCTTGTCTATCTGTCCATCTATCTATCTTTCTG
>NW_004624764.1:10023043-10151660 GCF_000247695.1 Heterocephalus glaber
GATCGAACTCGGGTCCTTAAGCTTGCACAGTAGGCACTGAAACCACTGAGCTAAATCCCCAGCCCCTCACTTGCTTCTTTTGCTTCTCACCATACCCCAGAGGTAGACAGGGAAAGGAATATGAGCCTGTACAGTAGACAAGGGGCCCAGTTCCCTGAGGTACAGTGACCTGCTCAAGGCCACGGGGAATATGAGCGGGAGTTGGTAGAGCACTCCCACCCACGATCTGAGTCTGGGGCTTGTTTTACCTCCTGGCTTCTGGATGTGCCTGTAAACTTCCATATGAAAGGCAGGAAAGGGAAGGGAGCTTTGTCACCAAGGATCCTTTGGCCCTCTGGGGGACCTCTCTTCATAAAAGCCCAAAGCTATAGTTCCAGGGAAGGAAGCTTATAGAAGCATGGAAACGTAGACTCAGAGCCAGTGGGCTGGGCTCTAGACTTGGGATTTCTACTTTCTAGCTCTTTGATCTTGGATATATTGCTTATTTTTCTCTTGAGCCTCAGTTTCCTGAGAAGTGACAGGTCCCTGCTTCACAGGACTGTTATAGAATCTATGAGGACCAAGGGTGAAAAGATTTTATGTCCTGTGATGTATCGTATGCATGCCGGTGGGGGGAGGGGGAGACAAAATGACATGGCACACTCGAAGCAGGCAGACAAGGCCCAGACCCAACCCTGGGTCAGGACGTTCCCTAGATGGAACTCTACAGCTGAGGCCTCTGTCACAGCGATGAACTCACCCCCATCTATACAGCCCCCTGTCCCCCTTCCTGCCACTGCCTGATTTGGAGGGGAGGGAGGGCAGGGTAAAGAGTTCCTCTTCAATTTGAACCCACAAGAGGGCATTTTCCTAAATTCCTTGGCCTCATAAAAAAATATCTGCTTACTGGTGGCTTATAAATCCACCAGGTTCTGACCAGCATCCTCTTCCCAAATACATTTGGCCATTTTGGTACTTATTTTTTCTACATGGGGTGAGTAGGGTGCATGTAACTCACAGCTCCTGCCCTGCTGGCCTCGATTGGGATAGGGAGCAGAAGAAGGTATTGGTATGTGCAAGAAAATTACTTTTACTTCTACTTTTAAATTTAATTTAATTTTGTTTTTTTGAGACAGGGTCTTGCTATGTAGTTCAGGCAGCTTTGAACTCACTATGTAGCCCAGAGTGGCCTCAAACTGGTAGCCATCCTCTTGCCTCAGCCTCCCGAGTGCTGGGATTACAAGCATGTGCCACCACATCCAACTAAGTTATATTAAAGCCCCAGAAAAGCCACACATACCTCTTCAGTTAGTTACTCAAATCTTTTTTAAAAATTAATTTTATTGGTACATTTAAGGTATAAAATATAATGACATCCATCATTGGAAATTTGCAAGTCACTCAAATCTTATAGGGCCTTGTAGAAGATAAAATGAAATCCCTGGCTGCTGTGACATTTTATACCTTCTCCCCAGAAAAGGCTCATTGCTATAGTGGTATTGTTTCTTTTTATATTCACATTATCTAAGGACATGGGTGCAGTCTCTAATCTCACACAGTTAACTGTACCTGGAGGCAGGAAGATAGACTACACTCCCCTTCCAGCCAGCACCAGGGTGCTTACTTGCCAGTACCAGCCTTGAGGCCATGAACTCCTGGAGGGCAGGCAACTGCCTCATTCATATAAGCATCTGCGGCGACTAGCCCAGTGCGAGGCATACTATAGGCACTTAATAATTACAGTCGCTGTTTATTGTGTCCTGTGCTAGGCACTTTTTCTATATCATCTCACTCCTTACAACAATCCTGCAAAGTAGATTTTCTTTCTTTTTTTCTTTTCTTTTCTGTCTTTGTGGTGATGGGGATCAAATTCAGGTTCTCAGGCATCCAAGGCAAGTACTCTACCTCACAGCTATACCTCTGGCCCCAGAAATATTATTATTCTATTTTACGGATGAAGAAACAGGTACAGAAAGGCAAGGTAACATGTCCAGGGTGACATGGACAGTAGATAGCAGAACAAGACTGGAGAGAGGCTGACTAGCTCCTGAGCTTGTTTTTTGCAGTTCCATAGTTGGCTCCTGGCCATTCGTCTCCACTGCTAGAAACCAAACCTGTGCTTCACAGTGCCATTTCTGAAAGGCCAAGAGGCAGAGTCCAGCCCTGACTCCATCCTGTATTCCTGATTACCCTCTCCATCCCAATGGCAGAGTAGGGCTTTCATCCTGGTGCCTTTCCTTATTCCTGATGTCTGCAATGGTGGGTGGCAAGGATTTCTTATCACAAGTGCACTGCAGCTAGCTGAAAAGGAAAACTCATGATGATCAAAATAATGAGGCAGTTGAAGGACACTTTGGGCTCTTGTTTATCCTCCAGGGAGCAGCATAGCCTAATCTGGACCATGCCGATGACTCCTTCCCCAGCGAGGCTCATTTGGTTGTCTGTGAAGTGATACCAGTGCTGCTGACCCTTCTCAGAGAAGGGGAAGGGGAGGAGGTGTGTGGGGGGAAGCCAGGGCTTGGACTGGAGAAGAATAGAGATGAAAAAGCATGAGTTTCAGGCTGGCTTTAGAGCACAGCATCACTGCTTTTAGAAGTCAAAAGTTTTTCTCCTTCCTTCTTTCCTTCCTTCCTTCCTTCCTTCCTTCCTTCCTTTCTTTCTAGTGCTGGGGCCATGCACATGCTAAGCACATAGTCTACTCCTGAGCTACATCTCCAGCCCAAGAGTCTCTTTTTTAATACATGTTTATAAAACTTCCTTCGGAGCTCTTTGTCTTGCCTATTTTGCTAACTTTCTCCTTCCTACAATGAGAGTTAAAGAAGAAATGACTGTAATTCAGAGGGTGCTTAGATCCAAGCTCTTGGCCAAGGAGACACTGGGGGCTCAAAGTCTTACAAGCCCCCACCTGTCACTAGGAGAAATTCTGGCAACAGCTTGGAAAGTGGCTTTGGCTGGCTGTGGGGGCACGGGAATTTTCCAGTGGAACATAAACAGGTTGTGTGGAGGGAAGCTCACTCTGAACTAGGGAGGGGTCCTTGATCACCTGTCTCTTCCTTTGAGTCCATGCATGGACTGCTAAAACAGACACTGTCATCCAAGGACTTGTGGGCTCAGCCAAGACAAAAATGGTATTTAGCAGAAGAGAGAAATATGAATTCAACTCCCAGTTCAGTTATGATTTAGACACAGCCGTGGGCAGAATAGTAATGAGCTCTTTATTTTAAGCAAGCAGTAGAGAGATGAAAATAGATCAAGTGTGTTGAATCAATCCAGGTTTTTGCAATCTGTGAACTAGATTTAAGGCCACACCTTTATCAGGCAGAAGAGACAAGTATGAGAAGTCTTTCCTCTTTTTTTTTTGGTACCGGGGATTGAACTCAGGACCTTGAGCTTGTGAGGCAGGTACAGTGCCACTGGGCTAAATCCCCGCCCCTGAGAAGTCTTTCTTAAAAATAAAACCGCTTTGTCTTCAGAGAAGAGTGTTCCTACTTGTCTTCATTATATTTCTCGTTGCTGAGACAAAATGTCCTACACTCAAATTTAAGGAGAAAAGGTTTATTTCAAATCACAGATTGGAGAAGTTTCGGTCCATAGTCTGGAGGCTCCCAGGCAAGGTGGCATGGCAGAGGGGATTCACAAAGGGGAAATAGTCCATGGCAGGGTAGGCAGAAAGCAGCATGCAGCAGCAAGCACCCCTTTCCCTTTTATCCCATCCAAGCTATAAGCCTTTAGGGTGATGCCACCCACACCCAAGGTGGGCCTTCCATCCACACCCAGAACCATGATAAACCAATTAGTGGAATAATTCAGTAGCACACAACCTTAATCCCTGTATCCCACACCCTAGGTCCAGCCACCTCTGAAAAGCCCCACCTATGAGCACATGAGGCTTTGGGGGGACATTTAGATACAACCCATAGCACTATTGTTGCAGAGTAAATTTCATCGAAATCATGGCTGGAGGAGGTTTAGACTTCATCTTGGGGCTAGATTCGGAAGGGAAGCCATTTCCCTTGGGCCTCTGGATCCAAGCCAAACAAAAACACCCTGGACTATCCCTCAAGATCCAAAATAGCAAAAGCTGTGACAGTGGTTCCCATCTATGTATTTGTTGCCAGACACTTTATACATATTGTTTCATCTCGATCTCAAAATACCTTTTATCTACATTCTGTAAATGAGGAAACTAAAGCTCACAGTAAGGGTCTAGCCCAACACCACACAATTAAAAGCACACGGTATGTGTGTGGGGGGCAGGGATTTAGCTCAGTGGTGCCACCACCTGCTTGCAACCACATGGTCCCGAGTTTGATCCTCATACAAAAAAAAAAAAAAGCACACAGCCAGTAGTTAAATGTAGGCCTGCTTGACCTCAAAACAAAGGTTTTCTCTATGTCAGAGAGGCTTTTGCTCAATTGTCACTTTTCAGAAAGGCCTTTTCTGCCTTAATGATTTAACCATGTAATGCCCATCCCTGGCATTCTATGTGCCCAACATCTGTTTTATTTATATTATATCATTTGACATACTGGATTCTTGTTTTTTTAGGGGGGGTACCGGGGATTGAACTTGGGTCCTTGTGCTTGTGCAGCAGGTGGCAAAACCACTGAGCTAAATCCCCGGCCCCAACCAACTGGATTCTTTATTTGTTTTTTGTTTTTGTTTTTGTTTTTGCTACCGGGAATTGAACTCAGGTCCTTGTGCTTGCGAGGCAGGCGGCAGAACCACTGAGCTAAATCCCCGGCCCAACTGGATTCTTACTTACTTGTTTATTGTCTTTTTCTTCCCCTAGGAACCAGGTTCCATGAGGGCAAAATTTTTTTTTTTTTTTTTTTTGGTACTGGGGATTGAACTCGGGACCTTGCGCTTGCAAGGCAGGCGGTGGCGCCACTGAGCCAAACTCCTGGCCCGAGGGCAAATATTTTTATTGGTATCCCAAGGACCTAGTAGAGTGTCTGGAAAATTAATGAATATGCTGTGAATAAGTGACTGCTGAAAAACCTCTTGCTTGGTTTTCTGTTGGCAAGCTGACAGAAATGCATGCCACATTTGATAAAAAGCAATTCAGTGATCCTTTCGGAAACCTGCAGGTTCTAAACTCTGATGGAGTAAAAGATAAAGCAGACAGACATTTTTGGCGGGCCACTTTTTGGAAGAAAGGGCATTACAGAGAATAGGGCATCTGGGCTGCCAAAGAGTGAGACACAGATATGAGGTGTCAGTTCATAAGTTAATTTGAACACACACAGAGACCTGTGAACAAAAAAAGAAAACAGGTAACTAGGGATGCTAGGACCAATGGCAGAACTCAGCCTCTAGGAAGAACCAACAGAGCCATTCCAACAGGGCCATGTGGCATGGGTTGTGTGCTTGCTACCAATAATGTTCTTCTTCAGCCAGGAAGATAAAAGGGTAATAAGACTTCCCTGCAGCACAAACATTGACTAGACCAGAGAAGAGATTACAAAGTCATTTTAAAGCAGCAATTCTTTAGCTTGTCTAAACTGATCACTTGGGGCAAGATTCTTGGCCCCACTGGGGATTAAATGGGATAATGCATGGAACATGAGGGCCTGGAACATGAGGACCACACATTTGCTATTAAATTGAAATCCTCTTCTGAAAACCTGGTAAATACTACATATTCTCCCTCTGGAAAATACACATTGACCATACACTGGAAGTTTTGCATACAATTTCAAGGGCATAGAGCCCTCCAGAGACCCACAGTAGTTATGAACAAATGCTATGAGACGGATCAATTTCCAGGCCAACAAGGTTTATTCACAGTATATTCAACACATCTAAAGGAACAATGTGAGGGTGGGAAAGGGGTTAGTTACCCTGAGAAGACCAGAATTAGAGAGTTGACGCAAATACTGTATTCACATTCCAGCTCAGCAAAGGGTGGGGTACTGTGGCCCAAGGACCCATGTATGCGTCCTTGGTGGCAATGGCTTAACCCTGCTACGGAGATGTGTACAGCACGGTTTGATCTGACCTGATATTTTTTAAAATTATTATTATTATTACAGTGCTGGGGATGGAACCCAGGGCCCATGCATGCTAGGCAAACACTGTACCACTATGCCACATCGGCAGCTTTGTTGGCCTGATAGCTAACATTTGGGTCATGTCACTTAATTCCTCTTGTTCCATATCACCAAATCAATCTTTCCACTATAACATGGCTCCTTCAGTGGAGGGTCTACAGGGAGAGGAAGGGGGCAAGGAGTCCAGGTTCCCTCCATTTACATTTCTCACTGCCAATTGGTGAACCAGATTCTGGGTTTGCAGAACAGTCTGAAAGTGTAGCTCAACCATCTTCCTCTCAGGCACATATATCAGTTTTCTATACCCACAGGCTTCGTGGGTAACAGCCTGTAAACCCTAATGTGCTGAAGTCGAGAGTTCTTGTTTCTTATTGAATTTTCTTATGAGTGACTTCGTTTTTTTCGGTACCGGGGATCGAACGCGGGACCTTGTGCTTGCAAGGCAGGCAAAGTGACAAGTAACTTCTCTCATAAGAATCTATCCAAAGGAAATAATTAGAAGCTGTACATGCATATACAAAGATGTCCAGTGCAGTGGTTTAAAAAAAAACAATTTTTAAGTTGATTTGTAGATTAACACACAGTTTTAAGAAATAATATTAAGAGATCCCATGTATCCTTCACCCAGTTTTCCCAAAGGTAACATCTTACATAATCACAACCAGAAAATTGTCATTCATATAATCCACCCACCTTATTCAGATTTCATCACTTTATGAGTATTCTTTTATGTGTGTATATTTAGTTCTATGCAGTTTTATAACCTGTAATTTTGTGGAACTATCACTATAGTCAAGACACTGAATAGTTCCATCACAAGAGATAATGTTAATTTTTACACTAAAAAGTAAAAACAAGCCAGGGTAGTGGTGTATGTCTATAATTCCAGCTCTGAAAGACTGATACAGGAGGATTCCAAGGTTGAGCTCAGCTAAGCAACTTAGCAAGATTAAAGAGGTAAGAATATAGCTCAGTGTGAAGAGTCCAGGTTCAGTAAGTTCAGTATCCAATATTAGACCATTGGTTACATAAATTGTGTTATATTTATAGGGTAAGACAATATTTAGTCACTTAAAAATGCTATATAAACCTTATAAAATGTTTATAAAGATTACTTAACATGATAAAATGCTTATAAAATACTAAGTTTTATATAAAATATTTATTTTTAATCTTTTTTTGGTGGTCCTGGGGGTCAAACTCAGCCTATGCTAAGCCTATGCTGTATTACTGAGTTTTGGTGGGTTTTTTTGTTACCGGCGATGGAACTCAGGTCCTTGCGCTTGTGCAGCAGGCGGCGAAACCACTGAGTTAAATCCCCGGCCCTGTACCACTGAGTTTTATCTCATATTTCCCAGGCTGGCCTCGAACTCCTACACTCAAGTCATCCTCCTGCTTCAGCTTCTCAGACTCTAGAGTGCTGCTACTATGGGTGCATACAGCTGTGTCTGGTTCAGGAATATAAACTATACACTTGAAGAAAATAGGCTAGAAGTTTCTGGTACTATTTACTTTTGGGTAGTAGGATACTTTATGCTTTTTTTCCTGTTTTTCATTTTCCAAAAATTTCTATCATATGTATATTATAACTGTGTTCCCCTCAAATTCACATATCCAAGCTCTACCCTCATACATGATGCTATGCAGTGGTGGGACCCTGGGAGATAATTAGGTTTAGATGAGGATGGAGCCCTCACGATGAGCTTAGTGCTCTTATGAGAAGAGGAAGGGGCTGGAGGTATAGCTAGGTGGTGGAGTGCTTGAAGGAGAGGAAGGAAGACCAGAGGTGTCCTTCCAGCATGAGAGAAGATAGCAAAAAGACAGTCATCTGTAAGCCAGGAGTGGCACAACTCGCCAGGAACTGACTCGGCCTGAATCTTGGCCTGGCCTTGGCCTTCCCTATCTCCAGGACTGTGAGAGATAAGCCTCTTATCTCATTCCCCTGCCCCGAGCTGCGGGGGGTTATGTTATGGCAGCCTGAGCTGATTAAGACAGTATAAAACAAGTAAATTAATGATTTGAGGCTGTGATCCTAAAGAGAGAAGGGACAGCTCCCTGAGGAGGCAACTGCCCCATTTATACCAGGATTTCAGGGAGCCGGGGCTGGGCCTGTCACCCAAAACAGCTCAGAAGAGGTCTTACATGCTCTACAGCCCTGGGTTTGAACTGGGTGAACCAGGAAGGTGAGGGTGTCCCTTGGGGCCCGACTTTCTTACCAGAGACAAGGAGGCTGGAGAGGCTGAGCAGCAGGGCCTGGGGCAGGGTTCCGGGGACGAGGTGAGGGCAGCAGCTAGTTCACCCTTGCCAGTTTACTCTCACCTCCTCTTTCTGCACCCCAGGAGGGAGAGGAGAGGTGTGGGGATTGAGACAAGGATGGGTGGGACAGCGGCTCAGGCAGTGACCCATAGGCCACAGGGGATAGACGAGGGCCGTCGGGGCCTGGAATCTGCCCTGCCTGGGCTGGGGCCCAGTCTGCAGAGACTGTGCCTCATATGGTAAGAGTTGTGGCCTGGAAGCCAGTGATGTGAGTCCCAACGCAACTGTGGTTCACTGAAGGGCAAACTGGCAAAGCCAGTTTACTGCAGGGGATGTTTGGTCATGGGAGATGTTTTGTTAGAATTGAGTCAAATACAAAATCATGGTTAAAAAAGTTTTCCAGGTAATTTATGAAAGACATACCCAACCCTTCCCTTTTCTCTGATGCTCATCCTACTGCCGACTTTTAGTCCACCACGGACCTTGTCTCTGTTTCTGATTTGCATTTTCATCTGCCTCTGATCCCTCCTCTCCTCTCCTCACTCCGTACTCACTTGATGGCTTTTCGGGGCGGGGGGAGGGGTACAGCACCGGGGACTAAACCCAGTTCTTGAGCATGCTAGGCACATACTCAGCCCTAATGATTTGCTTTTCAGGGTAAATGTTCTTGTATGAATAAGAGCATTTATTAATGTGTTAATGTTTCTATGGGTGGATGGTAGCTTCAAAGTATAGGAAATAGTAATGATATTGAAGTGCTTTTTTTTGGTACTGAGGATCGAACTCAGGTCCTTGGATTTTTGAGGCAGGTGGGGAAACCGCTGAGCTAAATCCCCTGCCCTAAGGTGCATTTGATAGAAAGTGAGAGATCATAGAGAGGCTCCCTGGTGGAAAAAAATGAGAGGTTCCAGAGAGAAGAGAAAATGACAACCCTTCCTGGGAATGAAATACTCTGGAGTCCTTCTGAAGATACTGGTGGTCTGTCTGACTGGAATTCTGCCCTTTAGGGGCCTACCTGCCCTTTTGCCATCCCATGTGGTCTGATAAACTGTCACAGCTCCATGCTGCCTCAGGGAAAGAGGCGGTCCACAACACAGGCCTGGCCAATCTGAGTTTCTATCTCCTGTCCACAAAGACTAGGCTAAGGGCTGGGGATTTAGCTCAGTGGTGCCGCATCTGCTGGGCAAGTGCAAGGTCCTGAGTTTGATTCCTGGTACTGGAAAAAAAAAAACCCACAATGACTAGGCCAAAAGGTGAGTACCTGCTCCAAACAGCACTGGCTTCTTTCCATGGGTGTCTCATAATCTGGTGGCTGGGAGGGAGCGTTGCGGGGGTCTTCCCTGGGATCATGGACCAAAGGATGCTGGGAGTCTGGGGCTGCTGGCCGTCATCTTGCCTCCATATGAACAGTCAGCAACCCTGCTTCAAAGTTCCTACGCCAATAAAGTCCCTTTTTACTAGAACTAGATCGAGTCTAGTTTCCTTTCTTTCTTTTTTTTTTTTTTGGTACCGGGGATCAAACTCAGGACCTTGCACTTTTGAGGCAGGCAGCTAAATCCCCAGCCCAAGTCTAGTTACTTTTGCAGCAGGTCCCTGACACATTTTGCATGTATGAGAATCCCAAGATCCTGCTTAAAAGGGAGCCTGCTTATCCACACGCCCCACCCATTCTCCCGAGTCCACAGTCACAGACCTTCTACTCAGGAAAGGGATCATCTGTGTTGAGAATGGCTCACATACTCTAGAGGAAACTGCACCAGCTATCCTTCCATACAACCAACCACATCTTTCATTCATCAAGGACTTTCTTTCAAAAGAGATGCTCATTTCAAGCACACATATTGGCGATCTGACCTTCAAGGAAAAAGGTCAGCCTTCAAAGTTTGAAGAAATAAAGGGCCAAAACTCAGACTAGCATCAGACCTCAACAACAGAACTGCATGCTGAAAGACAAAGGAGGGATGTTTCCCTCAATATTCAGAGGGGAAAAAATGAATTTATACCTAGAATTCTCTATTCAGTATGTTCAGGCTATGTTGGTTGACTCAAGCTGGCCAGGGAGACATATCCTTTAGGATGTCCTTTATGTTAAGGGGGAGCCAGGGTACATAACAAGGACTTGGAGAGAAGATACATAAACCCCTGAGGACTAGATCCAGGCACTTACAGCAGGCAGGAGGGAGAGGATGCTGAGCAGCTAGTGCAGGCTGTCAGGGTTGAGTCTGCAACAAGGCTAGAACAGAGAGGAAGAGCAGAACTTAGTGAAGAGGAGAAGTGAGAGAGTATTTCAGAGTCTATGGCTTGTTTCCAAAGCTTAAAAGCAGAGATTCTTTTCTTTTCTTTTTTTTTTTTGGTACCGGGGATCAAACTTGGGACCTTGCACTTGAGAGGCAGGTGCCAGAACCACTGAGCTAAATCCCCCACCCAACAGAAGAGATTCTTTAAGCACTGGAGGGAGAGAAGATGTTTGGCCATGGGAAAGAAAAAAATGCAAGCTAGAGAATAGTCAGAAAAATAATGGAATGATTAAGTAAAATTCTAAATTAATCTGTGTCTCAGTATCTTCATTTATAAAATCAGGACACTGATAGTACCTACCTCATAAAATTGTTGGGAAAATTACATGAATAATCTCTAAGTCTCTTAGCTAAATGCCTGGAACAAGTACCGTCATAAGTATTAGCTCTTAAATAAGCTATCCAAGGTCACACAGCTAGTAAGTAGTGTCTAGGATGTGACAGTTTCTCTGACTGCTAAGTCAAAGCCCTTAACTGCTAGGCTCTAGGGAATAGTGAGCACCATTTATTGAACACGGGACCCATATGCTACATTAGTTAACTCACATATGCATGTAATATCCCTGAGCTGGGTGTGGTCCTTTTACATCAAGCATCACTTAACTCATACGCCCAGGTTCACTTGCCTGGTTTGAGGGCCCTCTCCTTAGCACCACCTTGGGAGCCAGGAGGTGTGGGTCCCAGTGTCACATCTGCCACTGATCAAGCTGCATCACTTAGCTGCATCACTTAACTTTGAATTCCTCATTTTTTAAAGGGCAGGGAAAGGGGTGGGGGAAGAGAATGATTGTGTGTGTGTGTGTGTGTGCATGCGTGTGTGTGTGTGTGTGTGTGTGTTGCTGGGACAGAGCTGAGGGCTTTCATGCTGAGCTACATCCCCATTCCTTTTTTCACTTTTTATTTTGAGAAAGGGTCTCATTGAGTTCCTGAGTTGCAAGGCTGGGCTCGAACTTTTGATCCTCCTGCTTCAGCTTCTCAGAGTGCTGGGATTACAGATGTCCCCTAGCACACCTGGCTGCAGAGAATGACCTCTGTGATCCTTTAAACTCTACTGTTCTAGGGATTCAACGAAATCAGGCAACACTCCAGGTAGGAGAAAGGGTATCTCTGAGTCAGATAGGATTCCCCATCTGACTGTACAATATCAACCCACAGAGGTCCAGAGGCGCCGAGACGTGAGTCCAGGTCTCCAAAGCATTAGTCATCGTCTGCTTCCATTCCCTGGGGGACCTGCAGGGACGCTGCTCCAATTATCCTGGATTGATAAGGGACCTCTAGGATGATGAAAGGGTGGGAGAGAAGATGTCAGAGGGCACAGTGGGAGATCTGGATCATTCAGCCGGAGGACAGAAGGCAGGAAGGGCCTGTCTTCAGGTCTCCAGTGAGTAGGGGTGGGGCTGGGCGGCATGGAAAAGGATAAGAGGTCAAGGCTGGGGTGTCTGGGAACTGACTCCAGCCCTGGCTCTGTCACTAAAAGCAGTATGACTTTTATTTGAGAAGTTACTTCACTTCTCCAATATTCAGTTTCCACATCTAAAAATTAAGAAAGAGAAAAAACTCCACCAATTTATACAAAGAAATGTATACTGAGCTGGGTGTAACTGGAGGTTATGTGGGTTTGAGGCCAACTTGGTAACTTATCGAAACCTTGTCTCAAAATAATTTTTTTTTTTTAGACAGGGTCTCGCTATGTAGTGCAGGCTGGCCTCAAACTCACAGCGATCCTCCTGCCTCAGCCTCCTGAGTGCTGAAATTATAGATGTGTACCACCACGACCGGCTCAAAATAAAATCTTAAGGGATAGGTATTGCCTTAGTTACTTTTTCTTGTGTTGCTGAGACAAAATACCTGACATCCAAAGTTAAAGGGGAAAAGGGTTATTTAGCTCACAGTTTGCAGAGGTTTCAGTCCATAATTGGCTTCCTTCAAGGCAGGGCAGCACATGGCAGAGGAGCAACAGTTCATGGTGGCAAAAGACAGCAAAAGCAAGCAAGCAAATTTAACAGTGTTTTTCTGCCCCTTTTATCTTATTCAGACTATTTAGGGTGGGTAGCACTCACACCCTTAATCCTAATGCCCTTGAGGCTAGCATTGCACATGAATCAGTCACACACTCTAAATTCAGCCACCTCTGGAAAAGCCCCACTTACAAATGCATGAGGCTTTGAGGGGACATCTAGACACAAGCCATAACAGGGCTGTAGCTCAGTACTCCTAGGTTTAATTCCCAATAGCCCCTCCCCCCAAAAAAGATATTGTAGGCCCGGGGATTTAGCTCAGTGGTTTCGCCGCCTGCTGCGCAAGTGCAAGGACCCCAGTTCGATCCCTGGTACCAAAAACAAACAAACAAACAACAAAAAAAACCACAAAACAAAACACACACACACACACACAAAGATATTGTAGCTAAAAATTAGAAATGGCACAAATAGCCTGGCAATGGTGAGAACTACTAAGCATAGGGTACGTTGATACAACAGAATACCATTTGAATTGGGAGTGCTGAGTAATAGCTAACATATATTGAGCACTACACAGTAAGCGAAGGTAAGGGAGGGAAAAGTCTTTACATGAAGAGTCCCATTTAATATCCTGGGGAATCTTCTGGGGTAGGTGTTATCACTTTTTTAGATGAGTTAACTGAGGTCATGAAAAGTTAACTCATCCAACTAGTCAATAAGCAATGGCATCAAGCTGGGCATGGTGATGCACACCTGTAGTCACAGCTGTTCAGGAGGCTGACAATCTCAAGTTCAAAGCCAGTCTGGGCAATTTAGAGAGACTCTTGTCTCAAGGTGAAAAATAAAAAGGGCTGAGGTATAGCGCACGTCCATGAGTCCCTGGGTTCAATCCCAGTACGGGGTTAGGGTGAGGGAGACTGGAAATCCGATCAGAAGTATTTCCAGTTACTTCATGTTGCCTACAGCACTGGTTGGCAACCTTGGCTGCATATTGGAGTTGCCTGAGCAATTTCAAAATCCCCTGGTGTCCAAGTCTACTCCTAGAACTTCTGATTTAATTGATGTGGGTGTGGCTTTGGCACTGAAAGTATAGAATACTTTGGTGCTGGTCCAAATCTGGCTCCTTTGCTTAGTGTAGAGGCCCTCTTGGATGTACTTCTTCAGTAAGCTCTCCTACATCCTTATTTTTCACCTATTTTCTCTGCACCAGTTATAATTTCCTGTACATGTTATGTCTTTATTTATTTATTTCAGTATCAAGAATTGAACTCAGGACCTTGAGCCTGTGTTACTACTGAACTAAATTTCCGGCCCTATATTTATATTTATTTACCTGTGCCTTTACATGTTATTTCCTTGACTTGGGATACATTTCTTCTCTCTCATAAAGCTAGAACACTATTCATCTTCAGTACTGTGGTAGCCTGTCCAGGATGGCCCCAGTGATCCCAACCCCTAGAGTCATATTCCTGTGGAGTCACCTTCCGCACTAAGCAAGGCTGACTTCTGCAATATAATATGGGAATGATGATGGGTTATAGCTTCCAACAATGGTTCAGAAAATGCATTGTAGCTTCCATCTTTTTCTCTCTTGGATCATTTGCTTTGGGAGAAGCCAGCTTGAGGCCAAGTCTTGAGTAGCAGCTTCAAGGAGATCCCATGTAGTGAGGGACTGAGGCCTTTTGCTAACAGCCACATGAGTGGCTTCCATCTTGGAAAGGATCCTCCAGCTGGAGTGAATCCTCCCAACTGAAGGCTTGATTGCAGTCTATGAGAGACCTTCAGCCAGATTCACCCAGCTATGCTGCTCCAGAATTCTTGAGCCATTGAAAGTGTGAGATAATGTTTGTTCTAAACTGTTAAATTCTGGGATAATTTATTATGCAGCAATAGATACCTAATAAAAATACCAAGCCCGAGAATATGATACTCTATGAAGACTGCTTACTCCTCTTCTCAAATTGACCCTGTGCCACTTCTGAGCCATATACAGCACTTGTCACACGGACCTAAGTGTTGACTTGCTTTTCTTGTCCTCTAGGTGCAGTTCTATAAGAGCCAGGCCAACCATACTGCAGGCGTCCATAAGTGCTTCTAGAGTAAGGAAACACACATAAGAACTGCCATCTGAGTTGATTCTCATATGTCTTCTCGGCCAGATTTCTTCCTTACAGAAAAGCTCCAAAGTATGGTTGCTAGAAATTATGGATGTCTTGGTGGGTAGGTGATCTCAGGACTGTCATCTATGGTTGTATCTAAGCACTAGATTGCAAGTCAGAAGATCTAGATTTTTTTTTCAATGCTGGGGATCAAACCCAGGGTCTGGCACATTAGGCAAGTGCTGCTCTACCTTTGAGTTACACCTCCAGTCCTGGATTTTAAGTCAAGTCTGCTAATGATCTGACAAACTTCTTTGAGCTCTGCTCTCCTCATGGACCAAATTATTTAATTGCTTTTATAATTCTAAAATTGAATGATTCTGTATTTTCAGCTGTAATTTACTCTTGTTCCTTAAAAGAGGAGACAATAGACCAATAAGCCTAAATCACAGCTTCGTATCAGCTTCTCACTCACACACCTGGGCTCCTCCTGGGACTGTCTGGAGTCAACATCTCTCAATCTCTGGGTCATGGCCAGGGCATCTTTATTTTTTTATAGTTCCCAAGTGATTCTGATATCCATCTAGAACAGGCTAATTAGCGAGTGTGGAATCAATAGTCTCCAATATGTAGGTTAAAGATTTTTGAAAAATTTTCTGCCAGTTGGTCGGCTCCATGGTGCATAGAGTACAGCACTGATGGGTTTGTGCCCTGAAATGTTCACTTTCCAAGAGGTGAAAGAATGGGTGTAACCCATCTTTACTACTAGAAAAGCAGCTCAAGCTATACCTTTTACTGTCAGGACTCAATGGGATCCTTTAACAAAAGACCTAACTGCTTAGTGAATTTAGCTTAAGAACAAAGTGTGGGTTATGTTCGCCTTCTTTATTTTTGTGAAATACTGGTAAACAGGAGCTAAGAGTACTGGCCTTGGAGTCCAGCAGTCTAGGTTCAAATTCTGACTCCACCTACATGCTGGCTGACTTAGCTGGGCAGTAAATCTTTATGAACCTCACCTTCCTGATCTGTGGAATGGGGATAACGTGCACTACTTTATAGGAATGAGGTTAGGATTAAATAATACAATGTATGTAAAATACCTAGCATGGTATCTAGTATAGAATAACTGCTCGTTAGACAGTAGCATATTACAACAAAAACAAAATACAGCAAGTATTATTGACACCAACATACATTTGTCTAGTGCTTTGTAGGTCATAGGGGGTTATTATTACATTTTACATCAAGCCCACCAATCTCACCAAAAATACCCTGAGGTGGGCAAGGCAAGACATTAGTGACTCCATTTTACAGATGGGGGGTGGGGGAGCTCAGTAGGATTCTCTGGCTCCAGATCAAACAGCAAAAAAGGTGTCCGTGTCTGAATTCAAACTTGGATGTGATTCTACGAAGATGAATAATTATATATATGCATTTGGCAGGCTGAGCATCTAGGGGCCATCTGGCTTAGCAGCCCGAGGAGGACTGCATTTCTGAGCAGCTTCTTTTTTTAGATGAAAGCAAGATGGGAAAAATAAGTTGGCAAACTGCTTTCCCTCATTTCCAACATTGGTGTGATTTGTGCGCAGCTCTGCCCTCCTAATTCCCAAATGCTATTTGTCCATGTAGCTCTGAAGTTGGCTCTGGCTGCTCTTGGCTGAACTGTGGCTGTTTCTGCCTTGGCCCCACAGCTGGGATCTGAGAAAACCAAAGGACAAGAAGCAGGGGAAGCTGGAGACATCGGAGGGCTGGGCCAACACCAGCTGGTCCCAAGTCTGCCTGGGGAACAAAAAGCTGATGGGGGGGGGGCTGGGATCCCTGCTCCCTGTGTCAGTCAACAGGAAGATGCTCCTTCCCATCCAACAGATGAGTCCTGCTCCTGGAATAATGTAATAAGGTGCAACACTCAATATGGCACAGACTGTAGCTCTCTGGGGGAGTAGGAGGCCAAGAGATCAAATGTTAGTTGAGTTTAATCAAGATGCTTTTCATAGAAGCAGTGGACTAGAAATGGGCCTGAAGCATTAATGGTGTTTGGATATATGGAAAGGAGGCTGTGGAGCCCCTGAAAATAAGCAAAACATCATGAGCAAGGGTGCAAATGTCTGTGTGGGGAATGGGACAGCACCGGAAGCGTGAGAAGTGGCAGGCAGGAGAGGGAGGGTGAGACCAGATGGAGTGGGGAAATGAGATGCAACTCTACAGGAAAGGCACGGTCATGTTGATTCTTAACAACTCAATATAGAAATAGGAAACTTTCCAGAACTACTGGGGCCTGAAAGACTAGCTAATTCAACCAGCACTACCACCCCACTCCCAAATTATTAATAGGGAAGTTGAAGGAGAAGCGTACGTTAAGTCACAGAGCAAGAGATAGTGACAAGTGTCAAGACAGGAACCCAGAGTTCCAGAAAATTAGTTTGGTCCTCTTTCCACTAGACCATCTCACCAGCCTGGTATTTTGACACAAAAGCAGAGAGATCTGGCAGCAGAAGCCAGGGGAATAAGAGAGATTACAGTTTAGGAGCTGAAAATACTAGTAAGGGTGAGTTGGTGGAGAGCAGATGTAAAGAAATGGAAAGGATGGGCTGGGTGTGAGAACCACAAAGGGGTGAGAAACAAGAAGACTTAGTAGGAAACGGGATATGGTAGCAAGGGAGAGTTCGCAGAGGCAATACACAGGTTGGGGGATTTCTCCTGGGGACACAAGCCACATCACCTCCTTTCCCCAGCCTCAAAGGCAGCAGGCAAAAATGAATAAAACTAGGCTCTATTTTTAGGTCCCCACCCCTGGTCCTCTCCCTTGGCAACCTCCATACAGATCCTCTCCTCTGTGTTGCCTGTTTGACATTTTAGGACCTTTGGTTTGACCGGGTATACCGATGCATGTATTTGGATGATTAATTCTGAAATAAAACCCAAACCAGAACCTAAGAGTATGGACCCCTCCGGGGATATGAGAGCCTATGGGACTAGAATATGGTGTGGGTTTTGATTTTTGGTATGAGGAACAGGGAAAACAGAGCAAGAAAATAGGAAACTGTCTCTCATCACCCAGGTCCACCTTGACATGGAAACACAATAATATTTGTCATAGTGTACAACTGTGGCAGTGCGAAGGATGAAAAATATTACTCAGAGAAGAGACGAGGTTTAATTACCCAGAGGCCCCAGACAGGCTATCTCAACTGAGAGCACCCAGAGTTAGGAGACTCCCAGGAGTAGCTCTGAAGATGACAACTCTCTGGCTTTAATTTACAGTATCAGTGTAAGAGTTAAAAAAAGAAAAAAGCATTTTAGGCAAGGAACTTTCTCAAGGCTAGGCAGTTTTTTTTGGGGGGGGGGGTAGGGGAAGGACAACTGGCCAGACACAAGATGCTTCATCCATCTAAACATTTTGTTCTTTAACCATTCACTCCTCACAAAGCCTGCATGCTTTGGCCCCGCACTTTAACCATTTACTCCTTGGCCAAGTCCCCCACAGGTAGTAGCCGAGTGACAGAAGGCTAATGTCAGGACGGCAATCATGAATCTAGATGCTAGAATGAGAAGTTAAACCAAGACCATGTGGGTCATTATACCTAACCTTGGCTGAAGGAGGATCACATGAAACAACACTAGTAAAAGCTAATATATAGCCACTGTGCTTATCTTACTTCATTTAATGATCATAGCAGCACCATGAAGTAAAGAGAATTCTGTTTATGAATGGGGAAACAGAAGATTATAGAAGTTAATAAATTAGCATAATGTGACAGGCCTAGCAGTGTTGGAACTGTCTGATTTTTTTTTTGGTACCGGGGATCAAACTCAGGACCTCATGCTTGCCAGACAGGCATTGTGCCACTGAGCTAAATCCTCGGCCCCCGGAACTACCTGATTTTGAAGAGCACATTCTTAATCTTGCTTTTCCTATAAGTCAAATTCACAGAGCCCCTGACCCACTGTCCTTGGTGGGGCTCAGTTCTCTTCAACCCATTTCTTACTAGGGCTGGGAGTATCACTGAAACCCAAAAAGGTCATACAGAAATTTCTGGAAACCTTGATATTTCTGAGTTAGTCTGTCATGAAATTATATTGCCCATACTTAGACAGTTTGATGAAACAGGGGTAAGTGCAAAACCAAGCATGTGTATTAGGCACTATGACACAGTGATTATGAGCTTGGATTTAGACGCTTAAATCCTAGCTTTGCCAAATTCTTGCTGTGAGCCCGATTAAATCACTCCTCTAAGCTTCTGTTTCCTCATACATAAAATGAACCCAATGCCACCTGATCTCATGAGGTTACTGTGGGAAGTATATGTAACACATGCAAAGCACCAAGTATGGCCCCTGACACACAGTATGGGCCCAAGAGATGTTGGCTATTATGATTATTGTTACCATTATCGTCATTTTGCCATGCAACTATGTCAGTGACACTTGGCCTTTGCATCTGACCGAAATGTGACAGTGAGCTTCCTAATGAGGATGAGTCCCAAGTATATTATGGCTTCTACTGTTCCTGTCACTCTCTGGGCTGAGGGATAAGTGGTAGCTCAGAAGAGAAAGGGGGCAGAAGGTCCCCAAGAGGCTACGACATGGAGTTGGAATCCATCATCTGACATTTTAAGAGCCCAACTGTCTTCTTGAGGAAGGATAAGAGGGAGAGCTGTGTCAGGATATGGTGGAAAGGCACTTGGGGACAGTGTTGGGAACATAACAAGAACCCAACCACCCTTAGGATGGCAAGCCCAGGAAGTGGAGGGATGCGGAAGCTCATCCCATCCTATATTTACTTATTTTCCATCTTGACACACCATAGCCTGCCTTCATAAGATCCCATTAGGAGTCTCTGGGATGGGGAAGAAGAGGCAAAAGAAACCACAACATGTTCTTTTGGGAAAAGTCATTACAATGAAATTTATTAACACATGCCAGCTAGTATTAGGATTACCTTGCTTATCTAAAGGTATTTATCAGCAGGGCATGGTGGCACATGCCTGTAAACCCTGCACTCTGGGAGGCTGAGGCAGGAAGTTTGAGCCCAGCCCAGGTAACTTATGGCCTGTCTCCAAATAAGAAATAGAAAGGGTCCGGGATATAGTCAAGTGTGAAGGCCCTGGGTTCAATCCTCAGTCACATACACACAACCATTTATCTTTTGATTCCCCAGAAGTTAACCAAAAACCAACAACCAACCAGAAACTTGTGTACCCTCCCAGGAGTCAGAAGAGGGATCACAAGGCCCCTGCACTGAAGGCTACAACTTTCATAGCAGGAGAGTCCCTGAAGCTCTCTCTCAGCAACTACCCAGCTTCCTTTACACATGGCATCAAATAACATGATTGATTTCTCAGTCCTCTGCACACTGGAGTTACAGACTTGATGTGAACAGAGGGGCTGCTAGTACCTCTACATGAAAGGCTCTGAAGAGCGCCAGCTGGCAACCCTGCCACAAGGGAGATGACACAAGCTCTGAAAAAGTTGAAAGAACTGAGAGGGCAGCTGCTGGGAGCCACATGGCGTAGACACAAAGAGCTATCCACATCTTCATAGACCAGAGGGCACCACCTCTAACATGAAATGTGGTCACAAATATTTTAGCCCCCTAGGGATGGCACAGCATTATCAGGGATGGCCATATGACATGATTTGGCTTATGAAATATGAGTGGAAAAATAAGTGTCACTTCTAGATAAAATCTTTCATAGCTGGTAGAGGTCTCACCATGTGGATTAGTCAGCTTTCCTATTGCTGGGACAAAATACCTGACAATACCCACAATTTAAAGGAGAGGATTATTTTGGCTCATAGTTTCAGTGGGTTCAGTCAATAGTCACCTGGCTCCAAAGCAGAATCGCATGGTAGAAGGGCCTGGTGGAGAAAAGCTGCTCATATCACGGCGGTCAGGAGGCAGAGAGAAAGGAAGAGCAAGGGACAAGAATACAACCTTCCAGGTAATGCCTCCAGTGACCCACCACTTCTGACCAGTCCCTTCCTACTAACTGCAATTCAGTTACTGAACTATTCAGTAATGAAATCCACTGATGAATATAGTATCTCCATGATCCAATCACCATCCAAACAAATGAGAATTTGGGTGAACATTTTAGATCTAAATCATGCTACTATGCTTTCTCCAGTGCTACCATGGTGACTGGCAATGCTTCCCCTGAGTGGCAGCTTTGCCAGCATGGGTCCCAGAGTGAATAAACATGACACAGAGTATGGCCTACAGGTGTTCCACAGAGGACAAGATACAAACTTCTGTTGCTTTTGGAGATTACTTGTTATACCATATAATCTAACTTGACTGACACATCCTAAAAAACTAAATGAGGGGGCCAGGGATTTAGCTCAGTGGTTCCACCACCTGCCTCACAAGCAGAAGGACCCAAGTTCAATCCCCGGTACCAAAACCCCCCCAAAAAACGAAAACAGAAACTAAATGAGGTTAGTTCACTTTAAGAAGTATGTGTGAGGGGCCGGGGATTTAGCTCAGTGGTTTCAACGCCTGCTGCACAAGGACCCGAGTTCGATCCCAGGTACAAAAAAAAAGAAGTATGTGTGTGTTCCACCGATGCTGAGGTGAGGTGGAACAGCAGGATCCTGGCTGGAGGCTGGCAGCAAAAGCCAGAGGCCATCATCCAGTTGCCTGGTGTCTGGGGCCGTGGCTCTCTCACCTGCACAAAGTGCCCTGGGTGCTGCCTATGGTACAGCCAAGAGTGGCACCAGCATCGCAGCCATGTCTGTCATGTGGCCAGAGCTGATCATGAGGTCCATCATCCCAGTGGTTATGGCTGGCATCATCGCCATCTACGGCCTGTTGGTGGCAGTCCTCGTCGCCAACTCCCTGAATGAAGACATCACTCTCTACAGGAGTTTCCTTCAGCTGGGTGCAGGCCTGAGTGTGGGCCTCAGTGGCCTGGTAGCTGGCTTTGCCATTGGCATTGTGGGAGATGCCGGTGTGCGAGGTACTGCCCAGCAGCCCCAACTGTTTGTGGGCATGATCCCGATCCTCATCTTCGCTGAGGTGCTCGGCCTCTACGGTCTCATTGTGGCCCTCATCCTCTCCACAAAGTAGCCCATCTCGAGCCTACCAGCCACAGAATACTATGTAAAGACCATTCCCCTCATTCCAGAACGAACAGCCTGACACACACCCACAGGCCACCACCCCCTCCGTAGTTGGCCTTGTAAATGCAGTGTCCTAGTGCCCATCATCTGTTGCCCCGCCTGCCCCTTCCACCCTGTGCTGTGGACATCTGGGCCCACTCATCACCCATCCAGGCTCCAGACCAGTGAGGATGCCGGCGTCTGCCCCCCCACCCCATCATCCTAGAGTGCTCTGTGTATAAGGATGAATTAAGAGTTGTCATTTTTCTCTTCACTGGATGTTTTATTTATAAAGATTTGACCTGTTCGTACTTAAAAAAAAAAAAAAAGTATGTGTGTTATCTTTAAGGTAGATTACCATTCAAGAGTCAATATATTGCTGGATAAATGAGTCATTATCAGAACATGTACTGGATGGAGAGGGGTCTGGTTTCTGAACCTGAACCACTCCTTTCTCTTTGGAGGCTTCAGGTCTCCTGTTCAGGACTTAGCAAATCCACCTGCATTATTTATGGGTCTAAGACAGAAACTGGGTCTCACATGCTATTGGCGCCAGAACCAGCCCTTCAGCATTTGGTATACCAGCACTGGGGTGGCCTAGAGCTGGTCCTGAGTGCTGAGGGGTTCTGGTCCCCATGTTGGGGCTTTTATCCCCATGTGTGTGCTCTTACCATATGAAATCCATGTTGTGTTGTTGAGGAAAAAAGCAAGCCAACAACTTCAGAGTAGACAGATTTTTAAAGTATACATGGAACATTTACAAAATCAACCTCTCACTGGGCAACAGTTAAGTTTCAATAAATCTTGAAGGATGGAAATCATATGGGTCATTTTCTTGGACCACAAAGCAATTCATCTAGAAAATAGTAACTATAACTTAGAAAACCCTCCTATATTTGCAAAGTAGAAAACACACATTTTAATAACCCGTGGGTTATACACTCTCTCACTTAATCTTCCCAACTATTCATAAGGTAGATCTTTGAGAAATGTAGGAAACTGAGATTGGAAAAAGAATATCATTTGTTTAAATTTACCCAGTTGGCAGTGGTGGAACCAGACTAACTCCAGAGCCCAGGGTTCTAATGATATCCTCCTGACACTATGATCGTCTTGCTTGCTTTGGGGGCCCTGACCTTGAACTACCATGCACATTTCCCTTTTGTTCTTGCTTCTTCTGGGGTCCTCTTCCTTGGACTAAGGTGAGAATTCTTAGAATCTCAGGTGGACGTTCCCACCCAGCTTTGAACTACATCACTAGGAAGACTTCCTTTCCTTTTAAAGATTTTTTTTCACAAAGTGGTTAGTGAACAAAGAAAGACAGAAGGAAAGTCACTTCCAGATGGTTCCCCATCTTGCTCTAATGCAGATTAAACAGAGAAAATATTCAACATATCATTAGGCAAACATGAGTATCAATATCATTTAAATTATAAATGAAACAGAATGCAAATTTGGTATCCTGACTTAAATTTGTGGTGAGACCCTCAGAGCAAAAGAACTGACAACGGGCCGGGGATTTAGCTCAGTGGTTCCAGCACCTGCCTCACAAGCGCAAGGTCCAGCGTTCAATCGCCGATACCAAAAAAAAAAAAAGAACTGACAATGAAAGCACCCAATTCTGAGTAAGTTGGAGGTTTGTGGCATCTGAGGTAGAAGGCAAGACCAAGCTGATCCTAGACCTCTCTGAGTTTGCACTGACCAAACCACCCCTCTCTTATGGCAAGGGCCTGTGTGAATGGCTACTCAGCAGTGTTATTCTACCTGCCCATCTCAACCTACTCATGTTGTTTTCTGTCAGGATATACTTTTGGAAAAATCCCAAAGGCACCCAGACCTTCTGAAGTAGCTCAGCATCTTTGGGCCTGCGTGTCTCTCCTTGGGTTCTGAGACATACTGTGTGCCCCCTGTGGGCTCAGGTCATTCAGTACTAAGTGCCTGAGGCTGTGTTTCTTGAAATGAGAAGACTTGAAAATAAATGGAAAATGCGACGATGGTTCATATCCTAGAAAGTTACCAAAAGTGCTCACACACTTCAGCAAGTGGCCCTGCGAGGAAGAAGGCTGAGGGGCAGGAAGAGTGCCAGGTCAGGTGAGTGGCCTGAAGATTTTCACCCTGTCCTTTGGCTTCTAACTTCTGCTAAAGACGCAACCCTGCCCCTTGGTGAAGGAGCAGGCCCACCAGGCTCACCAGGTTGTCTTCACTCCAGGCTTCACAGGCTCAGCTTGGACCTGGGGCACTTCCAGACCCACCCCACTGCTTGCTCCCCACTTCATCAGGGCTCAGGGTCCAGAGAGTCAGTTTGCCAATCAGTCAGTGATCAGTCCCAATGTGAGTTTAACATCAAGTCCAAGATTAAAGTACCCAGTTATTCACTCAGTGGTGTGATTACATCCTCACAATCTGTACAAAACGGTCATGCTGACCACTTCCTAAGGTATGGGCGCTCCTGGGCAGCCCCTAAATGGAAACTCAACTCATGTGATCTTTTACAAATGGCCAGTAGTGCCTATAGACTTGACAGATGGTGCGGGGCGCCTGGAGTGAGTGATGGTCCAACGCCTTCAATGAAGTTGTTCCACTGGTCATAGTCCTCTTGCAGGTCTGAATAGGGAGAAAAAAGGATGGTTAGGCAGACTGTTGTAAGATTAGGTTCCAGAGTTGCTATCCTCAATTCAGTGGGTTGTACTCAAGAGAGAACCACTATGGGATACCAAAAGGACTGCTTATGGTGGTCGTAATGGTGGTGTCACTGCCTTTTAAAAAACTTACATAATCCATGACAACTTGATAATGGTACCAGAGGGGAATACTTCACGAAGGAGAATTCATTCTAGGGACTGTGTCAAATGCTTTACGCATACCCATGCAATTTTCACAATATCCCCATAGGCTGAGTCCTATCATTTGCCCTACTTTAGAGTTGAGGAAATTGAGGCTGAAGGAAACAACCTGATTTGCCCAAGGTCATGACAGCTGATAAGTGGTAGGGCAAGAATTTAACCTAGGTCAGAAAGACAGAGAAAACGAAGGCTACTTCCAAGCTCAGAACATTCGTAAGCAAGAGGTTCCCAGTCCCCCAGCCAGTAGAAGCAAGGCCAGTGTCAGCCCAGGGTAAAGCAACAGGGCAGCAAAGTCATGAAGCAGCCTAACACCAGCCATGATTCAAGAGGGCCCCTAGGGGCTGGGCATTTAGCTCAGTGATTCCACTGCCTGCCTCAAAAGCGCAAGGTCCCAAATTCAATCCCCGGTACCGAGAAAAAAAGAGGGCCCTGAGATTGTGGGCAAGAAAGGTCGGAATGGGGCAAAGCCCTCAGGCCAAGGGAGGGGGTGCAACTGAGCAGGCAAACAGTTTGGGACAAAGAGAACCTGGGACTGAGACGGGGCCACTCTCATTCATCTTTGGATCCCCAGTGCCCTGCCAAGAATCTGGCAGGGAACAGGTCCTCAACACACAATGCTACATATTCATTAATTCAAGCCAGGTGCAGTGGCACATACCTACAGTCACAGCTACTCACATCTGACCTCAGAAGTTCAAGGCCAGCCTGAGCAATATAGATACTTTGGTTTTTTAAAAAAGAGAGACAGATAGAGAAAAGAAAAAAAAATTGATCCAGGTGTGGTAGTGCATGCCTGTAATCCCAGGGAGCTGAAGCAGGAGGATTGCAAATTTGAGCCCAGACTGAGCAACCTAGTAACTTAGTGACTTAAGACCCTGTCTCCAAATAAAAAATGCAAAGGGAGTGAGGATGTTGCTCAATGTAAAGACCCTGCACTACAAAAGAAAAATATCCCCAGTACCACAAAAGAAAGAAAAAAATAAGCATACTCACTATGTGCTACACTGTTTTTGCTGCTAAAAATATGTGCAAGAACAAAACAGAAACACTTATGTTGGGAGCACTGCTACATAATTCTAGGGATAAATCATTTGGTTAGCCTAGTTCTCTTGCCTACAGCCCAGCTACAGAATAACTCCAGTTTGGCCTCTGAACACAACTGAGACTTCAGTGATCCAGTGATGCTGTGATTCTCCAGGACAAGAAACATCCTGGGAGAACAAACATCTGCTCAGTTCCTCACTGTTCTTGGACTGATTAACATCTTGTTTGCCGGAGATGTACTGAACTCTCTGCAAGCCTTCCGTTACACCTTGTTTATCCCAGTGTGAACTACTGAACGCTCTGCAAGTCATTTGTTACATTTGTTTCTCCCGATGTACTGAATAAAAGGTGTGGTAAGCTGGGGGCTTTGTCTTTGCTGCCCAGAGCAGCACTGATCAGACCCAAAGCTCAGCTTCTTCTCAGTCTCATTTTTCTACTTTTCCTGTAATTCGCCGTGTGCTGCCGTGGCTCGCAGGAGACCAGGACTCACTGCAGAGGTTCTGGTAACGTCCCCTTCCCCTGTCCCCTACACACTTATCCTTAGAGAGCTCATAATCAAGTGGGCAGAGATAAACAATAAACATATTAAATTATGTAGGATGTGAAAAAGGCCTAAATGCTATAGAAAAAAAAAAGGTCCACATAAAGGAAGGAGTAGTGGTGACTAGGGGTGAAGGAGAGGGTAGAATGTTTCAAAAAGGGTGGTCAGAAGGAGCCTCACTGAGAAGCTGAGATTTCAACAAAGACTTGGAGGAGGTGGGAGTGAGCCAGAACATCTGGGAGGAGTGCTCCAGGCAGAGGGTGTGCAGTGCAAAGTCCCTGAGCCAGGCGTATGCCTGGAGGATGGGGGGGGGGGGGCGGGGATCATGTGCTGCGTGAAGTAGGCCAAGGGAGGAGCGGCAGGAGAGGCCAAGAGGGACTGGGCAGCTATGTCACACAGGCCCAGCAGGCTTCAACTCTCGGAATAATGGGGAGCCACTAAGGATTCTGAGCAGAGGAGTGACAAGATCTACTCGCTTCCTAAAAGAATCACTCTGGCTGTCTATTAGAAGACTCTGTTGGGGAACAGGGGCAAGCTGAGACCAGTTAGGAAACTACTGTAGTAATTTAGGAGGGACAGTTTGGACGGGATGGTAGCTGCGGCGGTGGAGACAAGTGATTATAGAGTCCAGGTGTGTTTTGAAGTTAGAGCCAACAGGATTTTCAGAGGGACTGGATGGGAAGTGCATGAGAAGAGACAAGGATGAAGCCTCCGATCTGAGTAACTAAAAGAGTGGAGCTAGTGCAGTGCTCTTCAATCTCCAGAACTGTGAGCTAAAAACACCTCTTTTCTTTATAAAGTACCCAGTTTCAGGCGTTTTTGTTATACCAACAGACAACAGACTAAGCCAAGGGCCAAGCATGAGCCTTGGAAGTAGCAATGCTGGCCGAAGAGCAGATAATGAGAGGAGAAAATTCACAGCTCTATCAAAAGCAGAGACAGGACTCCCCAGAAGAGGGCATCATCAGCCCTTTCAGGAGCCGCTCGCTGAGAGTTCCAGCGAGCTGAGGAGGGAGAAGTGACGACACATTTAGCATTGTGAAGGTTACCAGTTTTGATGGAGTATTGTGTCACAGAAGCCTGAAGTGAGTGAGTTTTAGAGAGAAATTAGAAAAAGTGAAGACAAGGTGGGAACCGTGGCGAACACCTGTAATCCCAGCATTCTGGGAGGCTGAGGCCAGAGGATCACAAGTTTGAGTCCAACCTGGGCAACTTAGTAATTTAGCAAGACTCTGCTCAAAAAATGGGGGTGGGGATGTAGCTCAGTGCAGAGGCCCAAGTTCAGTCCCCAGTACCACAGTGCCACATACCCATACCACACACACCCATCACACACACACCTAGGCCCACAGAAAAAAAGTGAAGTTTTTTTTTTTGAGGAGTTTTGCTGTTTGCTATTACGGGAAAAACAGAAATGGAGGGGATACTGTGCTCAAGAGGTGTTTGTTTTTCCTATAGTGCTGGGGTTCAAACCCAGACCCTCGCACATGCTAGGCAACTACTGAGCTACACCCCAAGCCAAAAGTTTCTTGCTTTTTAAATAAGGTAAGAAAAATGAACCAGTAGAGAGGGCAAAACTGATGACCTAAAGTAAAGAGGGACAAACTGCTTGGTGCAGTCACCTTGAGTGGACAAGATGGCAGCTAGTGTGCAAGTGTCAGGCAAGCAAGGAGGGAGTTCTAGGGAGAGAGGGAGAGCTGGGTCTACACAGGAAGGGGGGGCGCATGTGGCATGGAGAGGCCGAGGAAGTGCTGCCAGCTTCTAGTTCAGTGATGTGGGAGGCAATTACTCAGCTGAGAGAGGCTGAGGAAAGAGGTGCTAGAGGGTTGAGGAAGAAGGAGAAGGTGTGAAATTGTCTTCCAGGGTAGCAGGAGGGAGGATGAGGCGATGGAGACAGGAGCCATGTGTGGAGTTAATACCTAGGCGGCAGCAGTCTTCTTCCGGGGAGGTGACATCTGAATCGGCAGGATGTCTGCACTCTTCTGAGGTGATTTTCAGAGTGAGGTGTGGCTGAGCCACCTAGAGCCTATTTTAGTTTCTTATGTGACAACACACTGTGTGGCCACCAAAAAGCTTTTCTCTCTTTGTAAAGCTAATCAGCCCAGGCAGAGAGCCTTGGTCTTTATTCAGTTTCTGTCTTATGCTCTGTCACCTGGATCACTGCAAAAGATTTTCAGCGGGGCTCTTTGCGTCTTACTCTCTCATCTCCATCCTCTGAGACGCAGGCCAACTGCAAACACAAGTCTAGTCATGGCCTTCTGCTGAAAACCCACCAATGGCTCATTATGGCCTATGAATATAATTCAAACTTACATGTATAGTTGTTTTTTTTTCCAGTATTGAGGATCCAGGGCCTTCACACTGAGCTACATCTGCATCCCTTTTTATTTTATTTTTAAATTTTGAGACATGGTCTTGCTAAGTCACTAAGCTGCTCAGGCCGGGCTTCAACTTGTAATCCTCCTGCCCCAGCTCCCCAGAGTGCTGGGATTACAGGCATGTGCCACCATGCCCAGTAGGACATATATGTTTGTTGCACACTGGTGGGAAATGCAAATCCATCCAGGTCATCTAACTAGATGTTCAGTGTCTGGAGCAGAGAGGTGACAGTTCTGCTGTTCCAGTGTTGGTCTGACCATCTCTAGCAGGTCATGTTCAAGTCAAGGCATCACCCTTTAAAAGGGGCACTGACAAACAGCACATCCAAAGGAAGGGGACAATGAGTGTCAGCATGGGGGACTGAACAGGAAAAAGGTGCGGTAACAGGGAATTTTAACCTAACGAACAGAAAACTCAGAGAGGGCATCTGAGGTGACTTCACATATCCAAAGAACTGCCATGTGCCAGCTAAGGCTTCTCTGGTCAGCTCTTGAGGGATAAAGAGGGGAAGTGCTGGGTACAAAGTATCATATCTTGCTATTAGATCAGAAGCCAAAGCTTAGCAGTCCAGGAGAGCCTGGGCCCTCCTGATGGAAAGAGCCCTGTTCCCAGCAACTTCAAGGATGGTTCAGCCTCATGAAGGAAATGGTATCCCCTCCTTTGATTGCATCAGAAGGGGACATCTGATCACGAGAGCTCCAGGCCTAAGTTGGACAGTGGCCCACAGTGGTTCGGCAAAGATGACCTGATACAGGTCAATTTGTTTCTCTTGGGAACCTGATGTAAGAAATCCAAAAAATATGGCTATGAGCAGTGAAAGCTAAAGAGGAAAGGAATAAACCCACAAGGCAGACAGAACAAGCCACAAGCAGTTGAAGCCAAGTAGGGTTACAAGGCAGCAGAAACTGAATGAATAGATGCTATCAGCAAGAGAAAAACACAGAGCAGAAAGAAAGAAAAAGGTAGATTGGGACCAAAACAACAACCAAAAAAAAAGAGAGCGATGTCATGAGAGGAAGGGACTGAGAGTGGGCCTGTGAGACAGACTATATGAGAGGTCAGTCTCACGGGTGACCTGAGCTTCTATAATTCTGCACTGCCCCCCCACCCCCCGTCCAGCCATACCCTCCTAAACAAACTTCCTGTGTTTCTCAAGGTAAATTAGTGAACGTCCAGTCTTTAAAGATAAAAAAAAATCTTACCTAGAATCTCAACCCAAAACTGTTTAGGTTTGTTTGGTGAAGAGGGCTTGATTGTACATCAAGGTAGATGCAAGAGGACACTTCCTTTGGGTGGAGGCTGGACCAGCGACCTCTAAAGGCCTTGCCAGTTAGGTGGTCTGTGATTTATGACATTAGTCACAATCCTTCCATGCTTGGTTTCTTTAAACCACTTCGATATATTTAGCCCAGTTATCATTATAACCTCCCTACAATGCCTATAAGGTGACTGGTAAGGTTAGATTAGGACAGACATGGTGGAGTATAGAGAAGCCAATGGCCTGTTTACAGTGAGGAAATCAAGCCGAGACAGTTAAATGACGAGGCCTGGGTCATTTGCCTAGTAAGAGTCAGGGTAGGATCTCTAAACTTTCAAGTAAATGTTTTTTCTATACTTCTATGTAACTCTCCTTCACTCAGGCCCCAACCATTATCAGGATAGACCACTGTGCTGTGGAGAAACTCGAGGGATCCCATCCCTGCCCCGCGGGCCCCAGTTCACTTCTTACCAAGGTGCTTCTGCAGGAAAGCCAACATGGCCCGCACCATAATCTCCTGACCTTGGTAGGGGTCCAAGCTCCCACGGGTTTGAGCGGATAAGAATTTACCAAGCAAGTTGCCAGTCGCAAAAGCAAAGTCAGTTTGACTCCGATGAATAGAGCCACTAGAGGAAAAGAAAAACAACTGGTAGGAGTCTGGGAGTTGGGCATACGCATATGCATCCACTGTGCACAAGGTGCTTTCCACACATTACCACATGTAATTTTCACACCAACCTTGTCAAGGACCATCCCCTTTGACAGAATCAGAGGAGGTAAGCAGTCTGCTCAAGGTCATGCCGATAGCAGGGAACAAGCTAGAATTTAAACTCAGGTGTGCATAGCCTCAAAGCTGCCGCAATCCCTAGACCACAATGCCTGACAATGCTGGGAAAAGGCTGAGCTTGATGGAGCCGGAAGAGAGGCAGGGAGGCTAGGTCTCCAGCACCTGCCATTCTTAGACGTTATTATAGTCTGTTTTGTCATGGCTTTCACTTAGTGGCTTCCAAATACTCACAAAATGCATTAGCTCCTTGTTAGGCTGTACCATGGCGTAAACAGAGAAAAGGAATTACTTGCTTTTATTTAAATAATAAGAAAAGTGAAGGCATGTAGCAATGAGTTTTTAGATTAAATCTTTTTGCTCTAAATACTTTTTGCGGGATTGAACCCGGGTTAATTTTGAGATAAATTACTCATAATTAAATTTACTACACAATTCAGTGAGGGATGGAAAATTTAAATGCTGTACAATCTGATGCCATGCTCCCAGGTGTAGTGGTCCATGCCTGTAATCCCAGCACTTGGGAGGATGAGGCAGGAGGATCACTGTGAGTTCGAGGCCAGCCTGGGCAACATAGTGAGTTTAAGGTCAGCCTGAATCACACAGTGAGACCCTGACTCAAAAACAAAACAAAACAAAACAAAAAACCCCCACAACAACAACGAACTATCTGATACCATGCAGAAAAAGTAATTTTAAAAAATGCATTCTTTAAGGCACACAATGTATAGAACAGTGAATACTCGAGCATTCAGCACTCAGTTTAAGAAATAATACATTGCCAGGCTGGGGGTGCAGCTCAGTGGTAGAGCCCTTGCCTAACATACATAAGGCCCTAGGTTCAACCCATAGCACTGAAAAGAAAAAAAGAAAAAGAAATACACACTGCCAGTAGCTAAGTCCTGGTTGTGAGCCCCATTCCAACTGTTTTCTCCCTTCCCTCCAGGTCACTACTGTCCAAGTCTAACCGGCTGGGGCAATGTTTCAGCAGGCCTATATTCTCCAATGCCATGAAATCAAAATGGAAGGAGAGGGCCAGGGATTTAGCTCAGTGGTTCCGCTGCCTGCCTTGCAAGCGGAAGGACTTGAGTTTGATCCCTGGTACAAAAAAAAAAAAAAAATGGAAGGAGAAGGGCTGGTCCCAGGGGGAGAGGCTGAGCCAAGCAAGAAGGCAAGGGCAGAAGACACTGACTGTCAGAGACTTGTGTTCAGTCAGAGGTTTGATTTCTGCTTTCAACCACCTGACTGATTTCAGAGGTCCACAGGTTCCTGAAATGTGACCTGGAACCCCTGATACAGGTGTGCTGTTAGGCTCAAGTACAGGGCAGCAGCAAATCAGGGAGACTGCAGCCCTGCCTCTGTAGCTCCAAGCCACTTCCTATATAGTCAGTGTCCCAGAGTCACTAAAAACTGTTTGCTCTGTGAAAAATGGCTCTAAAAGAAAATCAACCAATAATGCTAGTGAGGAGAATATAGTTTCTCTTGACCAGAATATAGATGGTTTATGGGAGAAAATAAATTCTAGAGTAATATGTGTGGATTTAGATATTCATGAAAGTTCTAAAAACGTTCTGGTGAATCCTCACTCTTCAAAAGACCCAATTAGATTCCCAAAGAGGCTGGAGATCTCTGGAACCATCCAGACCCACATCCCTTCCTTGCCATCTCACAATCCCAGAGACTACCAGGTAAGTCCTGTCATAAAGCCATATAACTACTGAAGAAAATCACTGTAGGTGGAGTTAAGTACAAGAGAGGGGCAGATATGAAATTTGAAGAACTTAAGACAGCAATTCAGGAAGTACTCATATAGTTAATTAATGGGTAGAAAGTTCTGGATGATCCAGAAGAAAAGGGAGGCACAGTTGAGTGGAAAATGGGGAGGACACTGGAATCATGACTTTGGGGCTCACTCACAGGACAGTTATGATCCTGGACTGTTCATGCTGGGCACATATCTTCTTCATCAAGTTGACACTCTCCACTGTCTGGAATTTCTCAGCATTGATAAAGAACACAGGGCCCTGGGCCTTGGGGTAAAAGTCTTGTTCCAGAGGAAACATCCAAGCATCCAGGGCCACAGCACACCTGGAACAGGACCAGATATTTGGAGTTGCCACACAGAAACCCAGGCAAGAATAGTTAGGGTGGTGGAGGGAGGGGTGTGGTTCTAAAGACCCAGAAAGCCAGGAAGAGGGCACAAAGGCCCATTCCCTTCAGTTAGAATCTTGGGCTGGAGATCACTTTTACCTGTTGCCAAAGATCCTTCTAGAGTTTACACTCCCTGAGAACAAGAATCAGATCTCTTCCCTGAACCTAATCTTAGATGGCTGATTCAGGTGACTCAGAACGGCACTTTATTCATTTAACAATTCAGAGAGCCTACAATGAACTTAACCTGTGCTTCTGATACAGAGCTATATGACAGCGTGCCTGCTCTCAAGGAGCTCCTATGCCAGCAGGGGAGGCAGACTGATGAGGTCTCAAAACAACACAGCTTACCACCCTAACTGCACAAGGTGCTGGATGAGCCCAGAGTCCATGTGGCTGGGGGGGTCAGGAAGGGCCTCCTTGGTGCCAAAACTATGTCACCTGTGGCCCTAAGATTTAGCACTCCCTCTCGACCCCTGTCTTCTCTGTCTCAATGAGAAATCTTCATATTCCACTTAAATGATAGATATACAAATGAAAAACCTCAATTTGCCCTTTTCTTTACCTCATGCATCACTAAGTCCTGAAAACTCTAAAACACATCTTGACTCCATTCCTTCTCTCTACCTATCCTAATGCAAATCCATCTTCTTTCAGCTTAATGCTGGCTCAACCTGCCTCCAACTGGTCTTCAGTCTGGTCTGGCCACAATCTACTCCTCATAGTAGACGGAAAGGTCTTTGTAAATGTAAGTAAGATTGATTTTTCTCTGCTTAAAATCCAATTATTCTCTGTCATACTTAGAATAAAATCTAAATTTCCTTATCCTGGCCAAAAAGTCCTGTGATCTGGCTCCTGCTAATCTCTGATCATGTCTCAAAATCACTGTCTCTCACTAGCGCCCCCCCCCCCCCCCCCCCCCCCCCCCCCCCCCCCCCCCGTCCCCCCCCCCGCCGACAGCCACCATCTTGCCGCCTCAGGGCCTTTGTACTAGCTGTTCCTGCTGGCTGGAATAATCTTCTCCTAGGTCTTGCATAGCTGGCTTCTTTGCCTTTCAAATCCCTTTCCAGACCTTCTAATGTATCAGCCTGTTTCATTTTCCTCACTGCGCTTAGGCACTGGGGATTTTACTATCTGTTAACTTCTCTACTGGTCTATCTCCTCCCATAATAACATAATTCCATGATATATATCAGATCTTTCTTTCCTTCTTTCCTTCTTCCCCCCTCCCTCCTTTTTTCCTTTCCTCCCTCTCTCCCTTTCTTTCTCTTCCTGGTAAAAGGGGATTGTACCCAAGGAGCACTGAACTATGGCCTCAACCTTTTTACACTTGATCTTAGCCAAAAGGCCGAGAAGCAGTTCAATCTTTTTAAATTTTATTTTGAGACAGGGTCTCACTAAGTTGCCCATGCTGGTCTTGAACTTGTGATCCTCCTGCTTCAGCCTCTTGAGTAGCTAGGATTACAGATGTATGCCACCATGCCCAGCTAGATCTTTTTTTCTGACTTCACCATTGACTTCCCAGCCCCTTAAAGAGTGCCTAGGACATAATAGTTGTGTAATAAGTCCTTGTTGGGTGAGCGAATGGTATGTGGAGCTAAGAGCAATACCATCACCATGAAACTCACCGAAACTGGGCCTCCTTGCCCAAAGCCAGAATAGCTGTGGCCCCTCCAAATGAATGTCCCATCATAGCCACGCGGCTCATGTCGATGCTACCCTGAGGAAAGAAGAGAGTCAGCCATGCCAGGAATATTTTTTAGGGAATCCCTCAAGGGCAAGAAGAAGAATTAGTGAAGGAATGGGATGAGGACATGAGTGGGAGAATCCATGACATTCTTTAGACCTCTAGGTCTAGCTTAGACGTGGAGAGCATGCCCAGCATGCCTATGACCCTAGCTTTGATCCACAGCACAAGGGGAAAAAAATGAACCTCTTGCTTAGTAGAGAACAGACAAGGGGCCGGGGATTTAGCTCAGTGGTTCCACCGCACCCAAGTTCAATCCCCCTACAAAAAAAAGAACAGACAAGACAATCATCAGTATAAATGGTCTTCTGTAGGCAGGAATTCTGAGAACCAGATTTTCTACCTTTTCTTGGTAAATCTTACCAACTACCAGTACCTGGCCTAAGGTAGACATTCAGATATCTATGAATAAATGAACAGCAGAAGCTGTCAGGTTCCACAGTGGTGCATCAGTGCAGGAGGTGCTGAGATAAGAGGTGATCTCCACACTCTAGATTCCTTGCCTCATGCACTGGTCCTGGGGGATGTGACAAGGACCATGCTGAGGGTAGGAGGGGGGAGCTCCTGTCACCCTTCCACTTTGTTCTGGAACATGGACCACTTGTGCAGGAACCAGCTCAGGTTCTACCTCCTTTTTAGATATCTGTCCTGATTTTTATCCAAAGCCCAGGGGAAGAAAAAGTCTATTTGCCCTAACTGTTCTGCAAGTACCTATTTCTGGTTATCCTCAGAAGCCTTCAGGGCATGGTTATATAAAAAGCCACTGCAGCCACCTGCTAAGGGGCTTGGAAATCTCTCCAGGCTCTGTGGCTCAGTCTGCTCTGAAGCCTTGCCCCCCACAGCTGTCCATTGTTTCTATCCCAAGGCTTTGTACCTAAATCCTCCCCTTCATGCAGTTACCTTAAGATCAGGAGCTTGGGTAGATGGCCTCTTTAGTTTTTCTTTCTTTTTTTTTATTAGTGAAAATATTCATGTACTGTCAAAATCAGAAGTATATAGAAAAGTCTGCTGCCTACTCAGCTTCATTTCCTCATAGTGGCTACTTCCTCCCAAACAGGTAACTGTTTCTTACGTGTTCTGGCAGTGATTGCTTATACATATACAAGTAAACATGACCATATACTCTTCCCCTTTTTTGTTAAATGTTATATTCAGCATTTTTTTTTTTTTTTTTTGCAGTACCGGGGATCAAACTCAGGATCTTGCGCTTGTGAGGTAGGAGGAAGCACCACTGAGCTAAATTCCCTCCTCTCTTTTTGCAAGTGGTTCTTTGTCTAACATTTTTGTATAACAATATTAGTATTGGTACTGGGAATTGAATTCAGGACCTTGCACTTGCCAGGCAGGAGTGGCGCCACTGAGCTACATCCTCAGCCCTCCTTATCCTTTCTTACAGCTCCATTTGACTTCACCTTGGGTGGAGAGCTAGCTCATCATCACAGCTAGACTATTTCACCCGGTAACATATGGCCCTGTGATGGAGTTCTAGCCAATTGAATGTGACCAAAGATAATATATCTGTTCCCAAATCTGGTCCATAAAACTCTGCTGTACTGTTTCCTGTTTTGTTGGCTTACACACAGCAAATGTGGATTGGTGAGTCAAAGAGGGTAGAGCCCTAAGATAAAAGGAGCCAGGATCCCTATATTACCACTTATACAGGAACGCCTTGTCAACATTATGTAGAGAAAAATTTCCATTGTTATTAAACCACTGAAATATTAAAGTTTATGTACCATACCAATGTATATTGCTCAAATAATACATACACTGCTCCATAATCTATTAGCCAGTCTCCTGACTGGTGAACATTTGGGTTATTATCAATCTCTATTATGAACACTGGCATGAATAACCTTAGACACACATCACATTGCATGTGTGCAGGGGCCAGGGATTTAGCTTAGTGGTTCCAGCGCCTGGCGCGCAAATGCAAGGTCCCGAGTTCAATCTCTGGTACCAAAAACATTGCATGTGTGCACGTATTATAAGTTAGGTTCCCAGAACTGGAAACTGCTGGGTCAAAGAATATGTGCTTTCATAATGTTGACAGCTCTTGCCAAACTGCCTTCCATGGGGCAATTTGTACTTTCACTGCCAATATAGGGAATATTTATTTCCCTACAGCTTGTCAACAGAGGGAATAATCAATTTTTGGATTTTATTCAATCTGATAGGTGAAAATTTACTTAGCTTTTAAATTCTGTATTTCCTCCAAAAGGCTACACTTTAAATAACCCACCTGGACTACAGCCTGCTATTCCCTGAGGCTTGTCTCAGGCTCCCAGGCATGTGAACCCACAATTCAGTGCTCAGGACCCCTGCTTCTCTGCAGGGGACTGATGATGCTAAATAGCTAGGAAAGCACTCTAGACTCCACCAGGCAGATGCCTCTTTCTGGAGGTCATCAATAGAGCCTTTAAAAGAGATTTTCTAAGAGCCTTTAGGGGCACAGAGCACAAGTTTTGATATCAAAAAACCTCAGTTTAAGGTTTGACTCAACCACTTACTTAGTTGAGTAATTTTTTTATTTTAATATTATTTTATTGGTACATTTTAGGTATATAATATAATGACATTTATCATTGGAAATTTGCACCTTTACATAATCCATCTTGGTTCTTATTTTTCCCCTTCCCCTGCCCTCCCTTCAACTCCTCCATCCCTCCCTATTTACAAAGACTTTGTTTCCATTTTTTCATTTTCTCATATTAATTCCATTCCCTTCTTTCCTTTTTCCTACCCCTCCCACTTTGCGTTCCCCTTTGCCCCTTTTCTTTCTTTTTCACATTATCTATTATACCTTTTAGTCCTTATTTACACTTTCAGTTTCTCACACTAGAGAAACTATTCGGTATTTACACATGTATGTCCTATTTATTTCACTTAAGAGTATCGCCTCAATGTGCATCCATTTAGCTATAAATGTCTCTAATTTCTCATTTTTTATGGATGAGTAGTACTCAGTTTTATTAAAAAAACCACATTTTCTTTATCCAGTCTCCAGTTGATGGACAATTGGGCTACTTCCAAGTTTTAGCTATTACAAATTGTGCTGCTATGAACATGGGTGCACATATATCACTGTGGTATGATTCTTTTAATTCTTTGGGGAAGATACCCAGCAGGGGAATGCGGGGTCAAACGGGACTTCCAGTCCTAGTTCTCTGAAGTATCGTCATACTGATTTCCACAGTTGCACCAGTCTACACTCCCACCATTAGCTGAGTGATTTTGGGTAGGTCCTTAGCCTTTTGATCCTTGGTTTCTTTCAATGTAGAGAGGTAATAATACTGACTTTATAAGTTTGTGTGAGGAATTCTGATAACAGTGAATACTCAAAATGCAGTACATTCTTACTCGTGCAATGGAATATTACATGGCTACTGAAAATCATGCCATAGAAAAACATTAGTGTGAGAAGAATCTCATAGTGTTTTGCTAAGTGGGAAGAAAAAGGCCAGCTTTTTAAAAGCAGCTTTTTAAAAAATAACATTATTGTTTTAAATATACACACACACAAACTGGGCATGGTGGTATATAACCATAATCCCAGCTACTTGGGAGGCTGAGGCTGGAGGATCACTGTTATGGCTTGTATCTAGATATCCCCCTCACACAGTCATAGGTGGGCCTTTTTGGAGTCTAGAGTATGTGATGCTAGGATTAACTGTGTGGTGTTGGAATTAAGGGTGTCCCACCTTAGGTGTGGGTGGCACCACCCAAGGGACAAGTAGCCTAGAAGAACTACAAAAGCAGGCCTGCTGCTCCTGCTGCTTGCTGCTCATTGCTTGCTACTTGCTATTGCTGCCTTCTCCCTACCCTGCCACACCATGAACTGTTTCTTCTCTGCGATGTCCCCCTGCCATGCCACCCTGCCTTGGAGATAGCCAGCTATGGACTGAAACCTCTACAAACTGTAAGCCAAAATAAAAGTTTCCCCCTTTAACTTTGGATGTCAGGTATTTTGTCTCAGCAATAAAAGAAGTAGCTAAGACAATTACCAAGTTCCATCCTGGCCTGGGCAACTGAGGGGCTGGCAGCGGATGTAGCTCAGCAAGGGGCCCTGGGTTCAATCCCCAGTACTGTGCATGTGTGTGCACGTGTGCACACACACACAAACACACACACACGCAGAAATATAGATAGATAGATATATAGATAGAGCTAGAGATGGATAGATACACATGTTAATGAATCTTAAAACTAGAAAGAGAAACATCAAAATATTTTTTTTAAGAAAGTTTTTTTTCTTTATCCTTTTGTGTGATTTTTTTGGTTCTCTGAACAGAGCCTGAACTACCTTTGAAATTGGGAAAAGACTGGGTGGGGGTGGAGACTGTACCTTCACAGGCACTCAATCCCACAGCAAGAGTGGCTTCATACCCTCCTGGGAAGGTCCCAGGATTCCCTCAAGGGGAAGGAATTAGCCTGTAGTAGGCAGACACAGGTTGTTTGCTGCCCCACAGCTCTTCCCTGGAGAATGAACCATCTGTCCTCTATCCATGTGGCCCTGGTGGGGACCTCCATCTCACAGTTCAGAGTCCTGTGACCCTAAGTGGATGTAGCCCAGGTAGGTCAATCACAATACTCTCTCCCTCTAGCACAGTGATTGACCTGGGGATGGTGGAGAGGATGTGATTCACACTGGCCCAAAGCCTAGAACCTAAGAGAGTCTCGTCTCTTTTCTTATCTATCTATGTATCTATCTATCTATTATCTCCCAGGGCCTCCATACTGAGCTATATATCCAGCCGCTTTTTAATTTTTAATTTTAAGACAAGGTCTTAATAAGTTACCAGGTTGCTCAGGCTGGCCTCAAACTTGTGATCCTCCTACCTCACTCCCCCAGAGTGCTGGAATTACAGGCATGCACCATCATACCCCGCTCTTTTCTTTCTAATTCTGGAGCTATGAGTTGAGACACAAGCCTGGGTTGCTGGCAACTATTTTTCTTGCCTAAAGGAAAGTCTAATAACAATGAAGCCCACGTACACAGACAGAAACTGAGTCACAAGGAAAGGAAGGATGCCAGAGCTTTCACACAATGTCTGCAACCCTGCATCTACTGACACTGGCCTGAAGTTTGCCTGTGCTCTTGCTAGTCGTGTGCACCAGTAAGTTCTCTTTTGGGTTAAGCTAGTGAGGTGGGTTTGTTACTTGTAACCAAGAAAGTTCAGATGAATATTTGGGATCTGAGTCATACCAGTAGCTGCCATACCTTCAAAGTCATCAGATCCAACCCACCAGGCAAGATGTTGAGGACAGTCCTCCCTGCAGTGACTTCCTGCAGGATCCTCAGCACGTGCATGCACTCCTTTACCCGCTGGTGTACCTGGAACAGAGACAGGGTGATGGGAGCTGAAACACCCCACAACCATCTAGCACAAACCTTACTCCCCTAAGGGCAGGGTAGCTGCCCACATAGCTCAGCAAGCATGCCAACCCTTGAAGCTCACGAGAACACCACCTATGGCATAACGGGGTCAGCTCTATTGTTCAGACTCTGTCAGGGGGATCAGTGAGATGATGTACATGAAGCCATTTTAAAAACAAAAGGAATCAAGAATGCTCTTATTAGAAATCTAGTGCTGGGTTCTACTTGCCCATTTATAGCACATCTGTTGCTTTTGTCTGCCTAACACTTACCAGCCAACTCCCTTCTCCTGTTAACTCGCCTTTTGAGGATTATCCCTGCCCCAAATCTAATGAGGTATTTCTGCTTGGAACTTTCATTTTGGCACTTCTCCCCAGGCTATGAATTTCTCTCCAGAAGTTTTCAAACTCTGGCTTGGTGCAGGTATGGGAGACTGGGGACAATCCCTAAATAGCTCTATCCTCTGATGATGAGGCTGAACATATGCATGCTCAGACTTGTTAAGAGCTGTGATTCAAACCTTGGAAAGCAAGCCAGTTTACAGATTCACCCAATGGCAGAGAGACAGAGCTGAGCCAGTTCTCTCTGAGGGCAAGTCCTAATGGCATTTGAAGCTGGTTCCAGTGGCCTCCCCAAAGGTTCATGTATTAAAACCTTGGTCCCTAGGTGGCGCTAAGGGAAGTGATAAAACCTTTAGGAGGTGGGACCTAGTTGGAGGTCCTCAGATCACTGGGGACATGCCCTCAAAGGAATTAGAGGACCCTAGTCTCTTCTGCTTTGGGTTCATGAGGTGAAGGCACCACCACACACCCACAAACCACTGCCATCTAGCATCCCCAGAGCCTCAAAGCAATGGGTCCACCTGACCTTGGACTAGAATCTTCAGAACTGTGAGCTAAATAAACTTTTGCTCTTATAATTAGCTCAGGCATTTCATTATAGTGATGGAAAGCTGATTAATTCAGCGGATACAGTACAAAGAAAACAGGGTTATTAACTCTCCCTGCCCAATTGTCATAAGCCTACCTGGGGATTCCGAACATGGAATTCCTTTTCCCCTTCCTCAATTCGACGATGAGGGATCCATTCCTCCTCTAGTGACTCATTGGAGGGCTGGTTCTCCCCTGGGGCCTGCTTGCAGAAATAGGTAGCAGCGGCTGACTGGTCCCTGTAGTACACATGGCATCAGAGAGAAAGCAGACGTACTCATCAGCTTACTTCTTTCCTTTACCAAATCCTCCCTTCCAGCCAAGATAGTTAGGCTCCCCTTTGGCTGGCTGAAGGAAATCTGGGGACAAGCAAAGAAGAGTAAAAAAATACGAATTCTGAAGAAGACCTGGGCTTGAACCCTGACTCAGCTGTGTCAGTTTCTGCAAGTTATCTTTTTTTTTTTTTTGGTACCGGGGATTGAACTTGGGTCCTTGCACTTGCACAGCAGGCGGCCAAACCACTGAGCTAAATCCCTGGCCCCTCTGCGAGGTATCTTTGAACTCTGGTTTTCTCCTAAACTAAAGCACCGTGTCTTGTTAGGAGAATTAGAAATGATACATTGGGCCTGGGGGTGTAACTCAGTGGTTGAGCACTTGCCTAGCATACTCAAGGCCCTGGGCTTGATCCCCAGCACTATAAAACAAAACAAAATCTTTTTCAAAAAGGAAAAGAAAAAGAAATCATACATTGATAGGGAACTAGACTGTACCCAAGCTCAGTGCAGGTACCCACTCCATGACAGGTCATTGTGACTATCATCCCTCACCTGTGCTCTGGCACAACCACCACAAAGCCACGGGAGGCCAGCTCCATGCAGAAGGCTGAATAGAGTGTCCTAGTGATTCAGAAAACAACAGAGAAAGGGATCAAAAGAATGGCCTCACTTTCACCCCCATTCCAACCGTCTCTGCTAGTGGCCATCTCAAAGGACTAAGCAGAGGAGCCTGGTTTGGGGTAGCTCCTGCAGGGGCTCACTCCAGCCGGCAGAGCCCTCCTCTCCCAGTGTCTCCATGTCCTCCTCCAGGAAGTCCCTGCAGGTCAACCCACCCAACCCCACTAAGTCAGCCCAGCCCCAGCCCCTAAATGTGCTTTGGCTATTTCAATGTGTATATACTGTATGTCTTCCAAATCAGTTGTTATGTTCCTTGAGAACAGGGACTCTGGCTATTTCTTTACTATGCAAATCACAATTTAGCATGTAGATTTTTTGTCTATCTTCAAACTTTCCACGAAAAAAAAAAGAGAAACATGGCAAATACCACTGAGCACCTACTACAAATGCCTGTTTTTCCCTTCTTCCTCAATAATAGAAACTGATTTTTGATAACACTGTCAAAACGCTGTATTTTGCAGCCTCTCTTGTAAGCCAGGTTAGTCTGTGTGGTTAAGTTGTAGCCCAGTATGGTGCAACAGAAATACAGTACTAAATTTAAAAGTAATTTAAATTTTTCTAGCAGATATATTTTATTTTTATGTATTTTTGTTGCTGTTGTTGTTTTTTGAGACAGGGTCTGGCTACGTAGTCCAGGCTGGCCTTGAACTCACTATGTAACCCAAGGTGGCCTTCAACTTGTGGTGATCCTCTTGCCTCAGCCTCCTGAGTACTATGATAGTGCATACCTGTAATCCAGCACTCTGGAAGGCTGGGGCAGGACTGAAAATTCAAACCCAACCCAACTCGGGTGACTGCCTCAAAATAAATGGGAGGGTGTGCTGGTTACAACTCACTATGAAATCCCTGGGTTCAATTCCCATTACAAAAGAAAGAAAGAAAGAAAGAGAGAGAGAGAGAAAGAAAGGAAGGAAGGAAGAGAAAAAAGGAGGACTGTTTGTCTCCATATGTCCCTCCTTCCTCTCATGCCCAAAGCTCAACAGATGTCTACTGAATGAATGAAAATGCAGCAACACATAGCACTTACATTCATGTGATTAATTTTTTTGAAATTATTACTTTTCAAGCACCATCCTAGGCAGTGGGAGTGACAAAAGACAGACAATCTCTGCCTTCATGGATTTTAGAGACATAAAAAATAATTATAGCTGGATGTGGTGGCACACCTGTAATCCTAGCACGTTGGGAGGCTGAGGCAGGAGCATCATAAACTCAAGCCTAGTCTGGGCAATTTAGTGATTTAGTGAGACCTCATCTCTTTCTGGGGGTGTTTCTAAGAAAATAAAATTCAAATTAGACCTTAAAGGTAATTTGGAATTCAGGCAAGAGATGACAGGGAGAACAGAAGAGATGACCAGTACAGATAAAGACCTCAAGGCAAGAAATAACACAGTTCCTTTAAGTAAAAGAAGGTCAACTTGTCTTCTCTCTCTCTCTTTTTTGTACCAGGGATTAAACTCAGGACCTTGCACTTGCAAGGCAGGTACAGTACCACTGAGCTAAATCCTGGCCTTCTTTTTTTTTTTTTTTTTTTTTAACCAGGGTCTCACTATGTTGCCCAGGCTGGTCTTGGACTCAAAATTCTCCCATCTCAGCCACCTGCGTAGCTGGGATAGCAGGTGTGTGCCACAACACTAGGCTTCTTTGATTTTGAAGTCCAGTTTATTGCCTTCCCCAAAAAAGTGGGAAAAGCTAAAAGGAAACTTAAGAACCCAATCTTCCTATATCAATTAGGATTTGGGCAAGTTGTATTTAACAGAAAATTCCCCAACAATAGTGATTAAACATAATAAGGTTTCTCTCGCAGACAAAAGCTAGAGGTAGACAAGGGGTGGCAAGTAATTGTTTTAGCTTCTGGGCTATAGCACTGGAAGACAGTGAAAGTACCCACTTACATAAAAGCTAGTAATGAGAAGTGAAGGGTGTGAGGCTCTATCGGATAAAGGGGTTTTTGAGAGGCCTTTGAGAGAAGATGGACACAATGCTTGGTTTGAAGCAGATGGCAGATGACACCACCTGGCACATGGAAACATTCATGATTCTGCCCTGTAAGGATAACTTGAGACTCAGCACTTGTTACTAAGAATATGTTAAGGTCTGGGTTTCAGAAATTCTTACCTGAAAGCTCCTAGGCCATGGGAGAAAATGATCAAGGGGTATCCAGAGTCCTTTGTCTTAAAGGGGCCATTCCAGCTGACAGGCAGGCGACAAGATCCTGGCAGAGACATGGGCTATAGAATTTCTGGCTCCCCAGAAGTTATAATCCCAAGGGCAGACCAAGCACAGGCGTGGCAGGCATTTGTGTCTCTCCCACTCTGGAGAACCACAAATTGCCCCTAAGCACTCCAAGGCAATCATCACCTACTCTTTTCCTCTTTTCTTTTCTAGAAAGAGTGAACACAAAAAATGGGAAGATAAATCCAAACAGGTGCGTGAAGCACAGTGGCGGATCACATGCTCATGCACAAGGCCCTGGGTTCCACACCCAGCACCACCAAAACAAAAAAACAAACCAAGCAAACAAAAAAGGCAATACTCAACATTCTGGGGCAAATCCTTGAGATGCCAAGGCAGTAGAGTTCCTGGGCTTGGGACCTTTTGGAGGAAGTGGATGATTCAAGAGACCCCACCTAGAAAAGGGGAGGGCTAGAGGGAGAGCTGCAGGAGGCTATCTGCTCCCTGAGAGTTAAGAATGGCCAATTTACACAACAGCTGGCAGAGTGGGAATTAATAGCTGCTGCATAAAGAACTCACAGCTGCCACTTATGGGACCCATTCAATGTCCTAAGCACTGCACTAGAGGCTTTATATACATCCCATACTACAACCCTGCAAAGGCAGGAATTCAGATAAGGTAACTTGTCCAATCCCACCCATTACAAAAGGGCAGACTCTACAAGCTAAAAGGTACGGTGTCAACCTGGAGATCTCCTATGGACATAACCAGGCAACAAAGAAAACACGTAGCAGGGGCCAGGGATTTAGCTCAGTGGTGCTGCAGCTTGCCTTGAAAGTGCAAGGTCCTGAGTTCGATCCCCAGTACCAAAAAAAAAAAAACACCTTTATTGGGCCGGGGATTTAGCTCAGTGGTTTCGCTGCCTGCTGTGCAAGTACAAGGACCCGAGTTCCAACCCCAGTACCAAAAAAAGAAAACACATAGGGCCAGCCCAGCCTTACCCACAGCCAGGCTGAGCAGCAACCCCACCCAGCGCTTATTAAACTGCAGGTAATCAGCCAGGCCAGTGCAGTACTCGGAGCGGGGAATCCACAGTGGTTGCTCCGTGGTCTCTGCTGCCGCTTGGCAGGGGTAGAAGAGTCGAAAGAAGCTCCCCTGTAGAAAAGAAGAGAGCAGCAGCTCAGAGCAAAGTCCAAGCACCAGCAGACTTTGCAGCAGACACACACTACGGGTGTTTGTGGCTCTAGCCAGGAAGGGCACCAACACAGGGACACTTAGGTTTCATTACCATACCTGGCCTTCACTTTCAGGAAATCCAGAAAGAAGCAATTTTATTTTCAGCACACATGAAAGCCTTGTATTATTTCAAATAGCCAACTATTTTGAGTTACATCTTGGGTGGAGGGCACTAAATATTTGAGTGCTTGGGGCACTGAAAGATTTAAATCTAGCCCTGAGCTCAGGCTGGAAAATGTCTGGGAGCTAGAGATTGGCTCTCAGGTACAGTAGACACTAATTTTATATGGGAGTAGCTGAAGGGCTACGAGGAAGTGTGTGCCTCTCACAGGGAAGAGGGGAGTCCAAGGGCCAGCAGAGAAAAATCTAGACAATGGTGGAAGGAAAGCCCAGAAGAAGCAGGAGGGAAACATGATGGCAGGAGAGGAGATGAGAGGAGTCAAGGGCAATGACACATAGCCCTGCTCTTCTTATACATTTGCATTAGGATGAAATAAAAAAACCTTTCCATAATTAGGCATCTGCTCTCCAGATAGGGAAGAGGATCTGTGAGCTGTCTCTGAAGCTAGGGCCCATTTCCTCCTAGCTGAAGAAAGAATCCATTGTCTCTGTCAACTGGGAAGTTTTCTAATATAGTACTTGGAAAGAAGAAGAAAAACATCCAGGGAAGGCAGACCCACAGCTAAAACCAAGTCCAGGCCAGCTGTAAGTCGGACTCCCCTACCTGGAACTGGATACCCAGACCTGTGCTCATGAAGTCACAGTGCAGGCAGGCCATGGAGATGTACAGGGGTGAGGCTGGAGACACCTACCTGGAGACCCTGGCCCTCCATCACATCCCCACAGCCTACAAGGTGGGGTCCGGAGACAGGTGGAAAGCACATGGACTGGCTGGTCCCCATCTCATCACCAGGTGGACCAAACGACTGGAGCGATGCTAAACTTGATGGCTGGAAGGTGAAACACAAAACAGCCTCTTGCTGGTTTCTTCTTAGCTTCTTGTTCCTTATGAGTCATATGCCACCCCTATCTACTTCCTGCCCTTATCATTCCATCCTCCCTGCCAGTCACTCATTATATCATACAGATCATCTATTTTGCTACAATGACTTTACCAGGGTTTAGGGGAAGATTTTTTTTTCCTTGTAGGGTAAGAAGATGGTGAAGAGGAGAAAGAACTTCCATCCTCTTCAAAATCCTCCAAGGCCAGGGATTTAGCTCAGTGGCACCACACCTGCCTCTCAAGCACAAGGTCCTGAGTTTGATCCCTGATCTCCAAGTGCTTACTCAGCACCTACTATAGCAGCATAGCAGTAACTGCTGTAGAGACAACTGGGACCTTGCCCTCATCAAGCTACTAATAAGTTCTAGTATTTACTTTTCAGCACCATGCTAAGCACTGTATGTACATTATCTCACTTTGTTCTCTCAACAACTCTCTGAAACAGGTAGTATTAAGACCTGTTTTATAGAAGAGGGAACTACAGCATAGGGACGTCGAATAACTAACTCCCCAAGTTCCCCTGCATAAGGGTGGCAAATGCAGGTCAGGCAAATCTAGACACTGAGCTTTTAAATATGACTGGTGCCGGGCTGGGGATTTAGCTCAGTGGTTCTGCCACCTGCTTCGCAAGTGTAAGGACCCGAGTTTGATCCCCGGCACAAAAAAAGAAAAAAAAATATGACTGGTGCCATTTACAGGGTGACTCAAATTCTGACCTAAATTATTGATTCTAACACAGCACTTGTGTGGGGCCTTGGAAGATGGGGAGGTTTGGCGAGGCAGACAATGGGAGGAAAAAATTTCTAGACAAGACATAATGGAAGAGCACAAAAAGGTAAGAGGTCAGGAGTATGGCATGGGCAGATCAAATGGGAGCCTTCCTGGTGACAGATATGCCGGCTTCTGACTAGGTCCCAGTGACTTCACTGCTTTCTAAACTGCAGCTAATGCCATTGTTCCCTATCCTTCAATTTCTCAACACCATCATCATCATCACACTTAGTCTGCCAGGAACTCTGCCAAGTGCCTTACATCTATTATTTAATTTAATCCTTAAAACAGTCCTCTGATATATGTATTATTAACTCATTTTACAGGTGAGAAAACTGATGCTTGCTGAATTTAGGTAACTTACCCAAGAACACACAGCTAGCAGAACCAAAATCATATCATGGACAGTGTGGCTACAAAATGGAGATGTGTGCAAACATCCCAGGATCCACAGCCTGTGCCTTAGGTGGGGCTTACCTCTCCCTAACCTCAAGAGGCAGGTCCAAAATGACCAGAACCAATAGGTATTTTTTAGGCCCTGGGAAGATGTGGACAAAGAGTGGACACATAACATTAAATTGGTCCAATCAGAATAAAGCTCAAGACTTTGGTTTGATGGCCGAGGTGAAAAACATTCTTTGCTGTTTTGAACCAGCGTGATATACAGATGTCCCTTGTCAAGTGGCTTTGAACTATTGCACTCAGTTTGCCACCTTTGAGGATGAGGCTGCCCACAATGGATGGCAGAGCTGGAAGAATCTCAGAAAATAAGCCGCATTCATGAAAACATAAAAATCCCTGGATTGAACCATATCTGACACTTGCCCCACTCCTAGACTTTCAATTACCTGAATCTATAAACTCTCTTTCTTGTTTAAGCCAACAGAATTAACAGGGGCTGGGGGTACAGAATGCTTGCCTAGCATGAACAAGGCCCTGGGTTCGATATGCAGCACCACAAAACAACTAAAAACATAGAACAACTAAAAACATAAACCAACAGAATTTAGACTTTTATTGTTTACATCCAATAAAAGCAGCTCATAGTGTTAATCATCACATTCTTTTGCTTCCTTTAACATGCTCTGGGAGGGTTCAGAGTTCAAGTCAAAACATGCCAGGGTGAGAAGAGACCCCAGAGATCATTTCTGTTAATCCTCCTCACAATCATCTCCCCCTCCCTGCCCAGTACCTGTATACACTTTACTGATAAAGAAACCAAGGCCCCAGGAGAGTATGTGAGCTGGTCAAGGTCACAGGCAGAGCCATTATTACTCAGATCTGCTGACTGCCAACTCCCAATTGTCCTGTCCACTGGAAATCACTCCCCCTTATGGAAAGCCCCAAATAATCGTAACATCACTCTATTTAACATTAAAAGATAATAAATGATTTTATGAGCCCACGAGTTCAAGACTAAAGTGTGGGCCACATAGCAAGACCCTGTCTCAAAAAATAAAAAATAAACTCAATTGTCTTAAAAAAAGGAAGCTAATGGTGCTGGAAAAACTGGGTTTCAGCTTGCCAAAGATTAAACTAGACCCAGATCTTTCACCATGCATTAAACTAAAATCAAAATGAATCAAAGATCTAAATATTACGCCGGGGATATAGCTAAGTGGCATCGTGCCTGCCTCGCGAGCACAAGGTCCTGAGTTCAATCCCCAGTAGCAAAAAAAAAAAAAAAAAAACAGAAACACTAAACCTGCTGGAAGATAGGTTAGGTAAAACTCTTGAAGACAATGCCATAGGCAAAGACTTTATGAACAAAATCTCAGTCGCACAGGAACTAGCACAAAGAATCAACAACTGGGATCTAATCTTATTAAAAAGCTTTTGCATAGCAAAAGAAACCACCAATAGAGTGAAGATACAACCCACAATGTGGGAAAAAAATTTTCCCAGCTGTTCCTCAGACAAAGGACTAATATCTAGAATATATAAAGAACTCAAAAAAAATTAGAAACCTCAAATTTAAAGACCCAATCCAAAAATGGTCATCTGAAATGAATAGACATTTCTCAGATGAAGAAGTAGAAACAGCAAATAAACATATGAAAAAAATTCAACATTACTGGCCATTTGAGAGAGGCAAATGAAAACAATGCTAAGATTCCATCTCACTCCAGAAAGAATGACTGCTATCAAGAAATCAACTAATAACAAATGCTGGCAGGGATGTGGGGAAAAAGGAACCCTTCTCCACTGTTGATGGGTGTGTAGACTGGTGCAACCACTATGGAAATCAGTGTGAAGATTCCTCAAAAAACTAGGATTAGGGATCCCAGCTATTCCCCTCCTTGGTATGTTCCTGAAAGAATTAAAAGCATCAGACCACAGCAATACATGTGCACTCATGTTTATAGTGGCACAGTTTGTAATAGCTAAATCTTGGAAGCAGCCCAAATGTCCATCAACTGGTGATTGGATAAAGATTTTTTAAAAATAAAATGGAGTACTATTCAGCCATAAAGAAAGATAAACTAGGGCTGGGGATTTAGCTCAGTGATTCCGCCGCCTGCCTTGCAAGCAGAAGGTCCTGAGTTTGATCCCCAGTACCAAAAAAGAAAAAGAAAAAAAAAGTAAGATAAACTAGAGACACTTATAGCTAAATGGATGCATGTTGAGGCTATACTCTTAAGTGAAATAAATAGGACACACGTGTAAATACTGAATTGTTAGGTCCCAAGTTCGATCCCCGGTACCAGAAAGAAAGAGAGAGACAGAGAAAAGAAAGAGAGAAGAAAGAAAGAAAGTAAGTAAGTGATCTTCTGGGCCAGGGATTTAGCTCAGTGGTTGTGCCGCCTCGAAAGTGCAAGGACCCAAGTTCGATCCCTGGTAAGAAAAAAAAAAATACTGAATTCTTTCTCTGGTGTGAGAAACTGAAAGTGCAAATGAGGATCAAAGTGTATAACAGATATTGTGAAATAGGAATAAACTGTTCAAAGAAGAAGGAGAATGGAGGAGGAAAGAAGGGAGAGAAAAAAGTGAAAAAAGAAGGAAAAAACAGAAACAAAGCTTATATACATAGGGAGGGGTGGAGGGATTGAAAGAAGGGCAGGACAATGCAAAAAAAAATAAGAACCAAGATATCTCACGTACAGGTACAAATTCCCACTAATGAATGTGATCATAATGTATACCTACAATGTACCAATAAACTTGATGAATAAAAGAAAGAAGAAGCAGCTAAGCTCCTGATGTAGCCAGAGTAAAGGATGAGAGCTCCTCAGCCACAGCACCTGACCCTTCTTCCCCTCTTGCCGCTGAGGATGTGCGAGCGCACCCACACATGACCTACAGCTGGGCCACTGGACACGTGTCACCCACATGACACTGAAGCAGGGGCAAATTCCAACTGTCATAAAAGAGTCAGATAAAACAGCAGAAGAGTTCTGAGGAGAGAAGGCTCCCTAAGCCTGGGAGCAGAGGGCAGAGGAAGATGGGGAGGGCTAACTTTCAAGTGGAAGAGTGTTCAAAGGCAGAGTGTTAAGAAAGCACTCAAGAACCACAGTCGTTAGTGATGGGCTCAAGGGGAGAAAGGAAAGTTGTGACAAGACCTAGAAGGTAGCAGAGACTCAAGTGCCAGCCTAAGGAGCTGGAATCTGCTCTGGGAATGAAGTGGTGGGTGGGAGATAAATTACACCCAAAAGACGCACACTTAAACTCCAGCTCCTCTGCTGCCTAGTTTGCTCCCTTGGGCAAGTTATCTGACCTCTCCAAGCCTGATTTTGTTTGTACCATAAGAATCCTCTCCATTCTCATGAGGTTGCTATGGAAATAAAGTGAAATAAAACATTTAAAGCACCTAGCTTAGTACCTGGGTCTTAGCAAGTACCCAGTAAATATTTGTTGATTGTGTGAAAAGCAGAAACAAGAGGATTTGGCAACTGAATGGATTTGAAAAGTCAATGGAGAGAGAAGAGCCAGATATAATCAGGTTTCAGGATTTGGTGACCAGGAAGATACTAGCTTCTTAAGGGAAGAGACTTGTCTCATCCAGCATTGAGAACAGTGTTTGGAATAGGAATCAGAATAAGTGGACTTAAAACACACACACACACTCACACATACACACACAAGGGGTGAGGGAGAGGCAGATCATTTCTGAGAATGTCATCAATTAAATTCTGCTTGGAAATAAAAATAATTGCCCAGAGTGAGGCCAACATTAAAATGAATGTGTTCCTTAGGCTCACAGATTAATCCCCAAGTATGATAAGATGGAAAAACCCAATTTGATTTAAAATTTTGCCAAAATGACATCTACACAGAACAATCACTTCTAATAAAGAAGTGCCATGGAATTTTCCAAGGAAATCTGTCCAGATGTTGCAAAAATTCATAGTAGAGCCTTTCCATTCATCAAGGTCCAGTGAGATCTCTATGTCCTCTTGGGGGAGCTTTCCCAAGCCTCCAACTTTTTCTCCTCTCCACTCTAAGCATGGGCCCCATCACCTGGAAACCCATCACAGGCTGCCGTAGGGCTGTTCTTGGATTAGTAACTAGTCTAGAAGTTTTCAATCAGTGATTTGTCTGCAACAGTGATTCATGTGAAATCTAGATCAGAGCTTACTGAACCTATAGTCTAACCCCCCGGGAAACTTTTTATTTTCCCCTCAGTACTGGGGACTGAACTCAGAGGCACTTTACCCGAGCCCTTTTTATTCTGAGACAGAGTCTCACTAAAATGACCAAGCAGGACTCAGACTTGTGATCCTCCTGCTTCAGCCTCCTTTACTGCTGGGATTATAGGTGTGCACCACCACGCCTGGTTTCTCCTGGGGAACTTTAAAAAAATGTGTGTTCTAGGGCTCCATTCCCAGAGATTAATGATTTTTTGAGATGGAACCTACAACCTTGCACATGCTAGCCAAGCACTCTACCACTGAACTATATATATCCCCAGCCTCCAGTAGTTTTTTAAGCTTCCTAGGTGTTTCTGCTGAGGAAGGCTTGAAAACTGTTCCATATAGTTGATTCAGAGATGGGCACACAATCAACACTTACTGTATGCTGTTTTGGCCTCCTGTTTTGATGACAATTTCACTGGATATAGTCTCCATGACTACCTAGAAGCATGTTCCTGCCTGTTGCTAGGCCTAATTTTATGCCCCACATACAGCTGGTCTCAATAATTAATTTATCCAATGAATGCTATTCAATTTTACACAGATTTATGCCTTTCTCTTCAGATATAATCCAGGGGTAAAGACTGTGTTTTAGACTTCTTTATAAGTCAAACCATCTATCCGCAGGCTTTCCAAATAATTGAGACTTGATAAATGTACCTTCCTTTGGTTTTGATTTAAATCCTCTCCATTTCTGAGGAATGGAATCTTTTTGATCTAAAAATAAGGTTACAGGGTATAGTGGGGAAAGACTTTGATGACTCTGAAAGTCACCCTTGCTAATTATTAGCTGTGAGATCTTGAGAAAGTTCTTTAAACTCTAAAACTCTGATAGTGAATCCACTTGATAGAAACAACTACTCAGGATGTCAAAAAGGATTAAACAATGTATGTAAAGCACTGGCTGTATAAAAGGCACTGTAGCCATGAAGTAGCTATAACTTTAACTACATGACTTCTCTGAACCTAAGCTTTCTATATGTAAAATGGGAACACTTCATAAGTGAAATTTTATTTATTTATTTTTTGGTACCGGGGATCAAACTCGGGACCTTGCGCTTTCGAGGCAGGCAGCGGAACCACTGAGCTAAATCCCCGGCCCCCATAAGTGAAATTTAAATAAGGAAATTGACATTGTCTAGGGCCTGGTACATTTTAAGTACTCATAAAATGTCAGGAATAATGCTATGTCTCTCTTTCAACATACTCAGTTAAGGTCTCTTTCATTTTTCCTGGATTAAACCTATTGGCAAAATGGACTCTTACCTCTCAGTCTTTCCAGGCCCGAGATATCCCTGCCAAAGCCAGAGTCTACAAAACAGGCCCGGAAGAGCCCTAAGGGAATGGACAGGGCTTAACACTGCAGCTGTCCTCCTGCTGCCCACTACCAGCGTGTGGACCTTTCATCACTGGCTCTTTCAACACAGAGTCCAAGATGAGCACCTCTCTAGTGCTTCCTTTCAGACAAAGCTCCCTGGAGACTAAAAGCTCATTGGTTTCTCTGATCTTTAATCTCCGGAGGAAGTGAGGAAATACCACCCTGCTCGTAGATGGAGACATCAAGGTTCAAGGAACAGGCTGAAGTAACAAGGTGGCAGAACTTGAAACGCAGCCCTGATAGGGGTGTTCCAAGCTACTAATAAATGTAATAAACAACTTCTGTCGCTTGTGGAGGCCTTACAGTTTAAAAGCACTTTCACACCCATTAGCTTACTGGATCCAATACACAACTTCTTCCTCGACTGATGGTCATCTCCATTTTATAGATGAAGAAAGTGAGTCCCAGAGAGGTTGTACGACTTGTCCGAGGTCACGGACAGTGGGACGTAGAGCTGGACTAGTACCCAGTGGGCTCACTTCCAAGTTTCCAGCATCGTTAAGAAGAAATGGGACCCTTCTTCCACCAGCATGAAAAACAGGACAGTGAGCGTAGAGTGAAGCACACGAGGTACGGAGGACACATAAAGAAGTCTTGATCTCGGGTAGGTGAGGCTGTGGGGTCAGGCTGGGACCGAGGTCTCCGAGAGGGATTCCAGGAGTGCCAGAGTGAACCAAGAGGTGAGAGAAGGGGGGTTAGGGTGTGGGTGGATACTGGAGGTGTCTGAATGGGACCCAGAAAGGACGAAGATTAGAGGTTAATGTGCAGTTCCTGAGGTTGAGAGACGAGGAGCCCATGAATCAGACTGGAATATGAAAAAGTCTCCAGGCAGCTCAGTTCAGAACAACAGCTTTCTCCAATCAAACTTACCCAGTCAAGGTGATCCCTCAGAAGCAACCTCAGATGTTTCACTAGACGGAAACGAGAAACCGCCCAGGAGCCGTGGCCCTTTGGTAGTTGTAGTTTCCAGGACTCAATATGGACGCTTAAAAGCACGTTCTGCCTCTCCGCCTAGAACTATAACTTCCGAGGTGCACCGCGAGAGACCGCACCTAGCAACCCCAGAACTACAATCCCCAGAGTTCTCCGCACGCGAAACACCCGGGGATGCAGTGCGATTCCTCCCCCTGGTGGTAGTCTAGGGAGCAGCCGGCACGAAGATAGGTTTCAGCGGAGGATTATTCTTTATAGCTCCGGTAAGTAACCCTCCGCCTCACCATTCCTCAAATAGCTCCCAGGCATGCCTAGAAATAACCCTGATTTTTTTTTATTCTCAGGAAAAAGAGGAGGAGGTCATGGATTGTTTTGTGTTCCCCTACTCTTTGCTTCCTGTGAGACTATGAGACTGATGATTCATGTCAAAGGTGTTTACCCTACCAACCTGCAGCTGTTGACAACAGGGATTTTCCATTGTTTGTCTCTCTCACTAGCTTCGATCTAGGGAGTAACCTGAGATGTCAGCAGGTTCACATATGTCCTTTCATTCATCTTGCACTTTACTCCCTTATGGTAGTTCTTAGGGGATACTCTGGTGGAAAAGATACTGTCTCTAGCCTCAACAGAATTCCCAGACTAGCAGAGAATTCACACAAAGGAATAATTACAAACAGTGCTGTGTGCTCTAATGGAACAAACAGCGAGTGTGGGAGCCTTAAAGGGGGACACCTGCCGGGGACTGAGGAAGAAGGAGCTGTGACCTCATGGCTTCCTAGAGAAAGAAATGATAACATTGAGACCCGAAAGAAGGAACTTAGCCAGGTCTACAGGAAGTGTAAAGAATGGTAATTTAGTGTTTGCAAAACACAGAATGTGCTGGATAAGAATGGGGAGAAAATTACCTGGGATCCCACCCTCCAAAGTCCTGTAAACTTCCTTAAGTAATTTGGATCATTCCTGAGCTCAAAAACTTTCAGCTGCTTTCTAGGACCTACTGAATGAGGTTTCAGCTTAGCTTGGCATTTTATAGAAAGGGACAACAATGGCAAAGTTGGGACTCTGTGCACCAGTAGGGTAAGTAATCCTGGTCAAGTGGTGAGCCCGTCTGGTTGATCGTTATCTTATGCATGGTGAGGTTCTGGGAGCGATACCATCCTGGAGGGGAGCTCATCATCATGAGATGATGGCTCCTGCTGAGGAGACAGTCTTGGTTCCTATCATGGGGTCATTGCTTCTGCTTGACCTTCTGCTTGTGTCAACATGAGATGGTCTGCAAGGCTCTGATATTCCTGGAATTTATGTATTACAGGTTTAGGATAATGACTGGGAACCTCCAGGCATCCCTCCAAGGGTCTAGAACCGGATACTGTAAAAGTTTGCAGGATGTCCTGCAGATCCTGAAAATGATTTTAGGTACTCTGATCTTAGTGTCCTCAGTCTTTGAAGCAGGATGATATAGGCTAAATTTAGAGAAAATGTACCTTGTAATACTAGTTTTTTAGATGATTGTTAGGAGATCAACATCCCTACGTGTAGAGCTGAGCTATGATCTGACCTAGAACTTTAAGGTAATAAAGAGAAAGATAAAAAATGAATGCAGAGATCTAACCTTCACCCTGCTTTTGGTTATCCACTGAGCATCTGCAGACCCAGCCTCTAAGTCCCTGTTACATCTCTATGCTTGAAATCATGCCGTTCCCTCCACCAGGGACTCTGGTGCCATGAAATGTTCTGTCCTGCCTGGTCATCTGTCTGATCCTGTTCTGCCTTTAAAGTTTCTCTAAGTCCTTCTTCCCATGCAGCTTCCCTGATCCCCTCAGTCTCAAAGGACCACTGCCTGCCCTGTGACATCTACCAGGTTGGAGGTTGTAACTCTCCAACACATTGTGAGCTCATTTAGGACAGGAGTCCCACATATGCTCTCTCCATGTGTCCCTAAGTGCCCCATGTCTAGATTCTCTGCTTTGGGTTTCTTCAGGCTCATCTGTCCTCCTGAAACACTGTTCCCACCACCATCATTCTGGAAGCCAAGCCATGAGGGGAGTGATGAAAGCACTGCACTATGTAATTAAGCCTTGGATTTAATTAAAGCTGTGGTTGGTGGCAATGGCCGGAGAACATAAAAAGCTTAGTATGGATAGAGAGGGCTCCCTTTGGATAATTAACTGGGGCTGTGCAGCTGACCCAGAACACTCATGTCAAACCAGAGTCTCTGGTCACAAGAGGGACAGCTGGAGTTCATTTATTCTAGTTTCCTACTCACAGCCCAGGGCATGCTGGGGCCTTTGCTGGCCAGATGAGTTTCAAATTTCCCAGGGACCAGGATCCCACAGCCTGGTCTACCTTATTTGTCACTGTTAGGAAGATCTTCGCTGGGTCCAACCAGGCTCTTTTCTGTTGCAGAATAAACTGATTGAGTTCAATTGCATTGCTTTGCCATCTAGGCTTTTCTGGGATGAACAACCCAAATGCTTTAAAATTTTCCACAAGTTATTGATTTTCCAGTCTTTCAATCATAGATCTTGGTTTCCAGTAGCCCACAGTTTCCTTCAAGTCAGCTGCTATCCCAACCCTGGTGTTACTTTGTGGCTAAACTATTTTGAGTTGGTACTTGGGTGACCTGCTTTGGATTTCCTGTTTTTTCTTCTGCTGTCACCAGCTAGTGTGAGTCTTTAGCTGCATGTAATATGGAAATCAGATAGAAGCTGATTCTTCAGTTACTTCTCCACTGCTGACGGCTATCACTGCTGTCTGTCCTCTTGTTCAGAGCCCTCGAAAGACCAGGGTGCCCACATGGAGCACCAGTAAGTTAACAATTGGATGAGGGTTCTTTTGCTCAGTTTGTATTGAGGATATGAGTTGGCAAAGTGTAGCTCTTATAATGTCCATAGTCCTGAACTTTGAATGCCAGCCACTATCAGCTCTTAGTGTTAGTGGCCTGCCTTAGTGCTCAGAGTCAGCAGCTACCAGCAGGACTTGGGATCTCTTCTGGCCCCTGAAGATGGCAGCTGGCCACATTCAGTGGTCACAGGTCTTACTGTAGTTCAGTATGCTCTACTCAAGTTAGAAATCATGAATAGGCAAAAGTATGCTGTCCAAAAGAGATTTTATTAGAACTTATGCTACAGTGTAAGGTGGAACAGTACACAGACCAGCCTGCAAAGAGTAACGGGAGGTTGCTTGTATAGAGAAAAGGAGGGTTCACGCACGCAGTGTCAGAGTTCCTGTTTGATGGGGGGGGGGGGGGCTCCGCACTAACCTGACTGAAAAGGGCTGCAGAGGGGTGTGGCATCCACAGGGGCTGCAGGGAGGAGTCATCTGGGATCTGTCTGAGACTAAAGCTTGCTGCAGCCAAAGCAAATGTCTCACTGACTGGCTGTGGGCCACCTGATGTACCCAGACTGGCCAGAAGGCATTTGGGGCAGCCTTAAAAGAAAAAATAAAAAGTAGCTCTTGGGGAGTATCAGGCCCTTCTCTCCTGTCTCACTACCTTCGGAAGTTAGTGCATAACACTTTTTTTTTTTTTTTGGTACCAGGGATCAAACTCGGGTCCTTGCGCTTGCAAAACCACTGAGAACCACTGCAGAACCACTGAGCTAAATTCCCAGCCCTAGTGCATAACACTTTTAAAATACTTTTTAAAACTGGGGATCGAACTCAGGACCTTGTGCTCGCGGGGCAGGCATGGCACCACTGAGCTACATCACTAGCCCAGTGGATGACACTTTTAAAATTAGATAGCATAAGTTTTTGATAAAATATGAAAGCACACTAACCTTAAGTGTACGGCTCAACAATTTTTTTAACATTTGTTGTAACTACTACCTTGTTCAAAATGTAGACCATTTCAATACCCTAAAAGATTACCTTCTCTGTCTAAAACCAATCACCCCTGACCAATAAAGGGAATTTTCCCTTTTCTCATCAACTAGTTTTGGAGGGAGCAACACTGTATAACTTTTGACTGTGATATTTTGTGCTCCATGACCCCTCAATGGAGGGTCCCCATGTCAGTGCCTTTCTAGTCAAAGATGGCCAGGAACATGCCTGTCACGGGACCAGCTGCTCTTCTGCTCAGTGCAGTGAGGGAGAGGCTGTGAGGGAAGCATCGGGCCATCTCTGGAGGAGGGATTGGAAAGGACTCCTTAGAATCTGGGCTTTTGTTAGGTCATTTTGGGGAGAGTTTAAGGAAACAGGGCTGTGCTTTGGGTTGGATGCTGTCAAGAAGCAGGGGCAGTTTGATGCCTGGGCATCATCAAAAAGGTTATCTGGAGAGAGGGAGGGCTCGGCCAAGGCTAAAACTGCCACAGATAAGAAGCAACAGTCTCATATTAGCAAGGATGGGTATGGTCGGGCCTTTTTCATAGTTTGGACAGTGTTCATGTTTTGCCCATGCTTGGCTGCGATAACAGAGTGGTTGTGTATGTGCTGTTTCTCTACACGCATGGTCACAGAATGACCATATCTGCTGTCAGTGTTCTGTGAAGCTTATATTCAGCAGGAGCCAACAGGAACACCAAAGCCAGCTGAGTGCCAGGCAGACTTCTGATGCTCAGGGCTGCTTTTCTCTTTCTTACCTACCAACATTCATTGGTGTCTCCTCTAGGCTGAGACTCAAGTAAATAGAAGTGACTTTCTTAGCTGGGTGTGGTAATGCATGCCCATAATCCCAGCTACTCAAGGCTGAGGCAGGAGGATCCCAAGTTCAAGGACAGCCTGGGCAGCTTAGTGAGGCCTTGTCTCAAAATAAAAATATAAAAAGCTGAGGATGTAGCCTGGTGCTCCCTGGGTTTAATCCCTAGTACTGAAAAAAAGAAGGAGGAGAAGAAAAAGAGGAAGAAGACGAGGAGGAGGAGGAGGAGGAAAGAACAAAAGAGGGAGAAAGGAAAAGAAAAAAAAAAGATTTGAATTACTAAGGGTCAGTGTTCTGGAGACAGGAGACAGGAGACCAAAGGTTTTTTTTGGTAGTGTTGGGGTTGGAAGCCAGGGCCTTGCACACAACTGAGCTACACCCTCCTCCCTGGAAACTGAGTTCAAATCCCAGCTGTACCACTTACTGTGAGACCCAGGACACTGTTCTCAGAGCCTCCACTGCTTGCTCTGTAAGTCGAGTGACAGTCGTGTTTACATTATGCCACTGTTGCAAGTGTGGCCCCAAAGAGACTCCAGTCTGCCACAGCTGGTTAATTTAGAGGTTTGGCTTTGCAAACAACGAAAGCCCCTTACACCAAGGTAAAAGCAATGAAGCAAAGTTTAATAAGCTGTTAATACACACACACACACACACACACACACACACACGCACGCACGATTACACAGAAGAAAAAGTACAGAAAGAAAGTTACATCACCAGATTGCAAGAGCTTCAATGCCTGAAATTCCAATTCCAGCATTGGGGGCGGGGGGGTCCTGTTCATGGCTTTCAGGGTTGGAACTGGGAAGGGTCAGGACAGAGGATCCTCTCCATGGATGAGACTCCAAAGTCCCCCTACCAGTGAGACTCCTTAAATAGCATGTGAGACAAAAGTGGCCATGTTCCAACTGTGTGTGTGACCAGAAGTGAGGAGTTTGTAGCCCCCAGGAACTGGGCAAGCGCCCAAGGGCACAAACATCTGTGTCTTCTAGATAGGTAAGGACTGTCCTTGGGAGTTGGCCAGGCTCACAAGGAGTTTGTCTTCAGGTCAGGTTAGGATGTCCTGCCATGGCACCCCAACAGGTAATCTTTAGAACAAGGCCACAGCACTGTGTTATGGACAGGGAAGATCTTCCTATACTCAGTTTTAACCCTTTAGCAAGTATGGAAGGGATTAGTCCATGGATCCATGCCTTGGTTTCTTTTCTTTTTTTTTTTTTTGAGACAGGGTCTTGCTTTGTAGTACAGACTGGCCTTGAACGCATTATGTAGCTCAGGCTGGCCTCAAACTCACAGTGATCCTCCTGCCTCAGCCTCCTGAGTGCTGGGATTACAGGCGTGCACCACCGCACATGGCCATCCCTTAGTTTCTTGGACTTGATGGAGGCAGAGGTGGATCTGGGTTTTTGTGAGGCTGAAGCTTATATAATTCTGAGAAAACCCTCTTTCAAAAAAAGACTATGGAAATATCTTTTACTAAATTTGCAAATTGCATGAACATATGAGCACATTGCTAGGGCCTCAGGAAGGATGATGAAGCTTCAACTTCATGCCTCTTGATCACTCTGACAATGAGGAGGGGCAAAATTATACTAGAGCTTTATTCTTTTCCATTCACTACCTTCACACGAGTGCTCCCCAAAGACCCATGCCCTTACCTGAAGCCTGCTCAACTGTCCTTTGCTCTTTCTTATCCTAGCCTAGTTTCTTAACTAGCCTAGAGGTTAGTTAGCAACAAGCTAGGGTTGGAAGAATTGACTTGAGTCACTTTGAACAGAGCCACGCCTACTGTCTCTAGCACTGGGGACCCAGCTGGAATTTGGATGAGTCCTCTAGAAGATGTTAACAGCCAGAATATGTGCTTAATAAAGGTCAAGAACAGGAACAATCCTTCTTCATTATTGTTTCTTTAATAATTTCTCCCATTCAAAAAAATATTTCTTGAGCTGGGCATGAGGGCACATACCTGTAAACCCATTCAGGAGGCTGAGCCAGGAGCATCATGAGTTTGAGGCCACCTATAGGTAGTTCAAGGCCAGACTGGACTACATGGTAAGACCTTGTCTTGAAATTTTTTTTTTTTTTTTTTGGTGCCAGGGATCAAACTCGGGACTTTGCGCTTGTGAGGCAGGCTCCAGAACCACTGAGCTAAATCCCCGGCCCTTGAAAAATTTTTTATTGAGCACTTAGAAAGCCCAGGCACTCGGCTTAGGGCTGAATATAAAGCAATGAATAAGAGAGATTTGTCCCTTTCTTGCATTTTGCTTTCATTCTAGTGAGGAGAGACAGATAAAAAACAGCAACACATAACCAAGACAATTACATACTGTATTAGGTTCTCTACAGGAAACCGGATGCCTGGATGGATGAAGACAGTGAGCTACTGTCAATAGGAGGGTCAGGGAAGGAGTCTGAGGAGCAGGTATTTGGACAGAGGCCAGCCATGCCTACCACTTACTGATAACTTACTATATCTCACGCATGTCTTTAGTACCTTCAGATATTTTCCTAATTTAATCATCCTCTGAAGGGTCTTTCCCTTTTCAAATGAGAAAGTATTGTTCCTATTTTTCAGCCAAGAAAACAGAGGTTCAGGGCCAGGGATTTAGCTCAGTGGTTTCGCTGCCTGCTGTGCAAGCACAAGGACCCAAATTTGATCCCTGGTACCAAAAAAAAAAAAAAAACAACAACAGAGGTTCAAAGGAGGAACAGCAAACAAACAAACAAAAAAAGGAATAACAGCAGATGCCGTTGACCCCGCCTCATATCCCTCCTTTTTCTGATTTCCTTGCCTGAGCCCCTCCACTCAAGGTCCTTTCCCTCAGCTTCCTTGTCTGAGGACTTTCTTAGATATCTGTGAACCAGAAAAGGGGGATGTTATGCACTCCAAGAACAGCCTTCAACCATCAAGGGGATTAATGCAGTAACACCAGGCTCCCCATGCTCAGATGGGGTGATTCTGAGGTCTGCTGCATGCTGTCTCTCCACAAGGCTCCCAGCTGGCCAGCAACTGCACTTGGATGCGTCCCTTACTACTTCCCTCCCTCCCTTGCCAGGCTTCCTCCTGCCCTCATTTCTGCCTCCCAAATATAATCCCAGCACCCAAGTCTCAGGATCTCCTTTTCAGGGAACTTAAGCCAATGCAGAGTTTAAGAGCCCAAGGCTACCCGACCAAGTGGATGAGCTAGAATTTGAATCTGGGTCCACGAGGGTCACATTCCCATAGTCGTGACTGCTCTGCCATGTGACAGCTGAGGTCTGGAAATGGAGCCTGGTTTAAGGCCCTTCCCATCCTGACTCCAGCTGATTTATTTTGTCTCACTTCCTCATTCTTGGCCACTGCTCACTTCAGGCACATCAAACTTCCAGGGACATAACATTCTCCAGTCTCACCCTGACCCCACTCCATGCCTTTGCAAGTACTGTCTCCTCTGCAGAATATGTGTTGAAACAATGTGACCCACCTGTGTCTACCATCGCTCCATCCCTGCCACCCTCCCTGTGATGAACTCCAAACGCTGGAGTCCAGTGCTGGGAAGGAGCATATTGGTGCCAAGTGCTTGGTATTCCTTGTCTCATTTGATCGACACAATAATTCAGAAAGGTCAGTAGCACCATCCCTGGTTTGCATGCAGGGAGCTGAGGTACACAGAAGCCCGGTGGCTTGTCCAAGGTCTTTTGGTTAATGACTGGCAAAGCCAGGATGAAAACTCCAATCTACCTGTTCTACTGCTGTAACTATATGTTGGCCTGGAGGGAAAGGAGAGACACTGGGGTCTTGAAGGCTGCTCCCACATTCTCCCTCTATCAGACCTAACTCTAGAAGCTAGAGGGCCCCCAAGGCAGTTACCAGAGCCATAGCTGGGAGGAGCAGGGACTATGGAGCCCAGAGAAAGGAACCCAGGCAGAGGGGACTTTCTGCAAAGAAAGAGGTAGGGCGCCGCCCCCCCCCCCCACTACCACCAGAGGGCAGCTGATGAGGGCATTGTCCTTGCTGCTTTCTCGCTCCTTGCAGGCCTGTGGGAGTTTACTTAGCCTCAGGAGTGACCTGCTTCCCAGAATCTCTCATCAACAATGATTTGTGGAGGCTGGGCCAGCTCAGAGATGTCAGAGGGTGAGGCAAGCCCCAATTTCTGCTCTTGGTCCTCTCTAGCTTCCAGTCTTACTATCGTCCAGCCCCATCCAATCCCTGGTAAAGTCTTGCCAGCCTGCAAAGCTGGTTAACAAACTTTCCACAGGGTTGAGGAAACGGGATGAAGCTGGAATGGGCCGGGGGTGGAAACTTGACTAACAATACTGCATCAGTTCTGCTTAGTGTCCTTCTGGGACCCACTTGCAGCCTCTAAAACAAAGTTGCAGGCTTTACTTGGGAGACTGAGGCAGGAGGATTGCTGCGAGTTCGATGCCAGCCTGGACTACAGAGTGAGACCCTGTCTCAAAAAAAAGTTGCAGCTTCTACCAGAAGCCCTCCAAGATCTGGATCACCTTCCTCCTACCAACTGGATTCCTTCTCCTCTGCATCAGACGTGATTGGCTGGTCCCAGAAGCACATGCACCCAGCCATGTCTTTGCCTTTGCTTGTGCTCTTTCCCTTTGTGCTGCTTCCTGCCCAGTGTCTCCAACCCTGTAGAGATGTCACTTGGTCTGGGAACCCCCCTCAGCTGACTGCCCCTGTGCTCTTCCTACCATCTCCAGGACAGCAAGCACAATAATGCAGTGAAGCGACCCGTGTGAACCCTGCCTCCTCACGAGACTGCAGGCTGCCGGGGGGCCAGGCAGCCTTCTCATTCCCCTCTGAGGGCCTGGCACAGTGCCTGGCAGAGTGGATGAGAAAGAGGCAACCGGCGCAGGTGCTAGCACAAATGCTTTTAGGCTCCCAGTGAATCAGGTAAATCGGGGTGATACAATGGGGAGCAGGAGGGACTGTGGAAAAGTGGACAGTGAAAGAATTGTTAAAGGAATTCAAATCCTATTTCTTTTTTTTTTGTATTAAATTCTTTTATTGGTACATTGTAGGTATACAACACAATTACATTTCTCATTGGGAATTGTACCTTTATATAATGCATCTTGGATCTTATTTTTTTCCCCATTCCTAGCCCTCCACGCCCTCCACCCTTCCCTATTTACAAAGACTTTATTTCCATTTTTTCCATTTCTCATCATTTTTTCCTTTCCCTTCTTTCCTTTCCCCTGTCAAATCCTATTTTAAAGAAAATGGATGGCTGGAATCCAGTTTCTGATTAAATAGCAACAATAATTTTAAAAACCCAACAATAATAATAGCTAATATCAACTGTGAACTTACTCCCCACTAGGAAATAAGGTGCAGTGGGCTCTGTTAATAGGCTGCCTTGTTTGAGTCCCAGCTCCTCTGCCTATTAGCTGTGAGACTTTGCTTGTGTCAGTGAACCTCTCTGCACCTCAGTTTCCTCAGCTGCAAAGTGGAAATAGTACTGAGCCCCACCTTAGAGGGTTGTTGTGGTGATCTAAAGAGTGACTGTATGGCAGGGACATACAGTGGTGTCCAGCACGTGGAAGACAGAGGAAGTGGAAGCTGTTACTCTTCCTCCATGCTGAACATTCACAGAAGTCCTCACTGAAAGAGTGTCATGTCCACTAACCCCTGGACGTTGATGAGGAGCTGCTGGGCTCTGGGGGAAGAACAGTCCAGGCAGAGGGAAAAGCTAACGGTGGAGTGGGGTGGGGAGGCTGAACTGGCCTTGTGATCAGGGACAGGGCAGGGCCTGGGTCCCAGAGGACCTTCCACAGCAGGGAGAGAAGCCTGGATTTTATTCTAAGTCTGATAGGAGCCAGGGGGGCTGCCTTCAAAATACAGCCTTTTATCATTCAGGATGACAGCGCCACAGATCAGGAGACCACTGCCGTGGAAAAGGTGGTTTGTTTTACTCATGGATCCCAAGAGGAGGGGACACGTCAATGCCACATCTGCAGGGGATGGGGGCCACCCAAAGAAGTGCCATGCCAGTCAGGAGGCAGCAGGAGCAGGGGAGAGCATGGGCAGGAGATTTGACTGTGGTCTCCCTGGGAAGGGAGAGGTGAGGCAGGTTAAGCAGGTTAGGACTGGAGTTTGAATGATTTCAGCAGGCTCTGGGGCTCAGGGGACATGTGTGGTGGTACCTGGTCCTGGGGTGACTAGAGCAGAGGACAGTGGCCCTGAGTGTAAGACAGAGGAAACAGGCTCTGGGTGGGCTGGTTTGGCTCTGGAAGACCCAGTCCAGGGCCAGCTGCTCACCATTCCTAGGGATCAGCTAGCTTTGGAGAGACAGTCCTTCCTGATTGGCCATGCCCTGGTGTCAGAGCATCAAAATGTGGACAATAAAAAGACATGGTTAGTACAGAGTTAACGCCAAGGAGGGAAGGGAGTTTATATTTAGCATGATCCTCAGCTGTTGTGAGGAGAAAGTATTTTAGTGAGACCAGAGGAACGCAGAGACCAGAGGCCAATACCATGATCTGAATGCCACACCATGGCAGCTGACCTGGGGTTGGGGGAGTGGGGGAGCAATGCTGGTTTCAGGGTTAGTTGAGAGGTGGTGATGACAGGATCTGATGAGCATTCAGTGAGGCCAGGTGTGGTGGTGCACACCTGTAATCCCACCTCTCTGGGAGGCTGGGGCAGGAGATCACGAGTTGGAGCCCAGACTTGGCAACTTAGCTAGATTCTGTCTCAAAATAAAAAACAGAGCTGGGGATATAGCTCAGTGTGAAGGCAAAAAATAAATTAAATTAATAATGAAATAAGTTAATATAATAAACAATATACTAAAACAATAACAAATTAAATTTAACAATAAATTAAATTAATCCAGTGAGGATGCCATTTGGATTACAAGAGGCACCTTGACCACATTTGGCTCTTATTTCTGGGATTTCCATGTGTGCTTCCTCCCTGGCCCTGGACTGTACTACCTCACATTTGTGATGTTTATAGCTTACTAAAGGGCTTCTAGGACATAATACCTCTAGGGTTCGTGATAGACACAGTGTTTGACATAGTGCCAGGCACAGAGCAGGCATTCAACCAATCAACTGCGTTTTCTTCCATCAGGAAAAGAAGTAGAAAGCCCTGCGGATCCGATATCACACAGACCACAGTTTGAGTGCCAGCTTTACCACCCGCTAGCTGGGTGACACAAATGATGCTACCTCTCCTTCTCTCCCTCCTCTAATTCGGAAGCAGAGCTAAGAGCTCCCAGCCTTTGCAGTGATTGTGAGAATTAAATGAGGCAGTGTAAGGCAGGCTGCCAGCCTTGGCCCAGCCCTTGCAGGAGCTGTCCATTATAGCAGCAATTATCACATATTACGGAGAACCAGTCTGGGGCTGGCTCCCAGCTCCCGAGGTGCAGCCAAGACTCAGATACAAATACATTCCAAGTCAGAGATAGAGACAGAGCCCTTTTGTCTCCTCTGGGGCCACCTCTGGGCCTGCTTCCCTCCAGGGCTGATCTCTGCCCTAGCTGGCCTGCTCTGCAGGGCATCTCCTCAAAGAACCCACAGAAAGCAGTGCTTGCGTTGCCAAGCAGCATTCCTGGGGAGGGAAGAGGAAAAACAAATCTTCCTGCCTCTGCTTTGGAAAGCAAACTGTTAAATACCTGGGTTTGCAGCAGCCTGCCAGCTAGGTAAACACTCGCCAAGCAGGCAGCCTCTGCTGATTAACCCCTTGATGACCAGGGCAGAAGTGGAGGTGTCCTGGTATGGGCTGCTCTGGGAGGAGCCAGGAACTACCTTGAGGGAGGCTGACACAGCTTCTGGGTCCTTCAGGGAGGGCTTAATTCAGGGGAAACATTCTAGAAGAAAGAACAAAATGACTTCAGAGTCAGGTTGTAAAATTTACTTCACCAAATCTTGGCCCCATGAATACAGGCCCCAAAGGAGTGGCCAGGACTAAAAGCTCAGCCTGCACTTTGAGGCACAGACAGCGTCCCATGTATGACGTCTGTTCACCTAGATGATCTCTGACTCTCTCTGGATAACAGAAACCAACCTCCCAGGGGACCGGAACCCAGACTTGGGCTGTGACTAGGTATGGCTGCTTAGGAGCAGACTTGGGTGATCTAAAATCATTCACATGTATACCTAGTTTGGCGAGTACTTTCCTATGTACTCTCACGTGAGAGTCTCGCACTAAACCTGTGAAGGGGGAATTAGCCCCGTCTAGTGCAATGATTGACCCCAGTTTCATTATTCCCTCACTGTGTAGCCTTGGGGCAATCACTTCATCTCTCTGAACCTCACTAACCTCACGTGAAAAATGGGGAGAATAGCCACCTGCCCCACAGTTTTAGGCTGTGAGACTTAACTGAAAGCATGGATCTAAAGAGCTCAGCAGCGCCTGGCTCTGAGAGAGTACAAGCATCAACGTCTCCCTTGAATCCCCCATTTTTACAGAAGAAGCAAATGAGGCCCAGCAAGTTACCAAATTATAATCCCCTAGACATTAAGGAAATGACCATACAAATACTTAGCGAGCATGTGTTGAAGTTATTTCAGGGGCTGAGTTGTAGCTCAGTGGCAGAACGTGTACAGAGGCCTGGATTGGATCCCCAGCACAGCAGGATGAAACAAATTTGTATTTCATTCCTTGCCGAGGAAATGATCAAATTGACAATGCTTGCTCAGTTTGTTGATAATATAGTCTATGATGCACAGAAAATACTGGAACAAGATTGTTAATGAGTTCCCCAACAGTGCATGGCCTGTAATGGTTGGAGCCATCTCTACTGGACAAAAATAATTTGTATCTTATTTTTCTATGAATTAACATCTTAATTTTTTGTTTGTTTTTTGGAGATAAGGTCTCAGTATGCAGTTCAGGCTGGTCTTGAACTCACTATGTAGCACAGGCTGGCCTCCAAGTTGCAGTGATCCTCCTGCCTCAGCCTCCCGGGTGCTGGGATTACAGGCATGTGCCACCACGCCAGGATCTAGCACCCTAATTCTTGTAAGTCTTAAGACATGAAATGTCTAGGCCCAAATGCCTAGGGAGTAAAAATTCAAATAAGTGACCCTCCCTTAGGAAATGTTATGAGGCTTGGGGGCTTATTAGACAGTACCCCTGTGGGATGATGAACATCATTCATTGCCTCACTTCCAAGGTTTGTATAATTTTCCTTATATGGTGTTGATAGGAAATGAAGGAATTAATCTTCCATTCTTAGGGCAACTTCTGAGAAAAAACTTTGGTCGAGAAAGCCTAGTCTTGCTACCACTTTAGGCTGGTGGTAGGAAAATAAAAACCCAGAGAAAGAGTGTGATTTGTCCAAAGTCACACAGCCATGCCTGGGAGAGGAGCAGAGGTCAGAACCTGCTGTCCCACCCTCCCTCCCTGGTCTCCTGGGCTTTTTCCTTGGCCCTGCCCAGATCTCCCTTGACCCAATGTCGGTGGGCACTGCTCTGCATCCTTCTGGGGCTGGGAGAAGCCTCACTCGAGCTGGAGTTGATGGATACTGCAGAGTCTTGTGAAGATTCCTGAGAGTTTGGGGTCATCGCTGACCAAGCAAGTAAGAGTGGAGACCATAGAGTCTGCTGAGATCTCCAGCCTCCCAGCATTTGTTAATTCCTCAGTGAAACTCCCAGGCAGCCCAGAGCCAGAAGAACAGCAGCAGATGAAAACAGCAGATGGAATTTCTAGTTCAAGCATCTTCTTCCTTTCTGCACAGAGGTGGAGCTGCAGCAAGAACAGGGCTCAGTACAGGGAATCCCAAGTTCAGGTCCTGATCTACCCCAGCTAGGCTTCCCTTGGGTCTGAGGAGGGGATGGAGGATACCATGCCGGGCATGCTGTGCCAAATGCTGTACTCCTTACCTCCCTCTTATTCCCAGCAAGCCTTTAAAGAGGAGCTACCATGAGCATCCCCATTTTATGTAGGAGGAAACAGAAGCACAGAGGGGTGAAGTAACTTGCAGAGGAATGTAGTGGACACCTCTGCCTGGTTTACTACCAGGCTATAAGTGGCACAAGCTTCTTACATCCCCATAATTCAGCTGTATTATAGTAGGAGTCTGACAGAAGCCCACATGACTCACGTGAGCATGTCAGATGGCAGAGCTGGGTAAGCATAGCTCCTCTCTGCCAATGGCCGCTGTGGAGATTTAAGTTCTGGCCTGTGATGTGGCAGAGCCCTGTTGAGTTAACTTCCAGCTGAGGTCAGTATGACCCCAACTAAATCCCTTTCCCTGAATTATGGCCTCCTTCACTAGCCTGATGGGTTGCTGGTTAATTATGACCCAGTCCTGATTTTCATTTGTTTTCTCCTGCAAGAAAGCAGCATCTCCCTTTTGCAGCCTTGCCTTGGATAACCAATAAACAATAACTGCTATCATCGGATACCTCACACACTATCGCCAGGTGTCTCACGTATACCCTGCCCTACTTCTTCCCACACTTGTAATCAATACTGGAGGTCTTGGGTGCCTTTTGTCTTTGTTGCCCAGAGCAGCTTAGACCATCCCAGATCCCTGCTTTCTCTTTAAGTCTCATTTCTGTGTCTTTCTTTTGTTCTCTCTTGCTTGGGTTGCTTTGCAGGAGATTGAGACCCGTGGCCAGCGTCCTCGATATAAGAACACACAGCTTTGTAAGAGCACTTGGGTTGTACTCTTCACCACAGTGCCCTTTAGTGTTCCAGGCCTTTCTTCTCTGAAGACTACAGCCTTTCTTTCTGGAGATTTCAGGCCCAGCCTGGGGAGAAGGAATGGAGGGAGGGAAGTCCAAGCAGGATGCAGAGAGGGAAAATATTTCAGATCAAAATGATGGTGTTAGTCCCTGTTCTCTGGCTGGGGCACTGTGACCAGTGTGATACCTGCAGTCTGTGGCAGGAAGCAACCCCTTACCCAGGGAGCCCCCAGGAGAGGGGGTGGGGTCACTTCTGCTGCGGAACAGGCACTGCAGTGCTCAGAGCTCTGGGCTGCCATCCAGAGCACTCCTTGACCTCACATCTACATAAAGGCCTGCTTCAGGTCTGCCCAGCCTCTTGTGGGAAGCCAGTCCTCTTCCTCTTCACTGCTGCCTTCTCCTTCCTGCCCTGGCCCGCTCCCTCCTCCCTAGTGTGTTGGCTTCTGTCCCATAGGTCAGAGCCCTGCTACAGGAGAGGGCCTCCTGGAGGCTTTGATGAGCACTGAAGAGCTCTCTCAATGCCTGGGAGCCCCTGGCAGATCACAGAGATCTATTTTTAGGATGAGCTCAACTCAGTCCTCCATGCCAAGATGCCCCGCCTTCTCTTCCCCCATCCAAGCTTGGAAGCATGTAAATTTCAGTCCAGACAAGCCCAGGCCCAGCTGGCCTAAGAGCCTCTCCTGCAGGCATGCAGGTAGGAGAGGGCTTATCTGACTGTACAAATGCAGGGTTCGATGTAAGCTGGTTGGGGAGCCCACAGCCAGAGCAGGATCAGGTGTCCCTCAGTCCCCTACCCAGCTGCTGACTTTCTCTCTTCATCCATTCCTTCACCATTCAACAGGCCTTTGCTGGAGGTTTATTCTATCAGGGCTTGTGGGAAGAAAGATGTATGAGAGCCGAGCCAACTAGTAGCCTGCTCCACTCTGTACGTAGAGACAATAATCATTTAAGGAGTGTCTGTCTAAAAACTGGTAATACAAGGATGATTAGTCTTAAATTTACCTAACCTCTCTCTTCTACCTTCAAGACCAAAGATACCAAGATAAGAGATATTTTCAAGATTCCAGGAACAGCAAGTCTTACAGGCAGATCACCCCATGGTAGGACTACCCTCTTAAGAAGGGGCAATTACCCCATGGTAGAAACCAAACTGCCCCTCCTAAAACCAGCAGGACCTCAAAGAACCAGACCTGAGACAGTGGTCAACTAGATCACAGCTTGACCAACTGGGCATACTTCTTCCCCCCACCCCAGCCTTTCTTCCTTCCCTAAAGCTCCTGTCAGCACCCTGAAGGCAGGGTGGAGGATGCTGGCCCCCCTGCTTCCCAGTGTGGCCACACTGAAAATAAAATTCTTTTCTCATTTGCCACCACTTTCTCTGGGCTCTCAAGGTGGCAGGCGGCAGATGGTAGAACCCGGTCTGTCAGGAACCCCAGAGTCAGGCCCCCTGGCCCAAACCAGGAACAAGACCAGAAATCAAAAGCCATGGCTGCCTCTGTATCTGCCATTTCCTGGCTATCCTCACATAGCCATGATGCTTTTCTCGAAAGTACATCGCTGTGGGCTGGGGATGAAGCACATGGTGGATTGCTTGTCTGCCGTGGAGCCCTGGCTTTGATCTTGGCACTGCAAACAAGAGAAACCCCCAAATGCCACACTGCTACCCTTCAGGTCTTGGGGTAGGCATCACTTCCTCTGAAGCTGTCTCAACCCCTAGGTTAGGCAGCCCCCTGTGTATTCCCAGGTCCCCTCCACCACCATTCTGTGCTTGCTGGTTACCAGCCTCTTTCTCCTCTGGACAGTGAGCTCAGGAGGACAAGAGGGCATACATCTCACTCAGCAGGCAGAATGGTGCCGTGGTTAAAGATATGGATGGCCTAGGACCCCTAGCTAGCTGTGGGAACGTAGGCAAGTAATTTAAACTCCCTGGGCCTCAGTTTCTTTGTCCATGAAATGGGGATGAGAATGGTATCTCCCTTATAGAGAGAGTGGGGAGAGGATTTGATGAGCTTGAGGTCTGGAAGATGTCCTCAATTCTTGTTATCCTGAGCAAGGAATTGAACAGATCACACAGAGAGTAAAAGCAGCACAGGTTTATTTAAAGTGAAACTACATGGGCCGGGGATTTAGCTCAATGGTTCTGCCACCTGCCTCGCAAGTGCAAGGTCCTAAGTTCAATACCCTAGTACCAAAAAAAAAAAAAAAGGAATAAAGTGAAACTACATTCCTCAGGATGGGAGCAGGCCAGTGAGGAGAGCTCACAGCCCCAAAGAAACCAGGTACCAGTTGCTATATGGAGTATTTTATGCTTGTTTGTTTGGTTGGTTGGTTTTCTTTTTCAGGCAAGGGGCAGCTCTTTGGATTGAGGAACAATTAAGAATAAGTCTCTTCCTTTCTATTGTAGGTTTTTTGTTTTGGGGGATTTTTTTGTCTGGACCTTTGTGGGACTGTCTTGGTGCTCAAGGTCATGGTGGGAAGGATCAAGACTATAATGCAAATGAGATTATAATTATATGGGGTTACCTATGAGTGCTGAAGATGGTCCCTAGTACACGAGTCTCCTTGCTTTTATCAGGGGTGGTCTAGTTGTTAGAACCGGATGCTGTCTGTGGTCTTTGGAAAACTATCTTGGGCTGTCCCAGAAGCCTATAGCGAATGTGCCCCCTTGTTTTTACCAGGTGTGTCCTAATTGTTAGAAGCAGGTGTTTTCTGTGGTTTTGGAGAGCTGGCTTCCTCTTTTCTCCTCTGCCTCTCAGACCCGCTCCAGAGACCTCCTCCGTCTACCTCCTGCCTCATTGCCCTGTTCAGCGCTTCATCCTCAGTACCGCATGTGGAACCTCCCCCGAGCTGGTCTCCCGACTCTTGGTCAGGTGGAGGAGTGTATTAACAGATGAGTGCAGGGACAGAGGGAGGCCCTGGAGGAGGGCCCTGACCCAGCCCGAGGACAGTTGAGGTGGCCTCTTGTCAGAAGGGAGCCTTTGCCACTTCCTGGAAGACAAGGAGGCATTAGCAGCATGCACAAATGCCTGCCCTGGTAGTAGGAGAGCACTTGGTACGTTCAGGAATGGTCAGCCACCACAGAGCAACCTGCAAAAGGCCTGCTTCCCTTACTGGCCATCTTCAGGACACTCCTGGCTGTATGGACCATGTCCCACCCTAGACGGGCTGCTCATGTAGGACAGAATGTTCCCATGGTATCTCCCCCATCAGATCAGCAGCACTCAGATCAGCAGCACTCAGATCAGGGGAAGACAAGCAAGGAAAAGGAGGGCACTTGTTGAGGGACCCCCACTGGGAGGATAGGCTGGATCTAACCTGGCAACCATCTCAAGGTGGATGTTATTATCCCCATTACAGAGGTGGGGGGGTTAGAGGCAGGGAGATGCAGAATCCACTTCCAAGCACCAACCCGGGCCCATCCTCACCAACCTGGGGGTCCTGTGTCTCCCCATCACTTCTGCTGTTCCTCAGTGGGTGGCAGTGTGCATTGCAGACTCCCCTGACAGAGGAAGGAACCAAGACCAAGGAACTGCCGGGGGTTCCCCCAACGGAGCATGAACTAAAGAAGCACCAAGTTCAGGAAGAACTTCCCATACTGACAGGACAAAAGGCTGGGCCTGGATGAGGATGGGGGCACCAAAGGAAGAGGGGACCAATCCCTGGGACAGGTCAGAATACCTTACCTAACTCCCCTGCCACAACCCCAACTCCTCACTTCTCTGTTGACTTCCCCATCTGCTGATTTGTCAACTTCCCACCCTCAAACACACAACCAGGGTGACCGATGGTCAAGAGCTCGGGGTTCAAATCTCCACTCAGAGACTTCTTAGCTAGGTCATCTCAGGAGGATTCCATCCCCTGTCTTAGCTTCACTTTTCTTATCTGTAAAAAAATGACAGAGAAATCTCTGCTCTGGAGAATTGTTGTAAGATTCAGAGACAAGCTGTGACAGTGCGTGGCCAACCATGAGGCATGGTACCTGCTGGTTATTGTCGTCAGCAACCCAGGAAATTGGTTTGGAAGGAGTTAAGCGGAGACCTTGCCTCCCAGCCAGGAACAAATCAGGGCTGGCAGGGGAGGAGCCAGGCTGCTGCCAGGAAAGAGATCTAGACCTGCCAGATGCAGCCCGAAGGAAGGGACGGGAGACAGAGTGGCGCTGGCAGGGCTTGGGGGGCATGGGGCAGGGCTTAGCTCAGCAGACCTGGCCTCTGCTCCTGGCCTCTGTTCTGGGAGAGCTCCAAGCCTGAGGGTCCAGGGTGGCTGTGAGGCTGGGGAGGGTTGGTGCTGCCCCAGCTGGGGACAGCGGCAGAGTGTAAGAGGACCAGAGCCTTGAGTCTTCTCGGTCCCCCAGGCAAAGGGCTCTAACTTCAACTGACTCTGATGGCCCGCATGGGCACAGAGTTTAATTTTAGCTCCAGCCACAGGAGTGCCTGGCTGCAGGTGCAGGGGTAGCCAGAGCCACAGGGATTGTTCAGGCAGTGGGGCAGTGGGAGAGACAAGCCCTACTTCCTTCCAGCCTTCCCCCCAGCAAGGCTGTTTCCTGTGGGAGCCCTGACCAGTCCTCCATGGCCTGGCAGACAGCCCTCCTCTCAGTCAAGGCCAAGGTCAGAGGGGGCAGCCAGGAGGGCAGAGGGACATTGCTTTGCTGTCCGGACAAGGGTTACATCAGTCTGAGTAGTGCCCAGGGCCAGGGGGCCCTGCCGGTGGGGCAAAGGGTGACTTGGTTGTGCAGAGGCTGAGGAAACAGAGTCCTGAGCAAGGAAAGCAAATCCAGAAAGCTAGGTCCTCCCTGGCTCCTCATGCGTGGCCAGTGACTTGCTGTTTGACCTTAGGCAGGGAGTTTGTTCTCATGGGTCTTAGTTTTCCCATCTGTGCAGTGACAGTGTTGGACTAGAAAGCTGATCGCAGCCCAGGTCTCCACCCTCAGGTTCTGCTTGTTCTTTCTGTGTGCCTGCAGGGGCACCTGGCTTTCCCCAGCCTTGGTTGTGGGTGGCCACATGCAGTTCTGGAGAAGAAAGTCCCTCTGGCTGGCACTGTCAGCTTCCTGGCTCCTCCTCATCCTCCTAGGGGCCTCCCCACTTCTCCGCCTAGCAGTGTCCCCCAGACCTCAACCTGCCACCCCCCAAGGCTGGCCCCACTGGCTGGATGCAGCGCTCCTGCAGAGTTTCTCCCAGCCTGAGGAGCCCCCAGAAGATGTCCCTCAGCCTTCTCAAGCCCTCCATGGTGCCAGATGCAGCTGGGGAACCTGCTTTGACACCTCCAGGTGCAGGGATGACGGCCTCAAGGTATTTGCACACCCAGCAGCTGGAACAGCCTCTGAGACGCATCGCAGGATCCTGGCTTCCCTGGAAGGCTCCCGCTACCATGCTCGAAGCCTCACAGAGGCCTGCCTCTTCCTCCTCCTCAGCCAGGGCACCTCGGCTGGACAGTGTGGCCCAGCACCCCACCACTGGGACGGAGGCAGAAACCACCTGGTCATCAATCTCCACCCAGACTCCTGTCCCCGAGCCTCCCAGTTGGGACAGGCCATGGTGGCGGAGGCCAGCCCCAGGGTGGACACCTTCCGGCCTGGCTTCGATGTGGCACTCCCGCTGCTCCCTGAAGCCCACCCATTTCGAGGTGGAGCTCCTGGCCAGCTGCGGCAGCACAGCCCCCACCCTAGCGCAGCCCTGCTAGCCCTGGGAGAGGAGGGGGGCAGGTGGCACACAGCAAGTACTCACTCTGCCACCTGCCCCTGGGATGGGCGCTGTGAGCAAGACCTTGGACCTAAGCAGTAAGTGAACCTTCCCTTTGCGGGGCTGGATGGGAGGGGGGCTGTGAAAGGAGAAGCCCAGAGATGAGGATGCGGGGCAGGACTGGCATGGAGGACCAGCTGGTCTTGGCAAACTTAGGTCTCAGCTACAGCAGGAGGGAGTCAGGTTAGGCAACAGAGAGCACTTCCACCAAGACAGTGATCTGCCTCAAGAAGGGACAAAGGCAGATTTTGGAGAGCTCTCTCTCGGGAATCTTTTTTTGTTTTGTTTTGGTTTGGTTTTTGGTACCAGGGATCAAACTCGGAACCTTGTGCTTTTGAGACAGGTGGCGGAACCACTGAGCTAAATCCCTGGCCTCTCTCTCGAGAATCTTTAAAAACAAAGCATGACTCACATCTACTTACTCTCTTTCTGGTATTCCAATCCTTTCTACCCTAACATTTTTTTTTTGGTACCGGGATTCAAACTTGGGACCTTGCGCTTGTGAGGCAGGCAATGGAACCACTGAGCTAAATCCCCAGCCCCCTACCCTAATATTTTATGTAACATACACTTGTATGGTGCTTACTCTGTGATAAGCACCTTTATAAATAATGATTATGCATAATAAACTTATACTAATTGCTAATACTAATTTAAGTGTTTTATACCAGACACTAGGATCAGGTGGTACCTGCTCAGAGTGATTAAGTCACTTATCTGAGGTCACACAGCCAGAATGAGCACAGCCAGTATTTTAATCCAGAACTACCTATTTCTAAAGCATTTCCTTCGAGAGTTCTGCAATTTAAGCAAGAGTACAGTGGTCGACCCTGTCAAATGCCTCCATGGGGCCCTGGAGCTTAGTAACTGCTCACAGCTAGAAGATGTTCCCAGCTAACTTGGAGGATTAAGCTCTTAAGAAAACAGCCTTTGGTTATAGGTCTGATCTAAAGAAGAACTTCCAGCCAGTGAGAGGGCCTGGATATAAATAAGGGCCCCGGGGCCTATGGGACATGGTGAGCCCTGCAGAAACTCCTTCTCCCAGGCAGGCTGGGGCAATGCACCTCAGGAGATAAGGGAGTTAGCATCCAAGCTCCTGAAGCCCCTCTCTCTCTTCGGGAGGCCAGCAGCCCCTAAAGCCTGGGCAGGCAAGAATGGAAGTTCCTTTGGGGGTGGCAGAGGGCTCCCTCATCAACCTCTGTCCTCCTCTGGCACCCCTGGGTTGGAAACTGTCCCTCCCTCCTCCTTCCTGAGATTCCTCCCTTGGGCTTCCTTCTCGTGCTCTGCTGGAACATGACTATTCTGAGCTCTGCTTCCCTCCTGGGAATTCTTCCCTTGGCCAAGCTCCAGTGTCACCTCACATGGGGCTCCTGGGGGTTCTCTCCGTGAAGGCTCTTGTGGGACTGGAACCCATTTACCTCCTGAAGGCATTTGGAGGCCTCCAGAGAGCCACATGGCCAGGGATAAGAAGGGAACTGCCCTGTGATCCTGCCATCCCTTCTGCGGGGACCCATCTCTAGTGTCCTCAGCAGCCAGGCAAGGAGTCGAGCTCTCCTGAGGCCCCACAGGCTCAGAGCGCAGAGCCTTGATGGAGAGATGGATGCTCACCCTTGGTGACAAGGCTCCCTGGTCCTGCCCTCTCTCCGTCTGAATGCACAGTATTCAGCCACTCTTGCTTGTAAGAAGTTCCACTTTGGGCTGATTTGGGTGACTGCAAAGTGCAGTTGGTTATTGGTGAATGCAAAGCGATTTCAGTCTGAACTCTGAGAAACTAAGGGAGTTGCACACAGCAGGTAGGTGAGTGCACACAAATTGTTCACTGGTGGATCTAAAATGGGCCAGAACTGGTCAGTTTGTTTATCTAATTAGGATGGGTCACCCTCTGGATAGGAGAGGGTTGTGTTTTTTGTTTGTTTTTTCCAGTGCTAGGAATCAAACCCAGGGATACATCCTTAGCCCTTTTAATTGTTTTAGTTTGAGACAGGGTCTTGCTAAGTTGCCCAGGCTGGCCTCGAACCTGTTACTTCCTGCCTCAGCCTCCCAAGTAGCTGGATTATAGGTATGTGTCACCACTCCAGGCTTTGGTAGATTTTTTTTTTTTTTTGGTACCAGGGATCGAACTCGGGACCTTGCGCTTGCGAGGCAGGCGCTGGAACCACTGAGCTAAATCCCCAGCCTAAGGTAGATTTTTTGATATATCCAAAATCTGAAGCTTGGCAGCCTCTCATTGACCTCTGAACCACAAGGAGCTTCAACTTTGGCCTCAGCCTACCGCCAGGTGACAGGGTCTGTCATCTCTGGGTTAGCTGGACCCTCACTTTCTCTGAAGCTCCAGGCAGCTTCCTGGGCCAGACATTCAGTACAGGGATAGAGAGAGGGGGGCCGACAGAGACAGGGCCAGCCCTCAGAAGGTGGCCTGAATAAACAAGTGCTGGCCAGGAACAGGCATTTCACAGTCCTGCCACTGTCCCACATGCACTCAGCTGGTGCCAGGCACTTTACCTGTCATTGAAAATTCTCAAGCACTCTTCTAGGGAACCACTACTATCCTCGTTTCAGGGCACAGGAAACTGAGCTCAGAGAGGGGGTGTGAATGAACCAAGGGCCTTCAGTGACACAGTTCTGTCTCGAGGCCCCCTCACTTTTCTGATCTGGCGCCTGGAAGTGGTGGAGTTGGGATTAAACCCTGTACTTCTGGCTCCAGCACCTATGTTTTTCCACCTTGGTTGAACAGTCCCCTGTTGCTTCAGAATAAGGGTCCACCCACTGAAATTGTTACTTGTGTATTTTTATGAATAGGTAATTCATTCACAGGGTACAAAATTCCAAAGACACAACAGGGTACACAGTAAAAGTCTCACTTCCATTCCTGTCTTCCGACCACCCAGTTTCCCTTCTGGAGCCAAGCACAGTTTCCAGTTTCTTAGGTGTCTGCTCTGAGAAGCTCTGTGTGTGTGTGTGTGTGTGTGTGTGTGTGTGTGTGTGTGTGTGTATGTTCAGGCATGATGTGCACAGATGTCCCCCATGTTTAAATGTGGGGGGGGGTGGTATCAGGAATCGAACTCAATACCTCACATTTGCCAGGCAGGTGCTGTGCCACTGAGCTAAATCCCCAACCCTAAATGTGTATTCAATAGATTTTTTTCAAGTCCCCCAGTCTGTATCTATTAGATACAACAGGGCCAGTGATTTAGCTCAGTGGTTCCGGAGCCTGCCTCGAAAGCTCGAGGTCCCGAATTCGATCTCCGGTACCAAAAATTAAATTAAATTTAATTTAAAAAAACAGATATAACAGGTACCATGTGTAAGGCCAAAAATACTTTTTAAGGTGCATAAAAGTACTATGAGAAGAAAAAAATGACCATTTAGGTAGAAAAACATTCTAACATATAATATTGTTTGGGCCAGGCATTGTGACACACACCTGGAATCCCAGCACTCCCGAGGCTGAGGTAGGGGGATTGTTGTGAGTTTGAGGCCAGCTTGGGTTACATAGCAAGTTCAAGGCCAGCTTGCATGACAAAGTGAGACCCTGTCCCAAAAAACTATAGTTTGGTTTTATACCAACATAGTTATCAAATATAATTTTTTTTGTACTGGGGATCGAACTCATGTCCTTGCACTTGCGAGGCAGGCAGCGGAACCACTGAGCTAAATCCCCAGCCCTATCAAATATAATTTTTAACACTTTTTCCTAGCAGGACTGGCTGCAAAGTTCAAAGTACTTAAGGCACACAGAAGTTACCCTGTGGCCTTGCCTGAGGCCAGACCCAAGTAGGCCCCTGTGGGCAGGGGCAGGGCCACACTGATCGCCCATAGGCTCTGAGGCCCTGGATCTATGCCAAACATCCCAGAGTCACACAGTGCTACGTCTTCATTGGTGGTCACCACACACGTGCACAAGTTTCCTCTATAACACACTCCCCAAATGCCATACTGGTGCTTATTGAGCCTCTGCTTACTTAGCTCTCTTGATGGGAAACCCACTACCTCCCAGGACTGTCTGTACCCCCAGCTCCATTACTAGATTTTGTGCTGAAACTGGCCCCAGGCCCTGGCCCATGGATCTGGAATCTATCCTCTAGTGCCACACTGGGCATTCTTCAATTTACCATCCACGGAGTGTCCATTCTTCACCCTGTGCCCTGCTAGGCCCTAGGGTGCTAGGATGAGGAGGCACAGCCCTTGGCTTCAGTAGCTCAGCACTGTAGGAGAGATGTACAAGTCCATGGCTTGACACACACTGTTAAGCAGAGAGAGGCTGCACATCCGCCTGTCTGGCTCTTCTGTATAAAAGCCAAATGACCTCTTTGGGCCTCAGTTTCCTTTGTAAAATGAGATAATACCAGTACATGCTTCCTATCTCATAGCTGTTGTGAGAATAGAGTTAGTGTGTGTAAAGCACACAGAACTGGGTCTGGAGAAAATAGGTGCCCCACAAACATTACCTGGAAGTTAAGGGGGGCTTCCCAGAGAAGGTGGTGTGTGAGCTCAGACATTAATACAGAGTGGGAGGAATTCCTAGGTCTACGAGGCAGGGAGGGACATTTGGGGTGAGGGGAAAGGATGCAGGTGCACAGGGGCACTGAGGTGGGAACAAGGAGACAAAGGGTTGAGGGGTGCAGGTTAGTCAGCAGGCCTTAACTCTCTTTGGGCTCCCCAAAGCCTAAACCTAGGGGCTTTCAGCCCCTGGTTTACTGTACTGGGGGGTGAAGTGGACTCTACCTGCCTGGCTGGTGGTGCGGCTTTTAATGTGACAGAGGGTGTCCTAAAGTTGAACTTTGACTTCTTCAGGGGGAGCCCAGTGGACACCTGGGCATCAAGTGGAGTAGAAAGGAGACCCAGGGCCCCTGGAGACCCCTAAGCAGTGCCTCTGGGGTGATTCATCAACTGGGGTCAGGAGTTGACACATCTCAGTCCTAGGCCTCGCTCTGTCCCCCTCTGGGACTCAGTCTCCCTCTTGTTTAGTGGGGTTGGCCCCCGGGCTGTCTGATATTCCCAGGTCTGCTTCTTAAAGGTCAGGCTGCCAACCAGACGGGCTGCAGCAGAGGAGGATCCTGGGAACCTCTGGGCTCCCAGCCCTCAGTCCCAGTCTGGGCAGCCCAGGGATCCTGGTCCCCCACCAGCCTCTGTCTTCCCAGCTGGGTCATGGGCAATGGCTCCCTGGGTTGGCAGACCCAAGGAGGTGGCTCTGAGGAGGCTGTGACTCCTTCCCCTCCCCCCCCAGCCTGAGTGTGGCCCTGGAGCTGGGGGTAGGAGGTGGAGGAACAGAGGTGGCCTGTCCTTGGGGCGGGTAATAGGGCCTCTAGGCAAGAGCTTCCTGTGTGGTTCCAGGCTGGGGGCCCAGCCCACCTCCTGACAGAGAAGCCTTTCATGGGCCTGGACTCCTCCAGGGGTTGGGGGAGGACCGGGCAGGGAGGCCACTTGAGTGGAAGGTGCCTGAGAGTCTGCATGTGACAGAGTAGAAGTGGAAGGGGCTTGGAAAACATCAGGTCCCACTGCCTCCTATTTTGCAGATGAGTAAACTGAGGCCCAGTGAAGGGAAGGGAGATGTCTGAGGTCACCAAGGGCAGACAGGAATCCTGTCTCCTAGGGCATGGCTGTGCACGTGTCAGTGTGTGGCTGTATGTGCCATGCATGTTTGTTAACTCGTGAGAACACGATGGTTCACACTATGAATTTGGGAATGTTGGAGCCGGGCAAGGGGCAATTGTCTCAGGCTCACGTGTGCAGGGACCTGTCCTGTGCCTCCTTAGGACCCACCCTGGGGAAAAGCTGCCCAACGCCACCTTCTGCCTCATCCCTGGCCGACGTGCTGAAGCCTCTCGTTTCCTCCAAGCCCTGCAGGTACAGCCCCAACTTGCGCATCGCTGTTGTCCATCCCCCCTCTCCTCATGCTGGTAGATAGGTGGCCACGGGCCCATGGCAAGGGGTAGTCAGCGTTTCACTTCTTCACTCTGGGCCTCAGGTGTACCCGTGGCCACGTTCATGAGCCCTCTACAGAACAGCATCTTGTCTGCCCCAAACCCACTTTCCTTTCCTCTTTGCCCCCTGTCCCCAACAGCAGTTGGTGCTGACTTGGACCTGGGAGGGGGTGAATCTGTCTGGGTGGGACTGGGCTGCCCGGTGACCACCCTGCCCCCCAGGCTGGCTGCATCCCTGTGCTTCTCAGCCCCCACTGGGAGCTGCCCTTCTCTGAGGTCATCGACTGGACCAAGGCGGCCATTGTAGCTGATGAGAGGCTCCCACTTCAGGTACTTCAGGGCCCTGCCCATTGGTGAGGACTGGGCCCAGGACATGGGAGGGACCCAAGATCCTGATCTCCCAGCTTTAGCCTTCATTCCTATCCCTCACTACATGTATCGATAAATTTCCTCCTCCCTGGGCCTCTCTCTGGGGCTGCCATGGTTACTAAAGTGTCATTTAAACCCATCTCTGTGTGACCCCTGAACTCAACTGGCCAAAAATGGCTGCGGAAAGCCACAGATTTCTCCCTCCCAAGGTCAGTCAGGGCCTGCCAAGGTCCCAGGCCTCTGCCTTTTCTCCCTCTGTGCCCCAGGTCCTGGCCGCCCTCCAGGAGATGGCTCCTGCACGGGTCCTCGCCCTGCGACAGCAGACTCAGTTTCTGTGGGATGCCTACTTCTCCTCCGTAGAGAAAGTCATCCATACCACTCTGGAGGTGAGGGCTCTCACCTGTGGGGGCCTAGGCCTTGGACTCCTCCTTCATCTGCCTGGTCTCTAAACTCCTCCCCCTGGACACCAGTCTTGAGATTCCTCCTTGAACTTGCCTGTGGGCTGTATCTGAGTCCAGGCTGTGAGACCTTGGCCCCCTTTCTCTCCAGTCTTGATCTCGGTTTTCTTATCTAAGAAGGAAATGCATTTCAGAGGGTTTGCTAGTTCCAGTTGATGGCAGTGCCTTGGTTGGGAGGAGAATCTCAGGATCTTTCAGGATTCTTGGTCCTGAAAAAATGTTATGATCTGTTAGTTATGTCAGCTGTGAGTGAGGAAGGAAAGGAAGGCAGCAAGGCTGCCACATCTGTTACTTGTAGGAGGCAATCACAGATGCTTCCCCTCCAGATTTCAGCTTCTCAACTCTTCTGCTCCCAGGGGTCTGGTGCCATGGCTGCCACCCTCCCCCTCCTCGGAACCTGAAGGGGAAGATGGGAAGTTCTGCCCAGTCTTAACTTCCTCAGCCCCTCAGGGCTTGCAGTCTTGAGGCCACACTGGCCACTCCCTCCTCTCTTGCTTCACAGATTATTCAGGACCGGATCTTGGGCACCTCTGCCCACCCCTCACTGCTGTGGAACAGCCCTCCAGGGGCACTCCTGGCCCTGTCCACTTTTTCCAGGAGCCCCCAGGACTTCCCCTTCTACCACCTGCAGCAGAGTATGTTCTGGGCATAGGACAACACGAAGTCCCCTCAACTGTCCCCAAGTCTACCCTAGCCTCACCCACAGGGCCCTGCTGAGACCCTCCCCATGCCTCCGCCATGGATACTGGCTCTTGGGGTCCCCTACTCAGGATCTCTCCAGAGGGCTCTGTCTCTTCCCACCCTAATAGCCTGTGTCTCCTTTCTGAAGGCTCCCACCCTGAAGGCAGATTCAGCGCCCTCATCTGGGTGGGGACCCCCAGCCAACCCCCTTTGAAGCTCATCCAGGCGGTGGCAGGCTCCCAGCACTGTGCCCAGGTCTGCCCCCTCCACCAGCTGGAGTCCTGGGATCCAGGGTGGGCGTAAGGGACAGGGAGGCTGGAAAAGTAGTCATTCATTCACTCACTTAGCAGTTATTTTCTCGGTCAGGTCCTGGGGTTGATACTGAGCATGCAAAGAAAAACCAAGACAAGATTTTGCCCCAGGATTCAGATTCAGTTGGCATGTCCTGGCACACAGACTGTCAAATTACATTTCCAGAGAAGCCAGGTAGATCCTCAAAGAGGAATAAAGCAGCTCAGGAACAGCTACTCAGGGAGACATTTGGGCTGGGCTGGGAATGAAAAGGAGCCAGAGGAAATATAAAACTTAGAGGAAAACATGGGGAGGGGCATGGAGTCAGGGTCCTGGCTGGGGGCTACCACAACCACACCAGATTTCTTGCCTTCTGTAAGCCCCAAGGCAAGGACAGGTCTCTGAAAAGACCTCAGATCCAATGAAGCATCTCATACATGCATCTGTGGTACTGTCCCCTGGAGAAAGTCACTCCTGGGACCCCCTTCTGCCCCAGGCCGCAGTCTTCAGGAACCCCCTTCCCTCCTAGATCATGGTTCTGTGGAGCAGGGAGAGGCCACTCCCTTTCAGGTGGCCGGAGACAGCAGTGCCCTTGACAATCATGGATGGGCCTAGGAAGGTGAGCACTGGGAGGGAGCTGGGAGGGGTGGGCTTGTGCTGGGAACTGGGGAGGCACCCAGCACCTTTTGCTTGGGCCTCAGCCAAAGCCAGGATTGGAGATGGGCCTGAAGAAATCATTCCTTGGGTTCCAGCTGCAGACCTCATGGAAATGATTCTCTTTCCTCCCTGACCCTCATGAATGATGCTTCCAGAATGCTAGGGTTTCTGTGAGGAGGAAAGGCAGAGGAGAGTGTGGGTGTCTCAGACGAGGGACAAAGAAACCTAGGATCTTGGGGAAATGTGGGCAGAAAGCAGCAAATGGGGGCAGGAAGGGGTGGCTTCTGGGAAGCTCGGTGGTGTGCACCGCCTATCTGCTGTGTGCTTCTGGGCAAGTCCCTTCAGCTCCCTAGACCAGTTTCCTTCAAATGAGAGCTGTCTGACAAACCCTCCCAGGGTGATGTGAGGATCTAAATGACTGGAGGAAACCTGAGGTGTCACAACCGAAGGGCAGGAGACCAGCTCCATTTAACCAAAGGGGGCCCTGAAACCCAGAGAGTGGGATGAGTCTGGGGCTCGCTGTATTCACAGCCCTTCCTCTACACCATGTCTCACTGTATGTGTGGGTTTCCTGTGACAGTCACCCTTGCCCTCTCCCACTGCAGGTCAGTGACCGCTTCTTTCCATACAGTGCCATCAGCACTGATGCCATCCTCAGCCTCGATGCCCACAGCAGTCTTTCTACAAGTGAGGTGAGCTGGCCCAAGAGGAGTCCAGTGTGGTGGGCACAGAGCCCAAGGGCAGAGCCAGGAGGCCCACAGGTCATGAGATGCAGCCTCTTGCTTGAGGAACCACTATAGCAAGCCAGGCAGCTTCCTCTTTAGAAATCTAACAGAGGTGTTCTCAGACTCTTTCTTTCTTTTTTTATTTTGGTTGTTTTTGACACAGAGTCTCACTATGTAGTTCAGACTGGCCTTGAACTCACTATGTAGCCCAGACTGGCCTCAAACTCATGGTGATCCTCCTGCTTCAGCCTCCTGAATGCTGGGATTACAGGCATATGCCACCACACTGGGCCTCTCAGACTTTTTTGAACTTTATTTTTGTGGCTCCTAGCTGAGAAAGTTCCCCCTCAAAATGTCCCTGAAATATTCATGCTACACATCTCTTCAACTCCAAGTAATGGCTCCCATCCTCTCTCCCCTGAACCCTGTCCTGGCCCTCTAGTCAGGCCAGCCTCTCCTCCCTGCCTCCATAAGATGCAAAGATGTTTCTGGTTGGTCAGGAAGTCCTTCCTCACAGCTCATTTAAATCTCTTTCCAGGTAGACTTTGCCTTTGTGGTGTGGCAGAGCTTCCCAGAGCGGATGGTGGGCTTTCTAACATGGAACCACTTCTGGGATGAGTCCCAGGATGGCTGGGGCTACACTGCTGAGATGGCCAATGAGTTCTCCATGGTTCTCACTGCAGCTGCCTTCTACCATAGGTACGAACGCTGGCCTGGTGCAGGGATTGGAGGGCCAGAGACTTCCTGCCTGAACCAGGAATAGGGTGGCCCAGAGCCCAGAGCACCCAGGTCAAGGCCCAGATCTGCCACTTCCCACTTACATCACTCTGGGCAAGTCTCTTACTTCTCTTGAGTTTCAGTGTCTTTGTAAAATGAGATGTGTTCACCTCACAGGGCTGGTGTGATCATCCAGTCAAGTCCCCGGCACACACATGTTCAACAAATAGCTAGTGTTGTTTTACGTAGAAGTTCAGTATTCAGTGGTAAGGACAGTGTTGGGGTTTGGTGGTGGTGGTGATGGGGTAACAAGAGAATGGTTCTCGTGCGTTATAAATGTGGGTCTGCTGGGCTGGGGGCCACCTCAAAGCTGCCTGAAGTGCCTCACTCTTAGGGTAGGGATTGCACTGCAGAGGGGCTCCTCAAAGTAATTCCTTCAACATGTTTAAACCAATCTGTGTAACATGGAACCCCTTGCAGATTCATCCAGGGACTCTGCAGGGAATTTTCAGTAAAGTGAAGAACATCCCTAATGTCTGTAGAGCACCCTGTCTTGCGCTGTTGGGTATCACAAGCATCTCCTCACCTGGTTATTCCACAGTCTCCCTGAAGCTTGTATCTGGCTGGTCATGTTTGATCCCCCTGCCTGGCCCCACAAGTCTCGGTCTGCCTGAGCAGGGCAGACAAGCAGGGCCAGTGGGAGCTCTCTGAGCCAGCCAGGGCCGGGAGAAGGGCTTTGGAAAGAGGCTAGGATCAGGGTTGAAGGCTGAGGGGAGGTCAGCAGGGAAGAGAATGGGGCCTGGGGGCGGGGTGGGGGAGACTTGGCTGCAGCCTCTCCCTGTCCTCCCCCTCGCCCAGGTATTACCACACTCTCTTCACCCACTCCCTGCCCGAGGCCCTGAGGACCCTGGCGGATGAGGGACCCGCCTGCGCGGACGTCCTGATGAACTTCCTAGTAGCAGCAGTCACCAAGCTGCCCCCTATCAAAGTGCCCTATGGCAAGCTGCACCAGGAAGCGGCTCCACTGGTGAGGACCGCCGGACGTGGGACGGCACTGGGAGAGCATGGCTGGGGCTCCCTCTTCCTGTCTAATACAAATCCTTCTTGCTCCGGGGCGGGAGTTGAGGGAGCCTCAGAAGGACAGAGAGCCCCATCAAGGCATTTCTCCTCCATCTGTTAGGCTCCTGGGGTTCCGGGTTCCAGGCCTCACCCTCAGCCCCCAGACCAAGACTGCATCAACCAGATGGCGGCAGAGTTCGGCCACATGCCCCTGGTCTCCTCTCGCCTGCGTCTGGACCCCGTGCTGTTCAAGGACCCGGTGTCTGTGCAGCGCAAGAAGTACCGCAGCCTGGAGAAGCCCTAGGAGAGACCCAAGGAGATCCTAGCCCAGCTCCCGGGCGGTGCAGCACCTGCCTGCAGGGGCATCCTGGAACCAATCAGGACAGCCTGTCGCCTAAACGTCACTCCAGACCGTCCAATCACGGCCACGATGCCTGAGGGGTGGGCGGCGGGCCCACCCCTCTCCACCGCTGGGCGGCCGAAGGCAACCCCTGGGTGGGCAGCGCCCTATCTCTGCTGCTGTGGCTCCGCAGCGGCTGATCCGCTTTTTGGAATGACTTTCTCTGCTCCTCCGCCCAGCTAACTTTACTTGTCTTTCAGATCCTTGCCTGACATTTATACCCGACTCACGGGGCTAGGTGTCGGAGATGCTCTCGCGGTTCGGGCACTGTTCACGCTGGCTGGCAACGTGAACACCGTTGACCTCCAAGACCGGCCGGAGAGTCCGGTGGGCAGGTCGCGTCTTCTCTCTGGTCTGGCATTTGCGCCTCAAACATTTGATGAATAGATAGAAGGGACATTAAATATATGCCGGCGTGGACACTGTGTATCCATCCCGCCCTGGACCCCTAGTTCGCGAAGAAGGCAGCCATCTGCAGACGCCTGAGTTGTCAGGCGCCCCAGGGAAGGAGCAGAGATTCAGGGAAGCCAGGGTTGGGGAGGAAAAGGGATAGGAACGCAGGTGACGCATCCCTGTCGAACAGGACCCTCCCCCGCATTACCGATTTGTACCACTAGGGGTCAGCGCCGCACCACACTCCCTCCACCAAAGGGAATGGGGTTTTAAACTTCCCCTGGTGGGGAGGGAGGGAGGACAGGGGTCGAGGTGGCTCAACAGTGTGCACTGCCTGGGGTCTGCAACACCCGTGGAATTGAAAAGACAATGTTGGTTTCCTAAAATGAGGGGAGAAGTGTTCCTTTTTTTCTGCTTTAAATGTTTGATGTAATTTACCAGTTAAAATATATACGAGCCTGTTGTTGTCATATAGGTAGGTTTTCAAGCCAGGAATATACTTTCTTTAAAAGGTGCTATTCAAATTTTATATTTCTTCCAGAGTCAGTTTCATTGTCTTCCAAGGTACTTCATAAAAGTTGTCAAATTTATTTCGAAAATGATTTCTGTGGGCCGGGGATTTGGCTCAGTGGTTTCGCCGCCTGCTGCGCAAGAGCAAGGACCCGAGTTCGATCCCGAGTACCAAAAAAACCAAAATTTTCTTTTTTAAAAGATTTTTGTAATAATGCTTTCTATATCCTTTTAAATTCTGTAAAATCTGTGGTAATGTCCTCTAAATCTTGATATTGTAATTTTTAAAAAATGTATAATTGAGGGCCGGGGATTTAGCTCAGTGGTTTCGCCACCTGATGCGCAAGCGCAAGGGACCCCAGGAGTTCGATCCCCGGTACTAAAAATAAAAAATAAATGTATAATTGATATTGTGTAATAGGACGAAAAGGCCTAAAGGAGTAGGGAAAGTGGGAGGGGTAGGGGAAAGGAAAGAAGGGAAAGGAAAAAATGAGAAAAGGAAAAAAAATGGAAACAAAGTCTTTGTAAATAGGGAGGGGTAGAGGGGTTGAAGGGAGGGCAGGGGAAGGGGGAACAAATCAGAACCAAGATACATCATGTAAAAGTACAAGATCCCAATGATGAACATAACTGTATTGTATACCTAAAATGTACCAATAAATTTAATGAAAAAAAAAAGAACAGCCACGCCCCTTGGGGTTGCACTCTTGGAGCTCAGTAAAAAGGAACCATTTCCAGGACTGGGCAGGAGGAGGGCTGTCCCCAGTGCCCTGTAGGCAAGGGTGGATGGGGGAGGAGTGCTGGTTCCCCTGGGTTCGTACACCTGGAACTGGAATTATCACTTCCGAAATAAAACGAGTGTTCTTGCCCCTTCACGCTCAGGCTATAAATACACTTACAGCAGCTGCACCCACCAGGCCGGGAGGGGCCCTCTCGTGGCTCTCCAGGAGCCAGGGTGACTAGAGGGTGGGGGTGAAGGGTCCAGGCCCATCTAGGGTGTCGGATGTTTTCCTGCTTTGAACCCTTCACTGCTCTGGAAACTCCCGTGACTAGGTTGCCATCTGGAACATGGTGTCCCTAAGGCCTCTGCAAACCTCCCATCCCCACCTCCAGCTTGACCTCTGGCCCCTGGATGACTCAGTCCTCCCTGGAGACTGTCACCGCTGGGCAGAGTGGGTGTCCCTTGGGAGGCAGGGGGCTGTCCAATGCTGGAGGTGCAGAGGGACTGAAAATGAAGGTAGGAGGGAAGCAGTCTGGCCCAGGGTCAAGAACATTGGTGTGGTGCCAGGGATTTAGCTCAATGGTTCCGCCGCCTGCCAAGGAAGTGCAAGGACCCAAGTTCGATCCCTGGTACCAAAAAAAAAAAAAAAAGAACAAGAGGACAACAAATGACTGTCTCCTGGGAAGGGTGTAAGGACTTGGCACATAGGGAAGCCCAAGATATAGGCTGCTGGGGCCTGCAGGGATTGCAAGGCAGACATTCGATTCCCTGAGGCTGGTGGTGTGCACAAGCATCAGCTGTCCTCCCTAGCCCCTGCCACTTCCAGGCCAACACTAATGACATCCCACAAACCTTGAGGGGCCAAAGGACCCCTGTTCTAGATCACAGGCAAACCAGTGACCGAGCTGGAAAGACAAAAGATCATTTAGGAAGAGGCTCAAAGAAGGAGGGAAGTGACCAGGCTCTCCTCCTCCTGCCATAGCCAGGACAGAGTCAAGACAGACTCAGTGCTGCCCTGGGCAGGTTGGAAGCCCACCTGACAGCCTTAAGCCACAGAGATCTCCTCTTTCCAGGATGACAATGAAAGGAACCACTCTCCAGCAAACACCAGGTGCTTGGCCAAGTGACCAGGTCTTTGGTTCTGTCCTCACAACAGCCCTGTGAGGTAGGTGGCCCATTCTTGGTCTTCAGATAAGAATGGGGAGGCCAACTGTCCTAAGGACACTTGCTCATAACAGCAGAATGGACATTAGGTGAGACAGACATTAGGCACAAGGCTCTCTGATAACTGGGTATGTTGCCTCCATGAGATGGGCCAGCTCTCCCCTCTTGCTTCTTATAAACACAAACCAGTCCCTAAATCAGCAGTGTTCACCCCAGAAGCCAGGCTCTTCCCTCTTAGTCAGCCCCTGGGCTATGGCCTCTGTGCCCAGATTCTGACTAAGTCAGGCCAGGTAGGCAATCAAGCCAGGTCAATCATGTCTGATTCCAGGCCCTGCAATCCCCTGGACATTATCAGGGTGAGAGATGTGGCCCCGGGGCTGTGAAGTTGTTTGGGCTGAACCCCAGCTGCAACCTTTCCCCCCAAACTGTGTCAAAGGTATCTGTATGTTGCCCCAGCTTCCTGGGCTGTGGTAACAAGGACTGAGGAAACCAGCCAGGTTCTCACCTAGTAAGAAGTCTCCCCCTCCAGGAAATGGAAGCATTTGGCCCGCAGCCAAGGTGACTAAGCCACAGGAAGACCTCAGGTGCCCCGGCTTCACATCTCAGGGCAACTCATGTTGAGTACAGGGACCCTTCAAACCATATTGGCAGAGGGAGGGGCTCCATTCCAGAGCAATCAGGTGGGAAATGCAGGCCAGTGGGGGAACTTTTAGGCCAGTCTCCTCCTTGTCACCCCAGGCTATGCCTCAATGACTCCCACTGTGGATCTCAGGGTGACACCAGCTAGGGACCAGACCCAAACACACCCCTATGGGGAGCTGACCCCAAGGTGGAGAAGAGGAGTCACGCTGGCTTGACATCTGCCCAGTCTTCACCCCAGAGCTGGCTGTGGGCAGATGGGGGAGGCCAGGAAGAACCCCACTCCTGTAAGGGATAAAGCTCCACACTGAACCTGGAGCAAAGAGCGGTGGAGGGTATGCAGAGTCCTGGCTGCAGGACCCTTGGTCTGGCCACCTGCAGGTCCTGGTCGTGCCTCAGTTGGTGGCTGGCCAGGCTGCTAGTCTGAGGGGTCTTGGCATGCCTGACAGTCCTTCATGTCCTCGGAGTAGTTCTCAATCTGGATGGTCATAGTGTGGAAGTGGAACTTGCCCTGGAGGTGGGTGCTGGCCACCTTCAGCACAGCCTGGGCATCTGCATTCCGAGCTGAGGCAAGAGACACAGGGGTGGGGGGACCAAAGGCCTGTTTACTCAAGCTTGGGGCCGAAGTCTCCTGCCTACCCCCAGCAGAACTGGGTACAGGACCACAAACATGAAGAAGCCCCAGAAGCTGGATGATCGCCTGCTCCTGTAATCCCAGCATTTGAGAAGCTGAGGCAGAAGGAACTCAAGTGTGAGTCCTGCCTAAGCAACTTAGTGAGACCTTGTCTCATAATAAAAAAGGGATGAGGATGTAGCTCCGCGGTAGAACAACCCTGGATTTGACCCTCAGTACCACAAAAGAAAATGAAGAAGAAGCCATCAGACTCTTCTCTTGCATCAGGCAAACCCTCAGACCCCATACCTGGCCCAGGCCTAAAAGAGCAGGAAAAGCACCAGCCTTGAGAGAATCTGCTTCTTCTCCACTTGTTTGCTGCAAGAGCCCAGACAAGGGACTTGACTGCTACCACCCCCAGCCTCAGTTTCTTCTTGGGTAAATAAGATCGTGAGGAGCAAATGAAGCAATATGTTCCAAGTGCAGGCTGAGTGCAGGGACTCACCAAGACCCATGGGTGTGGCCTCAGGCCTGTGCTGTGGCCTCACTCCCTCACCCCGACCAAGTGTCCCAATCACTCACCAATGGCAATGTGGACAGACAGCACGGGCTGGGCCACGGTCAGAGCCCAGATGTGCAGGCTGTGCAAGGCTTCCACCCCCTCCACTGACAGCAGCAGATCCCGCACTGCAGTGAAGTCCACGCCCTTGGGAGTCCCTGAAGACAGCAGGGACAGGGGCTAGAGGGTGCTGCTGCCCTCCCACCCTTCTCCTCTGGGAAATCTGATGTTGCCCCACTTCCCCAACTCCCCATGCATCCTGGCATGTTCTCTTCACAGTTAACACCATCTGAAAGCATCTTGTTAGACTGTGTATGTGTCTCCTCCTCTAGGACAGAATCTCCATGAAAGCAGGGCTCTTGTCTTATTCACCACTGTATCCACAGTGCCTAGAACAGTGTGTGCCTCTAAGGTACCCAATAAGTGTTTATTTTTAATGGAAGGAAGAAAGAAGGAACAGAACCTGAGAGTTCCAGCACCCGCCTGAGGCATCATCATCGATTTTATCTAAGTCAGTCATCTTGTTGGAAAAAAGCCCTGACCCACAGCCAAATGCTCCCGCCAACCCTAGACCAACAGCACCAACTTCACTCCAAACTGACCCTGACCATGTAGAGACCCATGACCTCAGCCTAAGCCCCAAACCCTAAAGCCTAAGAAAGCCTGAGTGAAGGAGAGTGGTAGTCAGGGCAGACCATTCTCCACCAGCCCGAAGCCCCTCCTCCTGAGCCAGGGTACGGTTTGGACCCTGAGAGGCTGCAGGAAAGGCCTGAGCAGGGGTGGACTCAGACTGACTGCCCTTTTCTGAGCCTCAGCCATTCCCCATGCCATGGGAAACACAATCTCATCTGCTTTTCTTGAGAAGGCAGCAGAGGCTGGGGCTGGACATGTGGTCAGGCTGGAGCTCCAGGTGCTACAGATGCCACCCAGAGGCCACCTGATTAGGCAGGCAAGACACACCCCTGGCAGAGGAGGAGCCACCCTTGGGGCTAGAGGGTAGGGCAGTGACAGGCCAAGGACTTTTCCAGGAAGTGACACACCTGAGGGCTCAGCACCAGGCCAAGGTCAGCTGGGGGCCCCAGGAGGTTTCCAGCTCAGGCTGGCTCCAGGACCTGGCTCCCCACCAATGTGCTTGGATTTGCACACACACAAACACACACACACACACACACACACACACACAATTTGAGGCAGATTATGGTTTGAGATCCAAGAACCAAAATGAAGCCCACAAAGCCCACAGCCCAGATTACCTTCCATCAGCACCAGGATCACATCTCTGAGGATGGTCAAGGTTGTCCCCAGGACCAGGATGGAGAAGATGAAGGTGCAGATGGGGTCCACATACTTATACTCCGGCTACAGGAAAAGGGCAAGGCAGACCTGGGCTTCACCAGCCAACACCTCAGCTCCCTCTCCGCCCCAGCACTATCAGGACACAGGGCTCTCTCTACAGGGTGGCCATAAGCCCCACCCTAACCTGCCTCCTAGTTTCTACTCTTTATTCCACTTCTGGAAGAACAGACAGGTCATATCACAGTTCAGGATGTGGCCCAGGCCCTCACTGTCTTTCCTTGCTTGAGGGGCTGAGACATGAGCAGAGCTAAAAGGAACCTTACACAGCATTTGACCTGACATTCCCATTTTATAGATGAGGAATTTGAGGCTCAATGTGAGCAGGCAACTCACTCTCATCATACAGGCTTCAAACCCAATGCCTGACTCTCCACAACAGCTCACTGACTCTATGTAATGGGCAGTGTCCAGGATCCAGCAATACATAATCCTGGGTTTGAATCTGGCTTGCCAGTTGTGTGACACTGTGCAAGTCCTCAAGCCTTTCTGGGCTGCATAAAACACTGCTACCTACTTTTTGGGGGCAGTTGTGAAGAACAGAAGTGCTGGTACTTGGTAGGTATTCAATAAATATTCCTTCCCTCTCCTCAACCTTTTGCCCAGAGCTGGGAGGGAGCTGGAATCTGGGAGGTGCCCAAAGCACAGAGGAGCCCCAGTTGATCTGCACTCCCCTGCCCCATCCTCCTCCCTCTGTCCCCTGCTCTGACCTTGAAGTATAAAATATAGGCTGCCACCAGGACACCCAAGCTCTGCAACAAGTCCCCAATCACATGGATGAAAGCAGCTCTGACGCTGGGGTTCTCCTGCTGCTGGCTGGTGTCCTCATGGCTGTGCCCACTGCCATGGCTGTGCCCGTGGCCAGACTGGTAAAGGATCAACCCCATTCTATAGAAGTGGAGACAGGGCCCAGGCGGTTACTGAGTAGCAGTAGAGGCTTCAAATCAGCAAGACAGAAGCCACTCATAGGGCTGACCAACAATCTCAGGCAGGAGGGCAGTGTGAAAGTCATCTAGTTCACCCTGTCATGTCACAGATGTGGGAACTGAGCCCACTACACAAGCGAGACAAAGGCCCAAATGAAACACCCATGCTCAACACATCACTGCCCCCACCAAGACCAGTTTCAGCCACATCAGCTTGAAAAAGGATATGGATTAGGCCTCCCGGGACGTCTACTCATCCCTCCCCACTGCAGGTACGAGGGCTTTAAGGTTATTTGAACATGTTTGGGGAAGTGGGTAGAGTTGATGTGAGCCCTGATTATAGCCCTCAATGTACTTGGCCTGAGCTTGAGGCAGGACTCAGGTATCCCAGGTGCCAGAGCTCAGAGCATTAGGGACATTTTGTCCCTGTCCTGTGCTGGACTGTGGCACGGCCTTCCAATGACAGCAAAGTGAGCCTGGGGAGGGGGGCATGCCGAGGGAACCGAGGCCACACTTACATGATGTTCACAGCCACAGCAGAGCCCGATGTGATAAGCATGGTGCCCCCTTTGATCTCATAGTCCCCAGAGACCAGTCGCTCCACAGCCAGGTACACCAGCACCCCGGTCACAACCCAGATGGTCAGCACAGAGAGCAGGGCTCCCAGGATCTCTGGGGAAGAACCAAGCCCCAGCACCAGAGTGAGCTGGGACCCTACAGCTGGGGGCCTCCCCACTTCATGGTCTCTCCTCCTCCCTGCAAAATCAGGGCTTGGGTCCCTTTGAGTCCCACTGAAGGTGTGGCTGGCATTGTTACACCTTACCCCAACACTCAGACATCTGAGCATGTCGGGGCTGGAAGGAAGTGAAGAAGTCATGCAGGTCAACCTTGTTCGTTTTACATGGAAAAAAACTGACTTATAATATATACCTTTTGATCAGCTGGCAAGTAGGCATCTGAGGAAAGGAGGCCGGGCCATCTCCCAGTAGAGGAAAATGAATGCAGCTCCAAAGTGAACTGATGGAGTTTAAGGCCTGTGTCTTCCAGCAGCCTTTGCTGACCTCTCCCTCCCCCCAGAGCTGATTCACGGGGTTACGTACAGTGCTAATGCCATTGTCATTTGTGCTTGAAGTTCTTGAGCCACTGCATTCTTAGGAAAGTGAACTTTGCTTATCTGCACAATCAGAGCTCCTGGATGACTGGGACCAGGGCTGCCCCATAGACTGAGTTCCCAGAGGACCAAGGCCTTGGCTAACATCCTCTTCCCCACCCTGGGCACCCTCCTGGCCTCACTCAAGGATCCACTCTAAGATCCATCCTCTTTTCTGATCCACCCTCTCTCTTTCAAGCCCATCTTTAGCCCAACAGGTGTCCTCACCAGCTCGCTGCCAGCCAAAGTTCATGGTCTTGGTGGCCGGTCGGGAGGACATCCAGAGGGAGAAGAGGCTGATGATCATGCTGGCAAAGTCAGCAAGCAGATGGGCTGCATCGGTCATGATGGCCAGGCTGTGCGCCAGGTACCCACCTGCAGGGACAGGGCCAGGGCCAGGAGAGTGAGGGTCCTTGTCAAGTCCCTGAGAGCCAACTCCCCAGACTATGTGCAGCAGGGAGCCCACAGGCTCTGCAAAAAGACACACTGGGTTCAAGATCTCTCAGTCTATCAGCTGTACAACCATAAGTAAATGGCTTACCTTCTTTGAGCCTCAACTTCCACTCTCTATGAAATGAGTTAACAAAATCTACTTAGAGGGTAAATGTGAAAATCAAATTCAAACACAGGCTGGAAAACATAACAGGTACTCAGTAAATGTACTTTCCTTCTAGAAATTTGGGACTTCCCTTACCTACTGGCTCTGTGTGATGTTTGGCAGGTTACTTAACTTTAATATGTCTCAGGAGCGGGAGATTTAGCTCAGTGGCACCGTGCCTGTTTTGCAAGCGCAAGGTCCTGAGTTCAATCCCCGGTAGAAAAAACAAACAAACAAATGAAAAACCAAAACCAAAACAGACAAACAAAAAACCCCAAAACTTTAACATGTCTCAGTTTCACCATCTGTAAAATAAGGCAAATAAGCTGGGCACTGTGGTACATGCCTATAATCCCAGCATCCTGAGTGGCTGAGGCAGGAGTACTGAATATTCGAGCCCAGACTGGGCAGCTCAGTGAGACCCTCTCTCAAAATACAAATACTAGGGCTAGGGATGTAGCTCAGTATGAACGCTCTGGGTTGAACCCCCAGTACTAGGGGGGGAAAACAGTTGACAGCATAAGCTGGCTGTGAGAACTGCATGAAATAGCATGTGTATGAAGGGGTTAGTATAATGAGTGTTTAATAAATGGGGCTGTGGGTATTCATATTTCTGGGAACATCCAGGCTTTCCATGTTCCAACTTTATTTAATTAGCACAAAACTTCTTACCAATAACTTCCCCGATCATGAACACCAGGCAGATGGCAGAGGCCACATACAGCTGGCGACGAGCCCGCTCCTTCTTCAGGTCACAGTGACTGCTTGGATCCTTCTGGGCATGGCAGTAATGGTTGCTCTGGGCAGCCAGCTCAACAGCCTGGAAGTCCAGGCCAGGCTGGGGCCACAGAGATCCTAAATATGACCTGCCCAGGGAGGAAGAGAGAGGGAACTCAGCTGGGAGACAGGGGCAGAGCGCCGACTCCAGTCCCGTCTCTCGGTGGGGCCTTGGTGTTGCTATGTATCCAGTGGAAAGAAGAGCTAAGAGTACTCCAAGCTCAGGGGCTGGTGGAGTGACCAGAAGGTGGGAAGCCCGTGTTCCGAGGGGACCGATGCTGGAGAAATGGGAGTCCTGGGGCCTTGGATTTGGGCTGTTCTTTCTTCCCTCATCTCTTCCAAGAATTAGAGGTGGACAGACCTTGGGCACTGGCCAAGAGGCATGCTGTCCAGTGGAGCGTGGAGAAAAAACAGAGCTCTGGCTCAGTGTGAAGAGCAGAGGACCCCTACGGCTCACTTGGGGCACGTGGCCTCCCCTGGGCAGCCCGGGGGCAAAGGTTGGAGTGTGGGCGGGGCTCCAGACGTAGTCCCGACCCCGTTCCCTCAGACTGGGGTCAGGACCCTTGTTCCACAGCAGAAAGGCAGAAATAGTATCCGGAGCATGGGACCGCGACCAATTTCCCCTTCCCCCTGCCTCACCCAGCCCCTCTGGCGTGGTCCCAGTTCAGGCTGCAGCCAAAACTAACCACAGCCAGATGGGCTGAGTCGGATGCCGCCCCAGTGCTCGCCTTACCCGGCTCTCGCCTTACCCGGCTCCACGCCTGGGGTCCAACAGGTGCTGCTTCTCTGTGGCCTCCATGCCGCCCTGCGCGCCCCCGCCTCGCTGAAAACGCCCTAGACCCGCAACCACCAGCCTCTCCCGCTCCGCGCCCCGGAGCCCCGCGCCTCCGCGCTCCACGTTTGCGCCCCGGCCTCTGCGCCCCGCACCAGCCTGCTTTATCCCGGCCCTCGCCACCCCGTGTGAAGCTGCCTGCCCGCGTCGTGTGCAAAAGCCCGCGGGGAGGGAGGAGGGTGGCCGGCTGCAAAGGGCATCGCGGTGCTGCCCCCCGCCGCTCACTGGTTCCCTGAGAGGGGTCCCGAAGAGCCCAGCTGCCTGCAAGGAAATCCTAACAGCCCTTGTGCAGCGCGGCCGTGGGGTGCTAAGTTGGCACAGAGTCACTGCTGGGCCCACTCTGTCCCGCGAGGGTAGGCCGTGCCCCACTGAAAAGTTGCAGAACCTTGATTTCTAGAAATCCACTTTGGTTACCCTGAAGGCAGGAGTGTGGTTCCTTGCCTCGGAATAGCGACTCCTACGGCCAGGGCCGGGCATCCCCCCTCAGACCGGAGGCTGCTCTGGGCTGAATCGTTTGCCCCCTCTCAGCTGGGCGACTTCTGAACCGGCTGGAGCTTTTCCCTCCGGTTGGGGGTGGAGTATGTCTCCCCTCAGCTGGGGCGGTGCTCTCCTTGCCACTGAAGCAGCGCCTGTTCCTCCTGTCCTGTGTGCTCTTAGCTAGAATCTGCAGTGGCCAACTTTTTTTTTTTAATTGGTGATTGAACCCAGAGCCTTTCCACTAAGCTAGATCCCCAGCCTCTTTTTATTTTTTATTCTGAGACAGAATAAAAGTTACTAAATTGCCCGGGTTAGGGTCCAACCTGTGACCCTCTGGCCTCAGTTTCATGGAGTGCTGGGATTAGAGGTATATGCCACCTTGCCTGCCTGGAGTGGCCAACTTTATCTCCACCCCATAAGGAACAGTGTTGTGCTTCATTAAGAATCACCGTCTGTTGGGCTGGGGATTTAGCTCAGTGGTTCCGGCACCTGCCTTGCAAGCGCAAGGTTCCAAGTTCGATCCCCAGTACCAAAAAAAAAGAATCACTGTCCAGAGCTGACACCACCGTCGCCATACTTTATCCCATCCCTCGAAGCAGCTCAAGGGGTCCCAGAAAGCTGGACAGGCAAACATCTGGGAGATGCAGACCGATGGTGTCATGTGTGATGGTAAGGATGGAAGCTGGCCTGTGCCTAAATGCCAGCTTGGTCCCCCACCTACCGGAAGGAGTGTCCCACAGCCCAGTCTCTGGGGTTTGGGACCTGTGGCCTCCATACCAGCCTCTAACAGGTGCCATCTGTGTAGAAAGAACTCGTGTGTGTGTGCGTGTGTGTGTTTTAAGCAAAACATTTATTGGTACATTTAGATATACACAATGATAACGTTCATCATAGGGAATTTGTACCTGTACGTGATATATCTTGCTTCTTCAGAAAGAACTTCGGCTAGTGACCTTCCCTGGGCCGTCACTCCATGAGCCCCAGTGCCCTTGGTCACCAGGACCAGAGCTTGGAAGGTATGGCCCATCACAGAAACAAGTGTCTAGTGCTGGAAGTGTAGCTCAGTGGCCAAGCTATACAGCTATGGGATCATTCCCCAGCACCACAAGAAGAGAGACAGAGAAGAAAAAAAAAGGAAGAAAGAGTGTGGGGTCTGGGCCTCTTGCTCACACCACTGGGGACAAGGAGGAGCTCTTTCAGTCCATCCCCCTATAAGAGTCATCTTGTAAGGGACAGAGTGCAAGGACTGGGTCTGGCTGAGCATCTGTGCCTTGTAGGTACCTGCTCAGAGCCTTTCCACTTCCTTTGGACTCTGAAGGTGGAAAATCTCAGACTTCCTGTTTTTTTTCTTTTTCTTTTGGTGTTGAGTATCAAACTCAAGGCCTTGCACATGCTAAGCATGCACTGTACCACTGAGCTACATCCCCAGCCAAGACTTTCTAGCTTTCTTAGGGTATAGGCTACGGACCAGCAAGCTTGGTATTACCTGGAGAAGGTGCTAAAATGCAGGTTACAGGTCCCTGCATCCAGCCAACTAAATCTGGATCTCTGGACATGGAACCTGCATAGTCCCAAGATTGAGGGGAGGGGTCTGCACAGTAAAGTCTGGGGAGCTCTGGGAACTCTTGCAGGTCATCTCAGACTTGTAGTCATCCTTCTTCTCTGACAGCAGGGGTGAATTGGGTACTTGTTACATTTTAGCTTAGCTCGGAGCATTTGCAGGCCACATAATTAAATGCTTTAAATTAGATTGAAATAAATAGAAGACTATAGGGTAGGTTACTTTAATCAGATGACAGTGAGGCAAGTGTTGTTCCTGGCAGTTTGTGCTGGGCGATCGCAGATGTAAGTTGTAGTTTCTTTTTTTTTGAGACAGCGTCTTGCTATGTTGTTGAGGCTGGCCTTGAACTCTGAGTGATCTTCCTGCCTTACCTCCTGAGTGCTGGGACTACAGGTGTGTGCCACCATACCTGGCGAGGTTGTCATTTCAAACTGCCCTATGTTCAGGTTCCTGTCTTATAACCTATTTGAAGTCAAAAAATGGGTTCTTATAAAGCTCTGTTCCCTTAAATGCAAAGCACATTGTAAATTCTTAATAAATGCAGATTTACAAGTTGGATCCTGCTGCATATATTCATTTTATAAAAACTTTTACAGTAGATTTCCTTTAAATCAATACTATCAACCATATATCACAATTTCATATTCTGATTTTTGTCCACCATTCCTGGCTCATAACTCCTTCCTCAAGGCAAACCATAAAAACTAGAATTTCTCTTCCCTAAGGCAGGTCACGGAAACTCTAACCTTCCCTCACTTTACTCTGTAAGAACTGGCCCTAAAGAAACTCTCTGACCTTGTTTGTCTGATAGCAGGTCACACCCCACCTGACTCCAGAGGGGTCCTGCCCACACCGGGGAGGAAGAAACCCTACAACCCAAGGGCCATGAGGAATCTGCACAGACAGGCCTTGCCGAGTCTCCCCATCCAGTCTGTTTGCATTAGGTCACAGCTCTTGTGTCCAATCACATTGCTACACGGTTGTCCATGCTTTAATCATGCTTTTGCAATGAAGTCTCCATAACAGTTCAGAAGAACAGATAGCCAAACACACGGAGGCTCCAGATATCCTTTGTAATATCTTTTATAATAAACTAATGAATGTAAATTAGCATTTTCCTGTTCAGAGGTGAACTGAATTGGAGGGCATCCAGCTGGCGTTTGCTACAGAATTGCTTGCTCGGTGCGCGCACCTGGCATCAGAAGCCTGATGTGAGAGTGTAACAGGAAAAACTGAGTTTGAGGTTGGTTTTCTCCCCTGTATTCTCAAAATACATTTTAATCAATTTGTAAGAGTTCACCTAACAAAAAGGTTCGTTAATTGAAACTTTGATACACTGAAAACTACCAGGTCTACCTGTACTATATACCTGTTTCCTTCAGAGATGCCCAGGAGGTCCTATCCAGAATGACCTAGAAGCTCCCAAACCTCAAAAGTACTTGAGAAGGGCTGGGATTTAACTCAGTGGCATTGCACCTGCCTCAAAAGCGCAAGGTCATGAGTTTGATCACCACTACCATAAAAAAAAAGGACTTGTGGAATTTTATTAAAATATCATAGATTCTGGGCTTCAGAGAATGTCAAGAAGAATAGGACAAACACATGTGATGCAAGGGGAAGTCCATTGGGGAGGATTAATGGCCATCTTGGTAGAGAAACTTTCCAGACTGAAATTTAAAGAAAGAATTCCTGAAGCAAACCTTGCTGAGATGAGGAAAGCTGGGCTGGTTAGTGTTTGTTGGGCAAATTATCCTAGAGAAGGTAATCACAGAGAGAAAGATATATCCAAAATATATAAAGGGACTCATTTAAAGCTCTGGCTAAATATTGATGTAAATTTGCAAATGGTGACTCTGTGAAGGTGAGAAACATTTATGAGGAAGACCTACACGGACACTACAAACAGCTCACACACTTAAAATCCTGCAGTCTCAAACACAGCTCATTGAACAACCAGGAAATTCGGTGGATATTTTCAAAATGTCATGTTTTAGAATAATGACTAACACAATACTCTAGACATGCACTACCAAAATATAAAAACGAGCTTAAAAATGATTAAGGTTTAAAAAAAAAAGATTAAGGTGACTTTCAAGTAAATTGATAGTCAGCAGAACAAAACCAAATACTATAGGATAAAAGGATCCATACACTTGAACATTCAATAACCACACACTAATAACTAGGCAAAAAAGAAAAAAACTGATGCATAGCCAGGAGAAAAAATAGACAAAACAGAACCAGGGATGATTGAAATCAGTAAAAGCTTTTATAAACTTGAAAAAAAAAAGTCATAGATTCTGCCAAGCGTGGTGGTACATGCCTGTAATCCTAGGTACTAGGGAGGCTGAGGCAGGAGGATTGCAAGTTTGAGGCCAACTCAGGCAACTCAGGGATATCCTGTCTCAAAAACAAACAAACAAACAAACAAACAAAAAAACCTTCACACAGATTCTGACATTCCACAACCAAAGTCTGGCTCAGTAGGCCTGGGGCGGGGGCTGGACATTTGTATTTTAAGATCCTTTGATGTTATTGTAGAATTACTCATTTTTGTGGTATAGAAGTTATGATTTAAAATTGTTTTTAAATTAAAGGTTATGATTTTTTTTAAAAGATCCATTATCTACAGTACAGAAGGATAAAATGATATCTAAGACTTGTCTTCAGATACTCCCAGTGAGGGAAGTGGGTAATGGTGTAAAAGAAACAAGTACTGTCTGACAATAACTAATGAAACTGAGTGATAGGTCCATGGAGGGATGTTATTATATTCTATTTTTCAGAATCTAAAAAATTTCTGGGCCGGGGATTTAGCTCAGTGGTTCCTCCACTTGACTCACAAGTGCAAGGTTCCAAATTCAATCCCAGGTACAAAAAAAAAAAAAAATCCCAGAATTAAAGGCTTAGGGAAAAATAAACCTTCCCTGGTGATTCTGATGCAGCAGCCTGTGAATTGTATTCAAGATTCTTTGGAAGAACTCCCTCAATGCCAGTTTTCCTCTCTTACAACATGATCTTAAAGGGAGATTATTAATCAAGTACCTTTCCAATGGGCTGGGTATGTGGCTCCAGGGTAGAGCACTTGCCTAGTATTCCTTAGGCCTGGGGCTCAATTCCCAACAGCAAAAAATGAAACAAAACAATCCTTGACAGCAGCCTTAGGAAGAGCCCTCTGTGTGGCAGAGGAGGAACCCTTCATTGGAGGTTAACAGATATCCTCCTGGAACTTAGATAAGCTGACTATGGAGCTCTGACTCCTTGTTTCTGGTAAGTGACAAGAGATATGGGACTGAAATCCCTGCTTCCCATGCACTCGGTAACCTGCAGGAGTATGAGCACAGGTTCTGATACTGATTCCTGTGATATCAGGCGGGTGAGAGCCTCTGTCATTCTGAATTCAAAGAGAAAAACTGTAAAGAAAAGCAGTGTGTGATTGTCAAAAAGAGACAGGGCTGGCCCGGGCATTTAGCTCAGTGGTTCCACCACCTGCCTCGAAGGCGCAGGGTCCCAAGTTCGATCCCCAGTACCAAAAAAAAAAAAGAGAGAGACAGGGCTACCTGAAAGCAGAGGAGGGGCTTTCTTGGGGCTGGTGCAGTCTTTCTCTTGTCCTGAGTAGTAGTGACACAGGGCTTCATCTTACAATAGTTTATTAAAAGTCTACTAGTTTTGTGTGTGTGTGTGTGTTACACAATTTTTTAAAAATTAAAATATTGAAAAGGGACTGGAAATGAGAGCAAATTCTGATTCCTTGAAACTCAGACTTAAGGTCTGAGTTAACCTAAGAAAACCTCCCAAAGGTGAAGATGGGCAGAGGTAGAAAGGTTGAAGTATTTCCCTAAAGTGAGTTCCATAGTTTAGTGGTTCTGGGGGATGTCATGTGAGCAAATACGTTGAGAATTTCTGGGTTAAATATTCAACCTGCCAAAAACATTGTTGAGAGCTTAGGGGTCAGGCAGTGCTCCATGCACCATAAACATGATGGTGCTGATCTGAAGTCATCAGCTGTCTTTGTTCCACGTGTCTAAGAGATGAGACAGACTCTGCTGAGCTCCTTGAGATAGAAGTTCATGGAGTACTAATGCATTGCACCTCTCCCAGGCCCTTGACCCCTTGTTCCTGGAAAGCCTGATGCTACTGGGGCCTCTGCCATCACCTCACCCCTAATGCTGCTGGCTGTGATGGCCTTTCCTGGATAAATCTGGACAGCAGCGCAGCCTCCATTGTGTCCAATGCAATGGGGGAGGCAGCAGCTCCAACCCAGCTGGACCATGGAGGCTCTGACTCCTCCTGCCACTGCCAGACTCAAGGGAAGCATCAGGATGTGAGCAATGGTGAGCCATCTAGCTGCCCCAGCAAGGGGCCAAGTGATGCCACCTGGAAATACAGGGGGAATTAACACTTGGGAGGCAAACTTCAACTTGGAGAGACAGGAGGAGGAAGGAGCCAGCAGACAGATGTATTTTCCTTCTTCCCCTCATGAACAGTTTGAGTCATGGCCTGCTAGAAGCATCTGCCAGCTCAGTATTGAAGCACCTATATACATCCACTTCCCTCCTTGCCTGCCTTGCTTCTGTATTCCTTTGTGCTGTCTCCCACCTGACTGGTCCTGCTCCCAAAGCATTCAGACTTTGCCTCAGGCCTGTTTTCTGGAGAACCAGAGCAGCAAGCATTGAACCTGTTTGGTGAGGATCATCTCAGGGCCAGATTTCCACGGCAAGTGCACTGGAAATGCTGGTGGAAAGGTCTCCTTCTTTGGTGGGCTGAGCACAGCCTTGCCCATGTCCTTTACCTTTCAGACCTGCTCATCCATGCTCAACTCTTAACCTCCCAAAAACAGGGTGAAAGAAACCTCCACTCATTTGTAATAACAGGAAGAGAGCATTGTGCATTTATTAAAACAACATATAACAAACTCAGTTCCCTCACATCAGGGATGGACACTGAAATACAGTACATTATCTCTTTCTAGGCCTGTGAGAGTGTGACCCAGCCCTCCCACCAAGGAAGAAGTAAGTGGGCTGCTCTACCCACTGGCTTCCTTTCCCTCCTGCAGACAATGGCCAGTCCATAGTGACCGAGCATCATCATACAAAAGTTCCTTTACAAAAAGCACCAAATTGGCATACATATACAAGTATATACAAAAATCACATTTTAAAAACGTACAAAATAGTTCATTTTGCACCAACGTAAAAAAGTGTCCTGTGTGACTGTCTCAAGCACATTTCCAATTCTGGTTCAGTGACTGCTGGACACAGTGGTGGGATTGCTATTCTAGTCCCTGGTCTCTGAGCAGAGAAGGCACAATTCCCCATTGCCCCTCCAGGGGCCCCATCCCTCCCACCCTGGGCCCATCCCCCCCGTCCCTCTGCATCCAGAGGGTCTCTCACTCGTCCAGCTCCTTACTGGTGTCCTGAAATAAAAAGACAGAGCCACACGGTGAGACAGGGACTCGGGAGGGTGCAGGGCTTACCAAACTACAGTGACAAATCAGAAGGTCAAACTGCATTTCCTGCCTAGTCTTTTCCTTTTTAAATCAAAATAGAATTTAGCTGCCCAAACACTATGGATTGCACATCTTGTATGAAACTCCAAAAACTATTTTTCCACTGGGTTGGCACTTAGTTCCACAAACTAGGATTGAAAAATAACATTAGCAACTGTGTATGGTGATGCACTCCTGTAATTCCAGCTAATTAGGAGGCTGAGGCAGGAGGATCACAAGTTTAAGGCCAGCCTGGGCAACTTAATGAGACTCTACCTAAAAAAAAAAAAAAAAATGTTGGGGATGTTGCTCAGTGGTGAAGCATTTGCCTAGCATGCGTGGTGTCCTGAGCTTAAACTCCAGTACTGCAAAAAATAACCACAAAAATTAACAAGTATATGCAGTCAGTACTGTTTTGCCCCCATGAGCAGATGAGTAGCCCAAGACTCAGAGAAGTTAAGAACTGCTCAGGATCACACAGCTCATCTGGTGTCGAGCTGTGACTCAGGAGGCAGGCTCTCAACCAAACTCTGCCAGGGTGACAAAGTCAGATACCCACAGGACCAGCAGACAACATGAATGAGACAGGCTTGCCTGTGGCAGGTGGTGAGGCCAGCCAAGCCCCCAAGTACACATCCCATTTAAAGGGGACAGTCCTGGGCATGGTGGCACACCCCTGTGATGCCAGCACTTGAGAGGCAAAGGAAGGAAGATCACTGCAAGTTCGAGACCAGCCTGGGCTACATAGTGAGTTCAGGGCCAGCCCAAACTACAAAGCGAGACTCTGTCTCAAAAACAAAAGAAAAGAAAAATATACAGGGGATGTTGGGAGCAATGCTATACAATTTTAGGGAAAAACCATTTGATTAGGCCTAGTTCTCCTGCCTACAGGCCAGCTATGGCATTTTGAGACATAATTCCATTTTGGCCTCCAGTCACAACTGAGACCTCAATGATCCAGTGATGCTGTGATGCTACAGGACAAGATTACACCAGCTGAAGACATCCTGGGAGGAACAAAATCTTCATCTACTCAGTTCCTCATTGTTCTTGGATTGTTACACTTTGTTTATCCCGATGTACTAAACTCTCTGCAAGTCATTTGTTACATGTGGTTCTCCTGATGTACTGAATAAAAGGTGTAGTAAGCTGGGGGCTTTCGTCTTTGCTGCCCAGAGCAGCACTGATCAGGCCCAAAGCTCAGCTTCTTCTCAGTCTCATTTTTTTCTCTTTCCTGTATAGTAAATTAATTCACCTTATGCTGCTGTGGCTCACAGGAGACTAGGACTTACTGCAGAGGTCCTAGTAATGTCCCCTTTCCCTGTTCCCTACAAGGGGACAGTCCTACCCAGAGCTGCCTCTCTGGGACTGAGGGGAAGTTCAAGCCCAGCATTGTTTGCATTTTCCAAATTTCTACCAGAAGTGGAAATCCAGATTCCTAGCACTGAAATATCCCTTAAAAAAAAAAAAAAAAAAAGAAATCTCCCTTTTTTTATCCTTAAAAAATAATTTCCTAATTTTTAAAATGTTAGCAATTAATCAGTGGGTCCAGCCTGGCGTCTGAGGCTGCTGTCTTTTCCCTCTTTGTGCTGTATTACTTATCATTTAGGAGGGTCAATAGAGGGAAAATGAGACCTTTTAGCATGAATGTCTCGGTCGTTTTATTTAAGGGTAAAAGATAACAGGACTCTACCTTTAACAGGTTTAAAGCACACACTGGGAATAGGACCAGGCGTCAGCACCATTGCCTAGCGCAGCACTTTGCCCACAGTAAGTGCTTCATGTTACAGAAGAAAGGAAAGAAGGAAGAGAAAAAGGAAGAAAGGGAGGGAGGGGGGAAGACGAATGCAGGTAGATGGATTTCTCACCTTCCTCCTTCTCTTCCGTGGACACCTCCTCTTCCTGAGCTTCTTCCTCTTCAATGAACTCTTCCTCATCCTCCTCTATAACGAAGACCAATTGTGTTAGGGTGGGGCTGGCTTCTCAGGGCAGCTACTGGAAGAGGAGCCAGGCTGAGGGAGCATTTGTCCCCACGCACAGTTGGCTCAAACAGGCAACTAGAGAAGGCAGAGATCCAAGAGGTGCCAGGGGGCACAGAAGCCCACTGTGGTCCCTCTGGCTCTTCCCTCCAGGAGTCCTTTGCTTCAATACAGCAGTGGCTTTTATTACCGCTCTGCCTGTTGCCCAGGAGCCGGGAGGAAGCCTGCTGAGCATTCAGCACACCTCAGACAGACAGACAGACAGACAGGCAGGTGTCCCTCGGGGAGAACAGGACAAAGGCTGCTCGTTCTCAGGGATGAGAGTCCCTGTCTAGAAGGGAGATGCTCAGCCTCGGAAACCTGTGTGCTCAGCACTTGTCCCCTTATTATTCCACAGACAGGAGGGAATGGCCTTGGGGGCAGTTCAAGGCCACCTCTGCTCCGGACCTCTCTGAAGCTGAGCACTGGAGGGACAGTGACTGAGCTGCAACCTGTGTCTTCAATTGCCCCTCCTGGGATGTCACCTTCTAGCTCTCCTAACAGGAAACTCATCACTCCCCCTGCACCTTCTCCCATACCACCTCCTAATCCTCTGGGGCCCTCGGAATCGCACAGTCAGAGAATTTGTCAGGAGTGTCTCCAAAAATGCCTCTGGGATGGCAGCCAAAATTCCAGCCAAGTACCTGTGATCCATACATAACCCAAGGAGTTTTATCGTGGTTGTTTAATCATTCACAATTCCTATTCATGGTAGCATTCTCTGGGGACTTACTACGTGGTCAGTGTTGTGCTAAGCACCTTGTACATATGGTCTCATATAAGCTCATGAATCTTATGAGTCCAGTGGCTCTCAGTGAGATCTATGTAGGCTGCCTAATAGCTGTGTGGCTTTAATAACAACCTATCTCATAAAGCTGTATTAAATGATAGAACTTATGTTAAGGGTTAGTGCCCAGGACATGGAAACTCCAATAAATGAACGCGATAAAATGGTTGCCCATTTTACCTCTGAGGAAACTGAGGCTCAGGCTGGTCATGAAGGGCAGTGCAGTTCTTCACTTCAATAGTCACACAGTAGGGCCCACCATTGAATATCTTAGCCTAGGGGTAGCTGTTAAGGCTTGTGTCTAGCTGTTTTCAAAAAGCCTCATGTGGTCATAGGTGGGGCTTTTTCAGAGGTGGCTGGATCTACAATATGTGATGCTGGGATTGATTCCTGGTGCAATGCTAGGATTAAGGGCGTTAGGGCTAAGGTTGTGAGTGCTACTCACCCTAAGGGTGGGTAGCTTGCATAAAATATGAAGCAGAAAGAGGCTTGTCACTGTTTGTTTGCTTGCTTTTGCTGTCTTCTGCCTACAATGGACTGTTTCTCTCTGCGATGCTCCCTGCCTTGGAGCCAGCTGGCTATGGACTGAAACCTCTACAAACTGTGAGCTAAATAAACCTTTCCTTCTTTAACTTTGGGTGTTGGGTATTTTGTCTCAGCAAAGAGAAAAGTAGCTAAGACAGTAGTCATGGAGCAGATCATCGTCAGCAAGGTATGGACCCGAGGCTATCGGTGTCTCAGCTTTGGGACATATTTTGTCCCTATTCATGAATGAGATAAATCTGGGCCTCTGAGAATAGATTTTTTTTCCATACTAGGGATGTATGTATGTATGTATGTACTGGAAATTGGACAGAGGATCATTGCATTGAGCTACATTCCCCAGCCCTTTTTATTTTTTATTTTGAGACAGGGTCTTCCTAAGTCACTAAATTGCCCAGGCTGGACTCAAACTTGTGATCCTCCTGCCCCAGCCTCCTAGAGTGCTGGGATTACAGGCATCTAGCACTACACCTGGGTCTGAGAATAGATCAAATACAAGATCCTGAAGGTATACGGGGGGGGGGTATGCATGGGGAGGGGGGGAGCTAAGAAGTTTCTTCCCACACCAGTGCATTTACAGTTCTTCCTCATGCCTGTACCTCCTCTCTCTCCCTCCCACTCCACTGGACATCACAGCAGTGCCTCTTAGACCAGTGCAACATTCAGCCTTCCCGAACTGGGCATGGTGATGCATGCCTGTAATCCCAGCACCCAGGAGGCTGAGGCAGGAGGATTCCCATGAGTTCAGGGCCAGCCTGGACTACATAGTGAGAACTTGTCTTAAAAAAAAAATTCAGGCCTCTTTCCACATTGCTAAATGGTTACTTTTCAGCTGTGTGAACTTCAACAAGTTAATATCTTTGCTTCTCATCCAGTTTTCTCATTTTCCCTACTTATTGCTATGGTTACAGTGGTCAAAGACCCTCTATGGAAGAATAATTATAAACAGAAAGAGGATATAATATAGGTAATTAATATGCCTGAATATCATAGGTGATAGCATTAAGGGACTGAAGCTAACACTGGCCTTAGACAATAACTGCCATACTATGTCCAGTACCCCCATAATACCCTTCCACGCCAATATCTGATCTGTTGCCATAGCACCAGAAAGACTCATCATTAGAAGGCTCACTTTCAACCTAAGTTTTAAAATTAGAAAATTAAGTTTAGGGAGGCAGAGAGGAGTTTGCTAAAGACCACAGAGATGCCGGAATCAGAATTTGAACTCAGAGCTGTCTGATTCCATATCCCATGAGCTTTAGATCCATGCATAATTTACTGAGTGACAGTTCCACATGAGGCACTGTGCCGGGGTCTGGGCTCATCTAGAAGTTGGCTGTGTATATTTGGCTGGATAGCTGGGGTCTTTGTTAGTGCATCTGTTTCTCTTCGGGGAGGGAGGCTGGCATTCAGGGGTCAACAAGTAAACAGACAAATGGTAGCACCACCTCCTTTACCTATCCCAAAGTTGATGGCCCTCAGGGTGTCGGCTATGTGCTCTAAATCCAAAGTAAAGTAGTCCATGTTTTCAAAGCCCTGCTCTGTCTTCCCCAGCTGGCAGCCCTTGGAAGCCTCCACGATGCTGTGGGAGAGAGAGAGGCACGGTGAGGTTGGGGCTCGGTGCAGGGAGGGGGGTTAGTCCAGCTCCTCCAGCCCATGCCAGGCTCATGGCCGGCCTTGCAACGAGAGCCTGCCCACCCTGGTGGAGTGTTTCCTGTTCAGTCTCAAGCAGAATGGATGGACCATTCAGGGCTGCAAAGGCCAGGGAAGCCAGCCCAGGGGAGCCCCCCAGACCTGCATAGGTCTCACTAGGCATTCACCAGAGGCCCCGGGAGAACTTGGAACCTGGCTCAGAGCCCCAGAGAAGACACTGACCTTTGGATGAGTTGCTTGGCACTCTGTGGGAAGAGAGAGAAGAGACAGTCAGGACTACAGGAGGGGTGAGCCCAGGAAATGTGCAAAACCAGCTGCTGAGCCTTGCAGATGGCACTGCAACTGGATGTCAATTCCTGGCCCAACTGTGACCCACTCCCTGCCCCACTCTGAACAGAACTTGGATTTTTTTTTTCCCTCTGTCTATAGTCTGCATGGTCAGCACCCAGGACATTCCAACTGTCCTAGCAGGAAGCCAGATTCTCAAGGTTATCTCTTTAAATGTGCCTGAGCACGGAAGTCTGCCAATGAGCATCTGCCTAGTCACCATTTCAGACCTAAGGTTCAGCCCAAATTCTGGCCCATGGGAGGAGCTGAGGAATTTTTTAATGAACTGAACTTTGAAGTCTTAGAGCCTCTTCTGTCATCCCCAATAAGCTCTTCTAGGTCAAGGCTGTGTTTGGTTCATCTCTGTGTCTCCCCCTTATTTCTGGCCACAGTAGGTGCTCAACTAACAGTCTTAGTGTAGGACATTGAATTTTGTAGCTTCTACAGCTTCATAAACATCCTCTTGTTTGAATTTCATAAAATCGGTAAGAGGAAGGCAGGGATTGTTGCTGCCCTCTTTACAGATGAGAAAACTTAGGCTCTGGGATTTAAACAACTTGTCTGAGGACCCATGGGTGGTCAGTGGGGGAGCACAACGGGAGCCTGCCCAGACCTCCAAGTCCAGCTCACCAAGAGGAAGGTGGCCCCACCAGGCTCGTCCAGAGACTGGATAGCTGTCTCCACCAGCTTGGTGGACTTGTCGAGCTGCTCCCGGTACTGCTGGATAAGGGCCTCGATGAAGCTCAGCTTCTCCTCTTGCTCTTGCGTGATCCTCTGCAGCAGCTCACTCTTCTTCTCGTCCAGAATGGCATAAAGGGTGTCAAACTTCTGGCTCAGCTCTTCCTTCACCTGGTGACTATTCTCCTGGAAGAGAAGTCCTCTAGTCACATCCTGGGGAGCCCTTGCTCCCTTCCCAGGACAGGGGTACCCAGGAGCCAGCAAGCTAAAGCCCCTCTTACAGAAGGCAAAAGGAAAGCCCTCGGGAGGAGAGCGCCTGGAAGGTCTCACAGCTGCTCTGACACTTGGAGGTTGGTGTCATGGAGAACATGGGTCGCATGGCGTGACCCCTTCCAAAGCCCCAAGTCACATGCTTCCCTCAATGCTAAGGCTGAGGCTGGACTCAGGAAAGTCAGCGTCATTTGGTCCTCGGGGAGGTGGGAAGTTAGCAGCCCCTGCAGCCTGTCTAGCCAAAGCTCCCTCCTGTCCCACACTGATTTTGTATCTTAGCTGCCTTCTCTGTAAAATGGGTATGACAGTGGGCCCTCTCAGACCAGGGGCCACTCTGGGGCGATCACCACGCCTACCTTCCTTTGAACCTACCCTTCCCATCACTCTTCATCCACTAGCGATTTTGATGCCCCTTCCCCATCTCTCCAGCACCCTTCCTCAAGGGAGACCAGAATCCTGGATGCTGTACCAGGGATGAAAAAGTTCCCTTCTGCCCTCTGCAGTCTTGCTACTCCAAGTGGAGTCTGTGACCTCAACATCCAGGGCAACCTCCGGGCTGGGCACGTGCTAGAAATGCAGGATCACATACTTCGTTCCAAATCTACTGAACCGGAACCTGAGTTTTCACAAGATCCAGGATGACGTAAGTCCTTTTAAAGTCTCAGAAGCCCTTGGCCTGCAGCACCTGGAGAGCAGTGATCTGAAAACCATTCATGCTGAATAAATACTGAGAATGACTGGTGGGGCGAGACACTCTGAGGTCAGCGGCCAGGTCTGTCTTGGTTATGCCTCATCCCAGTTCTCCAGCAGGGCCTGACAGCTATGCTCAAAAAGCACTTGTTGAGTGAGAGGATGGTGGATTAGTCCCTCCCTGCCACCCCACTGGCCACCCCAGTCCATTGTCCCAACCTTTATTCAACACATGGGGAGGCTTCCCCAAAGACCAGCTACACTGGGGGTCTTCAAACCCCCACCCAGTGCCATTCTGTCCCCTCACCGTGGTCACTCGACTGGAGTCCTCCAGCTGGGTGATGATGGTCTGCATGCGGTCATTCCCCGCCACCAGCATGGAGATACAGTTACTCAGCTCAGTCTAGATGGAGGGAGGAGGTAGAAGAAGAGAGACAGAAATAGCATCAGGACCAGCCTGCTCCGACATGGCATAAACATGGCATCCACTACACCCAGCTCTGTATCCTTTATTTTACAGATGAAGCCCAGAGAGGGAAACCAAGCTGCCCAAAATACACAGCAAGGTACTAACAGAGGACAGGCTAGTGCTGGAGAAAAGAAATAGAGTTGGGGCCGGAGATTTAGCTCAGTGGTGCAGTGCCTGCCTTGCAAGTACAAGGTCCTGAGTTCAATCCCTGGTACCACCAAAAAAAAAAAAAAAAAAAGAAATAGAGCTGGAGAGTTCTAGAAGAGAGAGACCAGGAGAAGGGAGTTGGGGAAGAATACAGAAAGAGGGACCACAGCTTTCTGCCTGCACAGGCTGGTGGGGCTGCCAGCAGCCCAGGGAGAGTCACTCTAAGCTGTTTCCCACTGCAGGGGAATTTGGAGTCTGGGAGAGATGAAAGGCTCAAGATGTATCTAGGGCCCAAATACTCAGGATGGAGAAGCTGTGGCCTGGGAAGGCCTGGTGGCCTGGCCCTGGGGTCGGACCTCTCCCCCGTGGCCACACCCAGGTACTCTCAAGTGGCTCTAAGTATAACCCATGAGCTCAGCCATCTTCCCCCAAGGAGGCAAGGGCTGCTGTCCCGTGGCCTAGGAAGTCCCTCCAGAGGGACTATTCCTGAAAGGCCGGCTCAGCAGATCGCAGGGGATCAAATCTACTCCTGGATCAGTAGGGAAAGCAGGGGCCGGGGCCTGTACCTTCTGTCCCTGGAAGACGCTCTGTAGCGGGGCTACCTCACAGGCCTGGTGAGCCCCAAACACCTTGCACATGGAGCACGTGGGCACCTCGCATGTGAGGCAGTAGATGTTGATCTTCTCGTCTTCATGCTCCTTGCACATCGGGTGGCTGCCCTTCTGCAGGGGCCGACTAGGGGGAGGACAGTCACAAGTTGGGGGTGGTTCTGGAGTCCCTATCTCCTCCCCAGGCTCTCATCACAGGAGGCCACCCCAGGTGCACTCCCTGAGCCCTCAGTGACTGGCTGCCCCCAAACTTCTCATCTTCTGGGGACCCAGCACCATGGAAACCAGTGACACCTACCAAACCTGTCCCTACATCCTGGGACCCAAACCCCAGGGCTGGAGTTAGCCAGAGCCTCTGTCAGCACAAAGGACTTGAGAAAGAGGATAGAACACCAGACCTGGAGATATTTTAGAGAACAGGAAATGGGGCCTCAGGAAAGTGAACTGACTTGCCCAAGGTCACGCAGTGAGCCAGAACAGGCGAGGCTAGCAGTCCTTCACTCTAATTATAGTCCCCATAGCTCTTAGTTGGTGCGGGCCGGGCTCTGAGCTAAGCAATTTATACTGATGGCCTCACTGAATTCTATATTTAATCTACCAGACTGTATCCTTCCATCTAGGCAGGGAAAGTTACCTATTTTCTTCACCCCTGGGTCTACAGTGTACAGTGTCTACAAGGAGGAGGTGGTAATTAAGTAAGGCAGGAAAAATAAATCAGTTGAACATGCCCCAGGGTGTCTCTGAGGCTCAAAGGAGGTAGTGTCAGTGCCCCGAATGACACAACTACAAGTGGATGGCCCAGGGTTGTCCAACAACACAAGACAAGCCTTAACTCCACACCCAGATTTTCTGCATGGTGCACACTCCTTCTCTCTCCTTCTTCTCTACGGCTTTCTCCACTTCTGGAATCCAGCACATTCTGTGAGCTTTTCAGGGCAATGGTCGTTTCCCAACCTACATGGATTTCTGGAACTCCAGCGAGACAACTACTTATTCAGGCTACACTATTATAGACAGATAAGTTAGGTAGAAATATTAGAGGCAGTCAGACAAGGCCAGGCCCTTCCTTGCCAGTGCACAAGATGAGAACACATCAAAACCGTGGCTGGAGGCACATCTGAAGATTAAAGTCACAATGGCCACATTATGTACTTCCCTAAGGAATAAAGAGAAACTTGAGATTGTTAGTACCACTCTTTTGAGATCTCCCATATAAATGAACCACTATCTCAGTAGGGTAGGTCATCCTCTCCCACCCACTAAGACAAAGACTACTGAGGCTATCGATTATTGACCAAGGTTAATGATGTAATCCATATGCCTTTGCCACTACTGGATCAATATTAGCCAAGTGGCTAAACTTGTAATCTTATTGGTTGATTATAGTTTTGACCCACATTATACCCATCTCGTGAGTTTGCTCTATAAAACCTTCTCGGAGAGGTTGCTCTTTGGCAACCTCTCAGGAGCTATTCCTATTCCCCAGTAAATTTTCCTACTCTTAACCTCTGGTGTTTCTTAGAATTTATTCTTCGACTTCAGGGAGCATGAACTTGGCATATCTGACCTCCACCAGATTGGGAGTTACATTTTCCCCCTATATCAACACCACCTCTATCCCCAGCCCCTAACATCACAGACATCTCATAAATGTCAGTGACTAGGCCCCTTTGGCGTCAGTCCCTCAGCTCCCAACAGACTGATCATATTCCAGCTGCGTTCCCCTCCGGTTCCGAAATGAGCCCCTTTCTAGGCTGCTCCTTTTGCATCTTTGAGCCCAGTGTCCCCATGCTCCACACCCTGGGAAGGGAGGCCTGGGATGGCAGCATGCAGAGGTGAGGCAAGATCCCAAGGGTCCACAGCCTGTGCCCACTTCCCTCCCAGGTGCCCACCCTCCTAAAGTCACAATTCAGCATCTGGGTTCAAACCCAACTGTTCTGCCCCTTGTTCAGCAGAATACGACCCACCTGGCACAATAAAAGGCAGCTATCATTGTCATCCAGCTATGTGGAAAGGCCTGGAAGTGTTCAAACACAACATGCTCTTCCAAGGTCAACACTGGGTAGGTCAATGTTTGGTGCTGTATGGATTGTGTTATTATTGTAATGATCAATGTGTGAAGCAAACTAGCACAGCAGATACAAATATTCACCATGGCCTCCCTCTCTCTCTCCCTCCCTCCCTCCCTCCCTCCCTCCCTCAACACTTGTTAGCTGGGTGGCCTTGGACAAACCTCTGGCCCTCTCCAAGCCTCCATTTCCTCACAGTAAGGTAGAATGTTTATAGCTACTGTGAGGATTGGATAGGGAAAATGCATGAAAAGTACTGGGTACAGTGTGGCACACAGTAGGTGCTCAGTGAATTCTGTATGTGATATTTTTAATGTTTCTTATCAATATCTTATTTGACAGTTACAAAAACAGATCTTACTGTCTGTCCCCTTTTGCAGCAATCCCCAGAGGCTCACCCAAGAGCCTCCAGTGCCTCAGTAACAGAGGCAGAATATCCAACACTGTTCCCCAGCCCAGGGCTTTATCTCTGAGGGCCTCGTGGGTGGCTCACCCTCCCTGGGGCTGGCCACTGCCTGTAGCCAGGTGCCTGGGGAAGCCAGGTGCTTCAGACCATAAAAGCCACTAAGTCAGCAGCCCAGGAGCCTGATCTTTGTTGGTTTTTGTGCTGCTATCCCCCAAGCCTAGGGCCTCGTGCATGCTATGCACATGCTCTCCCGCTGAGCGGTATCCTCAACCTTGATGTTCTTTTCTGTAAAGATCTTTCCCTGTTTCTCTCCAGTTTGAAACCCAACACAGCACAATCCCCACCACTCACAAATTCTGCTTTTTTACTAACAGGGAGACCTAGATTGAGATAGACCTGATCAACTCCCAGTACCTCCATGTCCCTGAACTGGGATAATAAAAGTCTTGCCTGATCCACAGGGCTGCTGTGAAGCCCCAAGATGCAGCATCCCTCAGGCCCCTCATGGTGTTGCCCATACACAGGGCACTGACCATCCTTGGAGACAACCCGGCTGCATTTCCACTGGACACAGCCTCTGCCAACCAGGGCCACTTCATTCACCCCAGACTCTCTCCCTCTCCAATCCACCTTTCCCCCGGCCTCTGTGTCAGTGTCTCTCAGAGGGTAGCCTGACTTCTGGGTCCCTTCCCTAGTACTGAGGGATGCTGAGAGCTGGGCTGGGGCCTCCGGGTCGCTGGCCCCATCAGAAGAGGAGGGCAGTGGCTCTTAGAGCTGGCCAGCATGGCTTTCCAGGCAGGGATGGGTCCTGGGCAGACAGGAGGCAGAAGGGGCCCGGGAGTGTGGCTGGGGTGGTGGAGGGGCTCCTGCACCTGCAAACTGACCTGGAACACTCCTGCTTGTAGATGTCAATGATATTCTCCACCAGCAGGTTCCTCTGCAGACCGTATACCCCGTGACGATCCATGATCACCTCGTGGCGGCACGAGGGACAGCGGAAGCGCCCTCCGGACATGGACACCGAGCTGCCCCGGTTGGTCCAGTAAGGATTTGCAGCCTGCAAGTGGCCAAGGCAGAGTGAGGCCTGTGCTCCCTCCTCAGTCCATTCCCTTCCCAGTCCTATCCTCCTTGCCCTGCTTACCCAAACCACCGCTGTCAGATCAAAGGCCCTGAGCTCCCCGTCTTGATTCGGAACCAAGCCATCTATACATAGGGTCAAGCAATGGGCCCGCTGGAGGGCAGCAGACCTTGAGTTCAAGTCACATTCATTCTACGAGTGACTCTGAGCAACCAACTTTATCTCTCTATGCCTCAGTTTATCTACTCATGAAATGGGCCGTGTAAGGAGAGCAAGCTGGAGCTGCAACTTTAGAGCTGGGCAGTGAAAGAACATTGTGTGTTGTGCCCCTGAGGACTTTGAATCCTTCCCCCTTTCTCAGGGAGGTGGAGCCCTCCTGCCCCCAGACTGGAGCAGACAGCCCCAAAGGGAAGATGCCTCTACTGCCCAGCACCTCCCTGTTACTCCCTCCCGAAGCTCTGGGCCCCCTGCCACCATGGAGCTGGCTCTGGCCCAGGGGTCTGGTTTCTCTCTCCTCTCTGCCTGCCTCCCCCACTTATCACTTGAGGCATTTGACTCTTGACTAGGGAGTCAACAGCGAGTAGGGGCAGCGCCTGGGAGTGTGGACACTGTGGGGAGGGGACATGAGTCATGGATCAGGACTGAGACAGCCAGAGCTGCCTCCCCACCCCCCAGCCCACCCCAGCGGCCTCTGCTGGGATCCTCTCAGGAGGGAAAGACCCAGGCCTGGTTGCAGGGGTCTCAGGCTGAGAGGAAAGGGAAGTCGAATGAGTACCTGGGACCCTGAGAGTAGGCCACGTCCCCCACTGACCTGGAAGATGTCATTGGCACACTTCCGGCAGAGGTTGTGCTGGCATGGTAAGATGACCACTGGCTTGGTAAACATCTCCAGGCAGATGGGACAGATCAACTGCTTCTCCAGGTTCTCCATGGGATTCCCATCCTGGATCAGGCTGGATTTATAATCCATACTGTCGGGAGGTGCAGCTTCTGCCTCCACCTGCCTAGCACTAAACTGGCCTGAGGGTCTCCCCTAGGGCACAGAACACCAGCTTGATCCTCGATCCTCTTTGCTGTCTCCTCTTGGCACCCGAATTCTGTCTTGCTCTGAGGCCCCTTTGATATTTATAGCTGAGCCTCGGTCACATGAGCCCGGGAAGGGACCAGCTGAGCATTCCATTGCCAAGTGGCTGTCGGGGCTTGAGTTCCTTCCAGGGCCCAAAGACTCAGCCCTCTCAAATCACATGCAAGGATGAGCAATCCTGTTCCCCTGGGACAGGGGTGGGGGGTCATAAACAAGAACAACCTGTCTGAAGCCCTCAGAACAAGACTGGTACCCAGGGTCTCCTGCAGAAATCCGCGTCCTCTTGGCCTAGCTGTCGAGCCTGGGGAAGGGACACAGAGAGGGGGCTGCTGGGGTTGCAGGGGTTAATAGCCAACGCCCCTGACTGGAGCCTCAGACAGCTCCTCATATGAGTCAGGGCACCCCTCTCTCAGCCCACCCCCCTGCCTCAGATAAGAGGACAGCATTTACCAGAGCCCTCCCCCTCACCCAAGACTCTGCTCTGGGCAGCCCATCTCCGCCCCTTGAGAAATATTGAGGTCCTTCATCTGGTAGATTTTTAAATGGGTCTGGAAAAAAGGATCTTGTGCAAAGTCATTTAGAAAGGAAGGGGCAAAGCCACTTATTCACACATTGGGCATTTTACTGTGTACTAACTATATATCGGGCACCAAGGTGACAGATGAGTGATCAGTGTCCCTGCCCTGAGATGCTCACAGCCCAGGAAGAGAGACAGACAGGAATAACTCACGTAGCACCTTAAAACCCAGCCCTGACACTCAGGAGTTAGCTAGAAGCTCCCTTCGGCTCTCTGCACAAATTTCCTCCATACTTTTTAGGACATCTTTCATTTTGGCAGGAAGAAGTCATCAGAGCAGGGACTTTGGTCATCAGAGCAGGTGTGGTGGCACACACCTGTAATCCCAGCATTCAGGAGGCTGAGACAGGAGGATCACAGTGAGTAGAGGCCAGCCTGGGCTACATAGTGAGTGCAAGGCCAACCTGAACTACATAGCAAGATCTTGTCTCAAAAAAAAGAGGAGAGCCAAGCCCTGAAACCAGACCTAACCAATCACAAGGGCAGAGGGCCCAGCCTCAAGAAAGAAGGCCTAAAGGGGCCACCAGAAGAAGAACCAGACACAGAAAGAAGAGGAGGCCTTAAAAACAAAGACAGGAAGATTCAGAAGAGAGGTTGATCCATTTCCCCCAGGATGCTAATGGCTAGTTTTTGCTGAGTGCTTACCAGGCACTGTATTAAGCATTTTGCATACATTATTTCATTTTATCATCTCAGCAAGTTCTCATGCAAGAACCATTATATCCTCATTTCACAGGTGAGAAAACTCAGGGCCAGAGAGGTAAAGTAACCTCTGTGGGGTCGCACAGCAAGAGACGGGAACCTAGATAGGCTCGACTCAGGGACCAAGTGCCTCCTGTCCCTACTGAATGGTTTGAGGAAAAGTTGATACCATCAGTCCAGCCAGGGGCAGAGGGGGATGAGGACTGAGAAAAAGTCCTCCCTTCTTTCTGGCTTACAGGACTCAGGTTTGTTCAGATCTTGACAGTATTGTGCCCCAGGGAAGGTGGCCATCCCCAGACCCTGGGAGATAAACCACAAAAGGGTTAAACCCATAGTGGTAATCCCATGTCTTTTTTTTTTTTTTCAGTACATGGGATCGAACTCAGGATCTTGCACTTTCGAGGCAGGCAGCAGCACCACTGAGCTAAATCCCCAGTCCACATGTCTTTTTGCCTAATGATGTACTTATGGCTAATGAGACCAGGGCAAGTCTACTGGATAGAGATAAAGGATTTCCTCCATGATAAAAATTAAAGTGTAAGAAGAAAGCTTCATTCTTGCCTTGTAATGGGGTGTGAGAGGGCAGGCAGCCAGTGTGCAACCATGAGGGAACAAGTCTGAGGAAGAAGTCAACACTCTGAGGATGGCAGAGGGGAACTAAAAAAATCCCTGGTTACTGATGCTGTTATTGTGCTTCAATTTATCCAACCCTGGAACTGCCCAATTCTTGACTACTTAGGCCATGAGATAACAAATGTCAAAAAGTGTAATTACTCGTTGCATGTGGCAGAAAGCACTCTATAAAGGTTCATGCTTCCAACTCCTGCATGCCAATGATTTTCAAATATCGAATTCTAGGCCAGAGTTTTCTTTCACCTAAACTGAAGATTTATTGGCAATTCCTACTGAGCTGCTCCAATAGTACTTCAAACTCACCCTACCCTAAAGAGAGCACACTAGCTTCCCCATACCTTACTCTTTCCACTTTTCTTGTCTCATGCGTCAGGGAACAGCACTACCAACCGCCCACCTGTACCAACCATGGACAACCACAAAGCTGAAAGTCCCCTAGGGTCCCCCTCCCTCCATTGCGCCCTCAGCCAGTCTCTGCATCTCATTTGTCATGCTGCCTTTGTCTGTGAGTTCAGCTGCCCCATTGGACTATGAAAACTTTTAGGGCAGAGCCTGTCCCTATTTATCTCTGTATCCCAGTGTCTGGCACATGGTATTCAACAAATCCCGCCCCCCATCTCCGCCCCAAACTGAGGATTGAACCCAGGGCTTTTGCACTGAGCTATATCCTGCACCCTTTCTTATTTTCTCCTTTGAGACAAGGTCTTACTAAATTGCTAAATTGCCCAAACTGGGCTGGAACTTGTAATCTTCCTGCCTCAGCCTTCCAGAGTACTAGGATTACAGGCATGTGCCATCACACCCAGCTCAAATGGTTCTTATGTGAATGGGTGAATGAGTGAGTGAGATAAATAAAGGAGTATCTAGGTCGAGGTCAGATTTGGGAGAAATTAAGATACTTGAGTGAGCCTTTTTTGGGTAAGATGGTATGGGCAACGGAGGAGAGAAGGTTCTAGAGCTGAGGCAAGGGCAGTGGGTGGTGGTGGTGGAGTAAACCCTACAGGCCTGGGGAGAAGAGGGACAGTTCAGCTTTGGAGGTGAGGGATGGGGAGAAGAGAGGAGGAAAGAGAGGGAAAAAGTGCCTCTGTTTCATGAACTCGAGAGAGAGCCAAGGCCAACCTCTGAGGCTGCGGCAGCAGGGAGGCTGGCAGAGTGGGTGGTGGTGGAGAGGGTTTGAGGGCTGCATGGACACAGGAGAGAGGCCAGGGGCCAGAGGGAAGGAGGGACTGTCTGGGAGCAGAAGGGCCCAGGAGATGGCTCCCAGCACAGACTTGTCCTCCATGAAGAGCCCTTCGAGGGGACCTGTTGACTTTCTCCAGCCACTCTCAGAGCCCAGGGGCAGAGGCCAAGGAAATGGACAGTGGGCTGGGTTCCAGCCTAGGGTTAGCAGGGCCAGCGCTGCTGAAAGTCAAGGGGGAGGAAGGGAAATTCCCATGTGGGCTGTGCTGGGCATGAAAACATGTCTTGTCATTTAATCCTCCCAACAGGCCTGTGGGGGAGGTATTATGATCTTCCTTTCTGTCCCAGGAGGAAATGAGGTTCAGAGAGTTAATTGGCTTGGCTGAAGTCACACAGGCACAAGTGGCAGAGCCAAGCCAGGGTTCATGTCCAAGGTAGCCTGATTCCCAAACCTTTGCTACGCCACTGAAGCATTTATTGAGTGCTTATTATGTGCTGGGCATTCTGCTAAGTCCTTCCCTTTTCCTGTCATTCAGTCCTCCAAATAAACTCAGTGAGCCAGAGATCATGATTCCTCCTGTTCTGTAGCTCAGGTGCAGAGGCTCGGGGAAGTTAAGTCACTTGGCCAGGATCTACCAGCAGTGAGTGACACAGCCAGCATCAGTATCATGACCACTTACTAGAACATACCTTAAAGCTGTGGAATATCACTGGCACCTCTGGGTCCAGAACTCTTAACCACTGCATTCTACTGCCGCCATCTCTGAATCACTTCCTTTATTTTTACTGTTTATCAATGAAAATTTCAAACATATAAAAGTAGAGAAAATACCATAATGAACTCACACAGTCAAACCCAGCTTCAATTCTTTCAGCGTTTCCCCAATCTTACCTCATCTCTACCCCAAGATGCTTCTTTTTATTTTATTTTATATTTTGGTACTGGAGATCGAACTCGGGTCCTTGCACTTATGCAGCAGGTGGCGAAACCACTGAGCTAAATCCCCGGCCCAACATGCTTCTTTTTAAAAATATTTTTAAATGGGCCAGGGATTTAGCTCAGTGGCAGAGCTGCTTGGCTTGCAAGCACAAGGTCCTGAGTTTGATCCCGGGTACTAAAAAAAAAAAAATTTAAAACAAACTTAGTTACCATAAATACTTCAGTAAGTACTTCTAGTTGATAACAATTTTTTATGTTATTATCATACCATTATAATACCTAACAAAAATGATGATAATTTCCTTTTCTTTCTTTTTTTTTACAGTGCTGGGGATTGAACCCAGAACCTTTCACATGCTAGGTAAGCACTCTACCGCTGAGCTGCATCCCCAGCCTGCAATGATATCTTAATATAATCTATTTCTCAGACCATTTTTATAGGTCCCTATTTGTCTCAAATGCCTTTTTACAGTTTTTTGTCCAAGTCAGATCCAAATAAAGTCTTACATATGGCATTTTTGCTATCATCATCTCACGAATCTCTTTTAATGTATAACAATTGTTTTTCCTCCCATTCTTTTCTTTTTTTTTTTTTTTTTTGGTACCTGGGATCGAACTCGGGACCTTGCGCTTTTGAGGCAGGTGGCAGAACCACTGAGCTAAATCCCCGGCCCTTTCCTCCCTTTCTTTTGTGCCATGGATTTTTTTTTTAGACAAGGTCTCATAATCCAGTTCAAGCTGGACTTGAACTTACTATGTAGCCCAGGCTACCCTCAAACTCTAGGCAATCTTCCTGCTTCAACCTCTGAGTGCTGGATTACAGGTCTGCACCACTATGCACTGCTGTGTCATTGATTTCTGGGAGAATGATTCTGGGTATTATAATTTTCATTTGTACCTGTCAGGAAGTAAAGTTCAAGGAAGAGAAATAACTTGCAGAAAGTCACTCAGCTAAGAGATAGGCCTTGAATTAGGCACTGTCCCCAAAGTCTGTTACTGCAGGGAGGAGCAGTAATGCCTCAGAGGGTGTCAGCTTGTCTGGGTCTTGACAAGAAAAAGAGCATGATCTAGGCTTGACAAGGACAGGGGGAGCTGGAAGGCAATAGTAGTTGCAATACTCTTTTTTTTTTTTTTTTGCAGTGCTGGGGATTGAACTTGGGGCCTCACACATGCCAGGCAAGCATGTAACACTATTTTTGATAGATTCAGTGCTTGCAAGTGGCTGGGAATCAACAGAGTCTTGTGGCACCATTTCATTTAGTCCTTACAACAACCAAAAAGGTAATGCTCTTAAAAATACAGAATTTTTAAATTGAAAAATAAAAATTGTATAAATTCATGGCATACAGCATGATGTTTTGATATATGTACACACTGAGGGTGGCTAAATCAACCTGTTTAACTGTGCCATTCCCTCACATCTTACTGTGGCAAGAACACTTAAAATCTACTCTCTTAGGGCCGGGGATTTAGCTTAGTGGTTCCGGCGCCTGCCGTGCAACCGCAAGGTCTTGAGTTTGATTCCTGGTACTAAAAAAAAAAAAAAAAACTACTCTCTTAAACAGTTTTCAATGGTACAGGTCATGCTTATTATTTCCATTTTAGAGATGAGGAAACTGAGGCACAGAACAAGGTATGAAGTCACCACATGTCCCACAGCTAGTGTAGGCAAAACTGAAATGGTCCACTGAACTCCTAAATCGATTGTCACTAGAAAGGGGGCTTTTCAGAAACCTGAGATTTTGAGATCTTGGCTCAGGGGACAGAACCCTGGCTGGGGGCTGGGACATCTGGGCTCCACTGCCATCTCTGCCTGAGACTCAAAAACAACACCCACCCCTAGTGTCTTCATGGAGATGACCCACAAGGTCCTGCCATGTCCCCAGCACCTGGGTCTTGGGGCCGGTGATGATGAAACCCCAGAGTGGTCATGCTGGAGAAGAAATCACTCCCAGGCTCCCTTTCACACCGCCACGGTTCTGGCTTGCTTAAATGAATGCCTCCTTGGTCCATCACAGGGCAGATCTTCCCTGTGGGTGCCTCTCTCACCGCCTTCCCTCCCTGGGGGTGGGGCTGGCCAGGCCCCTGCTCTGGGTTCCCCCAGTCTCTGTGTGCCTACAACACCCTCATAGAGGGGCTGGGTGGCTCAGGGACTGTTTTCCTTAGGCTTTGAGATCTCTGTCATGTGCTTTGATGTCCTCATTGAAGAATCGTCCTAAATCACAGGATCAAACCAATGGTCATTTGATCCAGTGGCTGAAGCTGGAGTTGTTTGGCAGAGGCAGGTCCATGGGGTCTGGGACATGATTCAGTGGCCAGGTGTCAGGGCAGAGGCCACTAGGCCTGGCCCGTGCACCACAGCAGGGAGCAGAGTGTTCTGGACCTCAGCACTCAAGCCTGGGCCAGGGCCCCAAGGCCTCTGCCTCTGTCCCCAGGTAGAGACAACACTTGTGGTTGGTTATGAGAACTGTGGGGAGGGGATGGTCCTCAGAGAAAGGGCCTGCCCCAGGGTCTGGAGGGGGCTCTGCACTGGTTGTTCTGACATTAAGTAGTGAAAATGCTCTGTGAACAGTGAGATGCAATAACCCCTTAACCAAGACCCCAAGAGCAAAGAGGCTGCTTGAGGACCAATGGTTCTGAAGTCAGTTTAGTTTCCTCCATGAATCAGTGTGTCTGTCACCTTGGTCAAGTTCCTTAACCTCTCTGCACGTCCACCTGCTTATCTTTGAAATGAGCTAGGTAGAGTAATGAGCTCTCTGGGCTTCTCTACTCCTGAGAGTTGAGGGCTCTGGGTGACTGTCCTCCCCCAGCGCTCTGTCTCATGCTGAAAACTGATAGCTCAGAGGTGGACGCCCACTTGTCTGGGCACGTGTCCAGTACAGGACAGACTCTCAACAAACTGTTCTTACTATTATCAAGGTCAGGAATGACGCTGGCTGTTGTTGCCTGGACAGTTACTGTGGATAACTTCATGGTGTGTGGACTATCTTTATTTTTCTTTCTTTTGTGTGTGTGTGTGTGTGTGTGTGTGTGTGTGTGTGTGTGTGTGTGTGTGTGTGGTTATTTTGTTTTGTTTTTGACAGAGACTCACTCTGTTGACCAGGCTGGTCTTGAACTCCTGGGCTCAAGTGATCCTCCTGCTTCAACCAAGTAGCTGGGATGACAGGGACCTGCCACTACACCTGTACACCTGCATTTGTGGATTGTCTGTTGCTGCATAACAAATTATCCCAAAACTTAGCATCTTAAACAATAATCAACAGTTTCTGTGGGTCAGGAACTCAAAACAGCTGAGCTGTGTGCTTCTGGCTTAGGATGTCTCAAGGAGTCGTGGTCAAGATGTTGGCTGGGGCTTAGCTGGAGCTGGAGAATCCACTTCCAAGATGGCCCACCCACATGGTCAGCCATGTACCTCTCCACAGGGCTACTTGAGCATCCCCATAACAGGTACCAGGCTTTCCTCACACAAGTGACCCAAAGGAGCCAGATGGAATGGCAATGTCTTTTAAGACCTAATCCAGAAATCATACACTGTCATTTCAACTGTATTCTCCTTTTCTACTATCACAGACCAACCATGATACAATGTGTTTATGAAAGGGCGTAAGTACCAGGAGGTAAGAATTATGGTGGACCTGCTTAGGGTCTGGAGATCAGTCTGCTCAAAGTATTTGATGGTAGTAAATAATTTATTAATTTATGAGGCCTGTACGGTTTTTTTTTAGTACAGGGGATCGAACTCTGGACCTTGGGCTTTTAAGGCAGGGGGCGAAACCATTGAGATAAATCCCCAGCCCTTGAGGCCTGTATCTTTTTTTTTGTTTTTTTTGTTTTTTGGGTTTTTCTGGTACCAGCAATCAAACTCGGGACCTTGAGCTTTCAAGGCAGGCAGAGGAACCACTGAGCTAAATCCCCGGGCCCCGAGGCCTGTATCATAATCGTTCCCATTTTAGAGATGAGGAAACTGTCACAGAGATTAGGTAACTCATCCAGGTTACACTTCCAGGAAATGGTCTGGGGCATGGCTATGGGCTGAATGCTTGTGTTCCCCCAAATTCATATATGAAAGCTCCAACCCCCAAAGTGACGCTGTGTAGAGATGAGACCTCTGGGAGGTAATTAAGATTAGTGAGATCATGACCATAGGACCCTGGTCCAAAGAGAATAGTGTCCTTATAAGGAACATGGGACAGCCTGCCCTTTCCCCCTCCGTTCATGCATAAGGGTGGTACATAGCCAGATGGCAGCTTCCTAAAGCCAAGAGAAGAGGCCTCAGAATGAAGTCCCCCTTGCTGGGGACCCTGGGGTTTAATTTCACAGCCTCAAGAACTGTGAGAAATAAATTTCTGTTGTTGAATTCACCTAATCTGTGGTATTTTGTTATGGCAGCTGAGCAGACAGATACAAGCATTAAGTGGTTCAGGACTTGACCTCAAAGAGCTGGGCTGCCTACCACTTGCTCTTAATTTTTTCCCCCTCTCCCTCCCCACCACACTGCCCTGGCCTCAGGCCTGGCAGGGACTCTCAGATGACAGAAGGAGCTGATGACAAGGTTGGAGGAAGCATCCAGGCAGAGTCCAGGCCAGGGTCTTGCTGCTGACCCTGATGTGCCTTTGTTTGTATCCCAGAGAAGACAGTCTTGGGGTCCAGCCCTTGCTGCCCCCCAGCCCCACCAATTTGAACCTGGGTCTTGCCACACACACCCTGGGGGACTATCCAGATCGTAAACACTGGGCAGGAGGAAAAACAGACTATATTTAAACCGGCAGTTGCTCCATAAACAAAGTTAAAAGACAAGTAACTGGCTAGGAAAAAACATGAGAAACACGTGTAAAGGCCAAGTGTCAATGTCCTTGGTACATCAAGTTTTAAGAATAAACAGAGGATACAAAAAGGCAATTGATAAAAGAATAAATGTCAGTGTCCTCCCAACAAAAACAAAAGATGCTTGTCTTCATTAATTAAAAAAATGTACATAAGGGCTGGGGATTTAGCTCAGTGGTTCCACTGCCTTCCTCGAAAGCGCAAGGACCCAAGTTCGATCCCTGGTACCAAAAAACAAAAACAAAAAAAGTACATAAAAGCACAATGAAATCTGATTTTTCTTTTATTAGATTGGCAGATTAGAGATTAATAATTTCCAAGTTTGGGGAAGGGTAGGGATGTGGGCACTGCCACTCTTCTTGATCCTGGGGGTAAAATTTTACACACACACACACACACACATATATATATATATCAAAAATGTAATTATGTACTGAAAATAAATTACAGGAAATAACTTTAAAATGCAACAGAGAAAAAGTCACAATAAACATTCCTATTGAATTCCCTTGAGGAGGTGAGATTGCAGTGCTCAAGTTAGATAAATACCACAAATATATCAAAAACTTCAAATTGTCTATGCAGCCACACACTGAGATGAGCCACGAACATTCTTTCCACGGGAACTGTACTTATTAGCCTACTGCAGAACCAGGTTTTGCCATAAACTACAATACTTTTGATACAAACTTTTATTTATATATTTATAATTCATATACATGCCCTATGTGTGATTTTAGAAAATAAAAGTTACACACTGTACAGACACTTTTTTTTTTTTTTTGGTACTCGGTTCCTTCTGCTTGCAAGGCAGGCGCTGGAACCACTGAGCTAAATCCCTGGCCCCGGCCCAGACACTCTTAACTCATAGCTGTAGGCAACATTTTTGGACAGAGTGTCTCCCCCAATAAAATTAATGGTATATTTTATGTACATGAAGGATAAACTGCAAAAAGACAGTTCAGATTTTCCCAGATATGCATCTTCTTTTAGGGCAGGTTTATAAATTTAAAAAGGCAAGACAAACGTACACTTCAGAATTACTTTCTCAGTTATAAGAGCTGTCATGTAATTTTTGTGACGTTTCTGACACATGCATTTATGTAATACTGGTACTGAAGGCAGTAAAGCAATATATATATATTTTTTTCTTTTGGTACCGGGGATCGAACTCTGGTCCTTGCATTTGCGCAGCAGGTGGCAAAACCACTGAGCTAAATCCCCGGCCCAACAATATATACTTTTAATGTAGTGGCTTAATAAAGGCTTCATTGTCATTCTGATCTGATTCTTTAAACCGTGATTCATAAATTCTCTAAAAATTAAAATTTCAATGAGACATTGTGTTAAAGAGACTAAATAGATTTCTTCAAATATTTCAGAGTAGTGTACAATTTAATAAAACCAAAATGTAAAATATTCATATGCATGACTCAAAAATTGTATTCTGAGGAATCTAGCATATTAACCTAGAAAGATGACAGAAAGAAATGGATAGATGAATTGATTGATGATATATTTATTTTTCAAAATTTTTATTTATTTTTATTCTTTTTTTTTTTTTTGAGACAGGTTCTCACCATGCAGTTCAGGCTGGCTTTGAACTCACTATGTAGCTCATGTTGGCCTCAAACTCGCAGCAATCCTTCTCCCTCGGCCTCGATTACAGGCATATACCACCATGCCTGGGCTGATGATAGAGATATTCAGACACACAAGTACTTTTTTGCATTATTGTTTATAATAGCATAACCTTAAAAGAAAGTTCCCATCAATGGACAAATACATTGTTTTATGGTCACATAGTGGAAAACTATACAGAATTAAGAGTAAACAGATTCTGCATGTAACACTATGGAGGACTCTCTCATATAGTATGTTAAGCCAGAGTACCTCTTGTAAAATCCTGTTTCTACAATGTTCAAAAAAGGCCAACTCACTTGAGCTGCTAGAAGTCAGCACAGAGATGACCCTTGGCTGGCAGTGCCGCTCATGATCCACATCTTGATGCAGGTGTGGGTTACCCAGGCATGCTTACCTTGGGAGAATGCCTTGAACTATCCAGTTAGGAAATATACTTAAGAAAAAATTAGCACAGTTAGGAATTTAGCTCAGTGGTTCTGCCACCTGCATTGAAAATGCAAGCTCCTGAGTTCCATCCCTGGCACCAAAAAAAAAAAAAAAGTTAGCACAAGCCCATTTGGGAGGCTGAGGCAAGAGGACTGACAGTTTGAGGCTAGCCTGGACTATATAGCAAACTTGAGGGCAGCCTGAGCTACATAGTGAGTCTCTGTGTCAAACTGACCCCCGAAAAAGAAAAAAGTTTAGTAAAACATAACACAAAAGCATACCCCAAAAAACATTCAAACTGTATGTGCAGAAATATATAAATACATTCATTCCTCCAATTTTAAAAATGACATGGAGTTAGGTTTTTTTTTTCCGGGTCTGGCTTTGTAATTCAGGCTGGCCCTAAATCCATTATGTAGCCCAGGTTGGCCTCAAACTCAAGGCGATCGTCCTGCCTCAGCCTCCTGAGTGCTGGGATTACAGGCATGTGTCATCACACCTGGCTGACACGGAGTTTTTCATACCAATATAAAAGATGTCAGTATATATTGTTAGGCACAAACAGAAAGATACACATCAATTATATGGAAGGAGATTCTATTCTATTAAAAAAAAAAGATTATGTGTAGGTATGTAAATAAGTAGATAGATAAAAAATGTCATAGAGGGGCCGGGGATTTAGCTAAGGGGTTCTGGCGCCTGCCTTGCAAGCACAAGGTCCCAAGTTCGATCCCTGGTACCAAAAAATATATAAAAAAGGGCCGTTCCACCATTCCCAGCCCAGAGGAGGTGAGCCGCGCAGGTGTCAACAGCACACCCCCTCACCCCGACTTGTCAAAATGAGAAGACACATAAATAAGTCTCAAAACCAGACTTCCAGATCACCTACAGCAACCCCAAAGGGAAATGAGATGGAACACTGATACTCAACCAC
>NW_004624764.1:10154575-10228780 GCF_000247695.1 Heterocephalus glaber
AGAACCAAGATACTCATGTAAAGGTACAAGATCCCAATGATGAATGTAACTGTATTGTATACCTAAAATGTACCAATAAACTTAATGGGAAAAAAATGTCATAGAGCCATAAAAAATAGTTGGAAAGAAATTCCCAGGGCCAGGGATTTAGCTCAGTGGCACTGCACCTGCCTCACAAGCACAGGTCCCGAGTTCAATCCCCGGTACTGGAAAGAAATCCCCAAACTGTTAAAAAGTCATTGTTCTTATGGATCAGAGCCCAAAAAGCCCGAAGTGCTTAACCAGGCTTTAATGAACCCCAGGGAGAAAGTGGGCACAGAGCAGGACTAGACCCTGGGCCCTCAGCATCAGAGTGGCCAGAAGGCCTGGGGCCAGGACAAGGCCTGGGTTGGGGGAGCAAAGCCCCTGCAAGGACAGGAGCGCTAGCCCACTAGTCTGGACTTCATGGCCCCAGCAGTGGGAGAAGGCAGGAGGCCACAGGACACCCATACTTGCCTGGGGAGGGGCAGTGAAGACGCAGAAAATGGTATGTAGGATAGACATGCAGGAATCAAAGGCAGCTGTGGCCCAGAACCTGCAGCCACACCACCATCTGGGGTCAGAGCGCAACCACTAAATCTGGCCCCAGGGGCTGTTTTGTGAATTTGGCGTTGACACCTTGGGTTCCAGCTCCCAGCAGCCTGGAGGCCAGCCCCTTCCAGAATAAATCCTGCGGTTAGGTACAGCCCGGTAGGTAGAGCTGGGTCAGCCTGCTTGCCTCTGCATGATGCACCCCCCCCCCAGCTCATGCTCCTCCTCACCCCCCCTCCTTCCTCAGCTACGCACCCCAGCCCCTGGGTTCTGAGTCTGTCGGGACTTCAGCCTGGATACTGGAGAGTAGCAAAGAGTGAGGACAGGGGGCAGTGGGCCCTGGAACAGCTAGGCTCCTGGGTTCAAGTCCTAGAAGTTCAAGCCAGATGCCGTAGATTATTCTAAGTAGCTTGGAACAAACCACTGATTGTCAAAGGGGTGGGGGACAGCAGTTACTGGCTGGGACCTTCCTGTGTGCCAGGTTTACTCAGTCCTTACACCTGGGAGAGGTAGGTAGCAGTGTCTCCATTTTACAGGTAAAGAAACTGATGCTCAAGGGGCAGTAACCTGCCCTAGCTCACCTACAACTTGAACTCTGGAACCCAGGGAGACTCAGCTTTTGAACTTGGCCCTGGTACCTTTGTAGTCTTGGACAAGTTATTTAACCTCACTGAATTTCAATTTCCTCATCTCTACAGATGATATTAAATTAATATCCAACTTATAAAATTATTGTATTAAAAAGGGTAATGCGGCCGGGGATTTAGCTCAATGGTTCCGATGCCTGCCTCACAAGCTCAAGGACCCGAATTCCATCCCCAGTACCAAAAGGGGTGGGGGGATAATATTCAAACTCTTAGCATAGTGTCTGGCACATAGAAAGCCCTTGCAATTATTAAGATTGATTTAATTATCTGTCGGATGAGACGTTTCATTCACTAAGAGCAGTGGGGCCAGGAAAAGTTTGTAACTCTCCCAGAACAAGCCAGGGTGGCTTCCTGGAAAAAGCAGCACTGTGTCTTGTTTAACAAAGACGGGGGTGGGGGGGGCTACTGGGCGTGCCAGAGAAGCTGAGGCAACGGGGACAGAGACAGTTGACTGCATCAGGGTGGGGCAGAGGTCAGGTCAGGCCTGAACGTGGGCCGGCCTCCAAAGCTCATTCTTGGAGGGTGTCTCAACAGTGTGCTTGGGCACCTTGGATGATAAACAGGTTGTCACCCTCCGAGCCCCAAGTGAACCGGATAAGTTCTGGCAGAGCAGGAGGAGAGGAGAGCAGGCCGGCTATAAATACTTCCTGACTCAGACTCCGTGTGGTATTGAAAGCGCGGCTGGTGTTTATGGTCCTGTTGCTCCGGGGAGGCCTCCAGCTCCAAGGAGGGTCTGGGCCACCCCAAAGTCTCAGACCTCCCACATTCTCTGCCTGGGCAGGTTTGGGGCCTGGCTCAGTGTCCTGTCTAACACCTGAGAAGCCTACTCAGCTCTCAGGGGTTCCAGTCATACTGGAAATGAAACCAGTTGTCTCTCCCTGCCTGTGCCAGGTTAGCTGGACGTGGCGTGGTCTGTGATTGGTCACACAGGCTTGGGGTGCCAGAAAAATGTGGACTCTTGTCTCAGTTTCATCCCTTAACTAGCTGTGTGCCTTGAACCCAGTCAATTCACTTTTCTGGGCCTTGGTTTTCTGAACTATAAAATGGGGATAATAATGGAACATCCTCCACAGGCTGGTCATGAGAAGAGATGAAAACATACAGGAAGTGCTTAGCGTGGAGCCTAGCATGTAGTAAACTCTCGGTTAATGAGCAAGATTGTTATAAGTTAAGCTCTCTGTTTAAAAGTCTTCAAAACAGGGATAGTTGGAGGATTTGTGTTCCTTCAGAGAGCTACTTAAGGAGCTGGTGGTTACTCCAGAACTCTACCCATCTCTCTGCTTCACAAATATAAACAGCCAAGCTATGAAGACAAGAAGACAGTCCCTGAAAATATTGTGCTGTCATATATCAAATACCTACTGTGTGCCAGCTCTGTCACTTACGTCATCACCCCTTTTGACTCTCCAGCCACCCACAAGGCATGACTACCTCTCTATCGGGAGCTACACCCATTCCCATGACAGTAACTGAACCGCAGAGCCGGGATCCAAACCTCCGTCTGAGCCCCTCCAAAGGCCTGCTGTGAATGGTCCTGTCGCCCCACAGCCCCTGGCTGCCTCCAGTCCAGGAAGGGGGCATAGAAGGGTCAGCAAGAAGAGAAGGGGTAGGAAACAATGAGGGCTGAGTGCAAAGACCCAGAAGGGAATGGGAGAAAGGCCTGTTTGGGAAAAGCACATGTCTTTCTGTTGACCACTCTGGGAGGTCAGCCAGTAGGCAGATGGAAAAGTAGGGGGAACTCAGAAGAGAGAAAACAACAGAGGGGGAGGGGGAGGGGAGGGGAGAGGGAGAGAGAATAAACATTCCAGGAGTCTCACACAAACCAAAACAGCCAGTTCTCCGGATACCATGAAGGCTTTGCACGTCAGATGGACGCATCATTTAGGTGAGGACACTGTGCAAGCCCAAGCCCTCTCTGGGCACACAGAGGATCCCACACTGCCAGCTACACCTGCCAGAAGACAAGCGCGCTGGTGAGGTTAAGACAGCTTTTCATATGGCAGGGGATTTAGCTCAGTGGTTTCGCTGCAAGGACCTGAGTTTGATCCCCGGTACCAAAACAAAACAAAGACAGCTTTTCATGTAACGAATGTTTAAGAGAATGCTTATTTTGTTTAGAGAGAGAGAGAGCTAGAGAGAGAGACATTTGAACCATTAATAAAAATCAATCAAGATCATGACAAGACAGACTGGGTGAAAATATTTGCAAAAGATGTATCCCAGGGCTGGGGATTTAGCTCAGTGGTGCCGCTGCCTGCCTCGCAAGCACAAGATCCCGAGTTCAATAACCGGCACCAAAAAAAAAAAAAGATGTATCCAATAAAGGACCCGACTATACCAAGAACTCTTAAAATTTAACAATAAAGAAATGAACAATTCAATTAAAACCTGGGCAAAAGATCTGAACAGACACCTCACCAAACAGGATATATAGGTGGCAAATAAGCATATGGAAAGATGCTCACAAAAACCCACACAGGAATCTTTCTAGTAGCATTTGTCCTAAGTGCCAAAACTTGGAAGCAACTAAGACACCCTTCAGCTGTAGAACAGACAAACTCTGATTCATTCAGACAATGGTTTGCTGTTCAGCGCTGAAACAAAATGAGCTACAAGCCATGAAAAGACGTGGAAGAGTTTTAAGCATATAGTATTAAGTGAGAGAAGCCAATTTGAAAAGGCTACATACTGTATGATTCTGCAGAAAGGAAAACTATGGAGACAGTAAAAAGATTAGTGGCTTCCAGGGAGAGGAAGGGAAGACTAGGCAGAGCATAGAGGATTGTTAGAGCAGTGAAACTATTGTATAGGACACCTTCAAAGTGGACACATTTGTTCAAACCCAACGAATGTATACCAAGAGTGAGTGCTAATGTACACTTGGGTTTGGGGGATAATGATGGGTCAATGTAGACTCACCAATTTTAACCCACTGTGGGATGTCAATAATGAGGGAGGCGCTGCAAGTGTTCTGGCAACAAGTGTCGCCATGAACCTAAAACTATTCTTTTAAAAAATGTTATTGCATGGGTCGGGGATTTAGCTCAGTGGTTGCGGCGCTGCCTTGCAAGCACAAGGTCCTGAGTTCGATCCCCAGTGCAAAAAAAAAAAAAAAATGTTATTGCATGGGTTGGGGATTTAGCTCAGTGTTTCTGCCACCTGCCTCACAAGCACAAGGTCCGGAGTTCCATCCCTGGTTAAAAAAAAAAAAAATGTTATGGCAAACAAGGCATGGTGGCACAAGCCTGTTGTCCCAGCCTGGGCAATTTAGTGACTTAGCAAGACCCTGTCTCAAAATAAAAAATAAAAAAGGGGCTGAGGATACAGCTCTGGGTTCACTCTCCAGTACCACACATACTTACAGGCGGACACACACAGGCTATTGCTCTGGCTATCTTATTCTCTCACCTTCAGCATGGGATGACACAGCAAGAAGGCCCTCATCAGATGCTGATATCTTTTTTTTTTTGGTACCAGGGATTGAACTCGGGACCTTGTGCTTGTGAGGCAGGTGTCAGAACCACTGAGCTAAATCCCTGGCCCTAGATGCCAATGTCTTGATAGTGGACTTCCCAGCCTCCAGAACTGTCCCAGCCACAGGGAATCCAAAGACACTTGACCTCTGCCCTTAAGAAGCTCACCAGGCCTGGTGGTGCCTATAATCCCAGCACTTGGGAGGATTTCGGCAAATTCAAGGCCAGCCTGAGCTACATAGTGAGTTCAAGGACAGCCTGAACTGCATAGTGAGACCCTGTCTCAAAAAAAAAAGAAAGAAAGAAAGAACCTCACTCCCTGGTAGTAGGAACAATGATCTCAATACAGTCTGATTGTTCCCTAAAATAGGCCATGGAATAGGTACCACTAAACACCTGGACATTATCACAAAACATTGTATGTGAATATCAGAGGGTACTCAATCCTCCAACTACCTAGAAAGGGTGACAGCAAGGGCTAAAGAGAAAAAAGACAATAGAGACTTGTGTAATTTCAAAGTATATAGGAGGTCAGTGCCTCAGAGTGGGCAAGGACAAAGACTCTCTGAGCTAGCCATCATTTATTGGGTGCACACAATAACTGGGGGAATCATCAGGTGACCTAGACTAGGGGGCAGCGGTGATCCTAGGACAATGAGGAGCTGATGAAGAGGTTCTTTGAGGAGGACTGGAAGGAGAACATTCTCACAATAGTGGGTAGGATGACTTAAGTTTGACAAGGAATTAGTCCCTCCCCAGGTGGACCTTTCTCTTTTGTTTTACTACTGGGTTCTCAAAGAACCAGGCTTTCCAGCGCCTGCCTTGCAAGCGCAAGATCCAGAGTTCGATCCCTGGTACCAAAAAAAAAAAAAAAAGAAAGAAACAAAGAACCAGGCTGTCTTCAATTGCTGTTATCTTGCCATTGAGCACCACAGTGTCACAGAACCATCGAGGCCTCACCTGTGACGGGAGGCAAAACGGAGTTGTTTCCGCATGCCACAGCCGGCTCAGGGGCAAGGGGCATTGAGCTTCAGACAGCTATAGTCATACTTTAATTATGAAATGATTTTTCCCAAAAATTTATGTAGAAATGCTCCCGACAGTGAAACATACATCAACAAACAAAAGAAGACTGAAGGGGCCGCGGATTTTGCTCAGTGGTTCCACCTCCTGCCTTGCAAGCACAAGGATCCGAGTTCGATCCCTGGTACCAAAAAAGAAAAAAGAAGAAGAAGAAGAAGACTGGAGGATGCGGACAGCAATGCAAACCATCTAAGCACCAGCCTGGTGGTCACACACAGAGGCCACATGGAGATGTCCCAGCTGATAACTCCAGGGGGTTCCAGGCAACAGCAACATCACCTGCTGGTCACAAGAAGGAAGGAGCTCTGAGGTGACTCCAGACCTTGGCCACCAAGCTGCCCGGCTAATACCAAGAGGACTAGAGACGAACCCATGAGGCTTCCCCATGAAGGCCTGCTTCATGGAGAATTTGTGAACAAAACAGTTTATGGCACAGCAATGGCTTGTGATGCAACCACAGAAACCCAGAACTCCTTGATACCCATGTGTTCTTACCAGGAGTCTTTGGACAAATTTTTTCTCTCTAGGGCTTGTTTTTCTCCATGTAAAGCAGAATGATAATTGCTTATGTCATGCAAACTATGTGAATTCAAGATGATGCACACAAGATGTGCTTTTCATGATGCTGTTCAATGCTAGTTAAAAGTAAAAATGAGGGCCCGGGGATTTAGCTCAGTGGTTCCAGCGCCGGCCTCGCAAGCACAAGGTCCCGAGTTCGATCCCCTACACGAAAAAAGAAAAAAAAAAGTAATAATTAGTAAAAAATAAAGGCTATTAATTTTAAAAATCAATATAAGAAAACAAGCAGCTAGGTGCAGTGGCACATGCCTATAATCCCAGCTACTTGAGAGGCTGAGGCAGAAAGATCAAAAGTTTGAGGCCAGGGCTGGGGATGTAGCTCAGTGGTTCTGCTGCCTGTCTTGCAAGTGTAAGGACCCAAGTTTGATCCTCGGTACCAAAAAAAAAAAAAAAAAAACAAGAAAAAAAAAAGGTTTGAGGCCAGCCTGGGCAATTTGACAAGACTTTGTCTCAAATTTTTAAAAAGGGCTAGGGCTATGGCTCAGTGGTAGAGTACTTGCCTACCATGTGTGAGACCTGGGTTCAATCCCTGACACCTCCAAACTAAAGAAGCATTGTCTAGTGTTGATTACCTCATGTGGAGGGGTGGGAAATTCCTGGAAAGTTTTGTTCCTTGAGTTCTGCCACCGCTCACATGTGGAAAGAGAGGATGGATTACAAGCATCCATTACTTACTAGACACTCATTCCACACTACTAATTCCTGTGCTTTATATACATGATTCCATTTGCTCTGTCAACGGCCAAAGGAAAACATTCATATGATGTGAGAGTGCTCAAGCCCATTGTTCCCAGAGAAACTGAGGCTGGAGAGTGCAGGTGGTATCCAAGTCCACAGGCTGGGCTTCAAACCATCATGGGCTTTCTAAGCCCCTTCTAACTCTGTCAGGCCACAGTTCCATGGATGGATTTGGTTCTTCCAGGTGGCCTGCTTTCTTGGGTGATGAATCCCTGGAAGCACAGAGCTGTGCCTTTCGGAATGAAGAAGAGCCTGCCTGGAGCCTGACTTCATACAGGAATTTCACACCTTCCCAGGCCTGGATTGCAGGTAGAGGGTGTCTGGCAAGAAGGAACCAAGCACTGCCTGCTAGGCCAGGAAGGATTGCTACCTCCCCTCCCAGAGGGAGCTCGGTGGCTCTTCCTCTTGCCCGGCCACGGCCACATGCTTAGCCCACCCTCCCCTTCTCGGTGCCGGTCTAGGTCTACGGAATCCTGAAGCTGGCATGCAGCCGGTTTGTCTGTACTGATAAGAAGGGCGCCCCTCCCACCTCTGCCATAGCCAAGACATGTGAATGCCATCGCCCAGAGGGCCCACAGAGAATTAGGGTGGCAGGACAATTGTCACCATAGCTACTCTGTTTTGAGTGCTTTAGGGTTCCAGGCCTCAATGCCAAATGCACTCCCACACTGTTGCGGCCAGTCCTCCGGCTGTCCCATATGAAATTAACGTTAGCATCTCGATTTCATATTTGGGGAAACTGAGCCTTCTGAGAGGTCAAGTAACTTGCCCAGGTCAAAGCAAGTGAGCAGCAGGTTGACAGCTCCTATCTGCCAGCAGCCACAACCCCTTGTCCTCTCCTCTCCTGGGAGAGGTGAAAGCCAAGGAAAGGTGTCCTGCTTAGGTGCCGCACAGTAGACATCATGGCCCAGCTCCCCCAACTTCCAGGAACTGAGTGTACTGGGGCAGCGGAGGGAGGATAAGCTTCCGGGAAGCTGCCTTTCTCATGGGTGGACAGCAGGACCGGGCCTGTTGGCTCATGCCTTGTGACAGCCACAGGGGGCAGAGACAGGGCCAGCCTCGGAGAGGGCCCCTGCCCAGGCTTCTGGAGTGGGAGATCAGGTGACAGGAACATCTGTCCCTGCCCAGGGAACACAACTTTGCTAGTAGCAGACAGGGCCCTTGTACCTCTCTGCCCCATCTCTCTTCCAGGTCCTGGATCCCACACCTCGCTGCCTCCTTTGAGGCACTGCACTGTCCCACGTCTCCCAGGAGGGACTGGCACTCACGGGGAGAGAAGAGCAGAGAGGCCCATTTGTCTCGGGCCTCATAGTCACCAAGGTCCCAAATCTGAGCTTTTGACATTCACTTTGGCACTGTGACATTGTGACATTCACTATGGCAGTGTGACATAGTTAAACCTGCAGCCCCTGGAACCAGACTGCTGCTGGGCCACCACCCTCCCAGGTCTGCCACTTAATACTGTGGGACCTGGAGCAGGGTCCCTTGCCTCTCTGGGCCTCAGTTTCCCCATCTCTAAACCAGGGAATGTCAACGTAAAGTAACTCCAAAGAAAATAATTAAATGGTTTATTCTAAACTAAGTATGAGTGATCATGGCCCCAAGGACATGGATTCAAGTTACCTTGAAAGACACGTTCCATACTGGAAGGGGTTATGTGAGCTTTTTAGAGTCACAAATCAATGCATTTACAAAATACACAAGTGGGAGAATCAGGCAGGCAGGCAGTAGATCTCTTCTATAAGATTCAGATGTTATTGCATTCTAGTTTTAGGGTTAGGGTGAAGGCAAGGTCAGTTAAACTTTTAATACATTCTAAACCAGACACGGTGCCACACGCCTGTAATCCCAGCACCTGGGAGGATAAGGCAGGAGGATCACAGTGAGTTCAAGGCCAGCCTGAACTCCATAGTAGGACCCTGTCTAAAAAGACATAAAGTAGTTGGCGCCGCTGCCCCGGCCGAGCATGAGCATGGTGTGGACGGAGGGAGATGGCCCGGGAGTGCCGGCTCCAGTAACGGGGCGGTGTCGCCCGAGGGCGCTCCGGGCCAAGGCTACCGCCTGCACGCCTCCCGCTGCTGCCGCTCCCCCTCCTGGCCACGCTCCGCGGCGGTCATTGATGGTAATGTATGCGAGGAAACAGCGGAGACTCAGTGATGGCTGTCACGACCGGAGGGGGACTCGCAGCCTTACCAGGCACTAAAGTATTCATCGAAGAGTCACCCCAGTAGCGGTGATCACAGACATGAAAAGATGCGAGACGCCGCAGATCCTTCACTCCCAAATAAAATGTTGCGGAGATCTGATAGTCCTGAAAACAAGTACAGTGACAGCACAGGTCACAATAAGGCCAAAAATGTGCATACTTATAGAGTTAGAGAGAGGGAAGGTGGGACCAGTTACTCTCCACAAGAAAAGTCACACAACCACAGTGCCCTTCATAGTTCAAATTCACACTCTTCTAATCCAAGCAATAATCCAAGCAAGACTTCAGATGCACCTTATGATTCTGCAGATGACTGGTCTGAGCACATTAGCTCTTCTGGGAAAAAATATTACTACAATTGCCAAACAGAAGTTTCACAGTGGAAAAAACCAAAAGAGTGCCTTGAAAGAGAACAGAGACAAAAAGAAGCAAATAAAGTGGCAGTTAATAGCTTCCCAAAAGATAGGGATTACAGGGCCGAGGATTTAGCTCAGTGGTTTCGCCGCCTGCCACGCAAGCACAAGGACCCGAGTTCAATCCTGGGTACCAAAAAAAAAAAAAGATAGGGATTACAGAAGAGAGGTGATGCAAGCAACAGCTGCTAGTGGGTTTGCCAGTGGAAAATCTACAGCAGGAGACAAATCAGTATCACATTCTTGCACAACTCCTTCTGCGTCTTCTGCCTCTGGACTGAATCTCACATCTGCACCTCCAATATCTGCTTCTGCAGTCCCTGTTTCTCCTGTCCCACAGTCACCAATACCTCCACTACTTCAGGACCCAAATCTTCTTAGACAGTTGCTTCCTGCTTTGCAAACCATGCTGCAGCTCAATAATTCTAACATGGACATATCCAAAATAAATGAAGTTCTTACAGCAGCTGTGACACAAGCTTCACTGCAGTCTATAATTCATAAGTTTCTTACTGCTGGACCATCTGCTTTCAACATCACATCTCTAATTTCTCAAGCTGCTCAGCTCTCTAAACAAGCCCAGCCATCAAATCAGTCTCCCATGTCTTTAACATCTGATGCCTCATCCCCAAGATCTTATGTGTCTCCAAGGATAAGCACACCTCAGGCTAACACAGTCCCTATCAAACCTTTGATTAGTACTCTTCCTGTTTCACCACAGCCAAAGGTTAGTACTCCAGTAGTTAAGCAAGGACCAGTGTCACAATCGGCCACACAGCAGCCCATAACTGCTGACAAACAGCAGGTTCATGAACCCGTCTCTCCTCGAAGTCTTCAGCGCTCCAGTAGCCAGAGAAGCCCATCACCTGGTCCAAATCATACTTCGAACAGTAACGCATCAAATGCAGCAGTTGTCCCACAGAACTCATCACCCGCCCCACGTGTTCCTTAACACCTACACTGGCAGCACACTTGAGTGAGTCTCATAAAGCACGTTCAGGGCTGGCCTGCAGACCATGCGGAGAAACGGGCATCGAGATTGCGTGAAGAAGCCCATCACATGGGAAGCGTTCACATGTCAGAAATTTGTTCTGAATTAAAAAACCTAAGATCTCTAGTCCGAGTATGTGAAATTCAAGCAACTTTGCGAGAGCAAAGGATACTGTTTCTGAGACAACAAATTAAGGAACTTGAAAAGCTAAAAAATCAGAATTCCTTTATGGTGTGAAGATGTGAATAATTTCACATGGTTTTGAGTACAGAAACTACAAATCTGTTGCCCAATCTTAACATTTTTGAGCTGCATTTAAGTAGACATTGGACCGTTAAGCTGGGCAGAGAAAATGACAAGGGATGATACGGTCTGTGAGAGTCAATTCAGGGGAAAGATACAGATTGATTTGTAAAACCCTTGAAATGTAGATTTCTTGTAGATGTATTCTTCACATTGTAAATATGTTTTGTAGAGTGAAGCCATGGGAAGCCATGTGTAACAGAGCTTAGACATCCAAAACTAATCAGTGCTGGGCTGGGGATTTAGCTCAGTGGTTCTGGCACCTGCCGAGCAACCACAAAGTCCCGAGTTCGATCCCTGGTACCAAAAAAAAAAAAAAAAACCCACAAAACTAATCGGTGCTGAGGTGGCTAAGTACCTAGCCTTTTACATGTAAACCTGTCTGAAAAATTAGCTTTTTAAAAAAAAAAATTGGGGGGGGTTAATTTATCATTCAGAAATCTTGCATTTTCAAAAATTCAGTGGAAGCGCCAGGTGATTGATGTCTGTCTAAGGATGAGATTTTGAACCATATGGACAGTGTACAAAATATCACAAAACAGCTGTTTCCACACCTGCACCTGATCAAGAGCAGTGCTTCTCTATTTGTTTTGCAGAGAAATGTGTTCCATTTCCCTCTTAAATCCTTGATCTGATTTATCCTTTTCTTTTTTTGGTACTAGGGATCGAACTCGGGTCCTTTCGCTTGTGCAGCAGGCGGCAAAACCACTGAGCTAAATCCCTGGCCCTGATTTACCCATTTTTTAAGTCTCCTCTTTTCCTCCTTTCTTAAGGCACTGTTGCTATGGCACTTTTCTATACCCTTTTCATTCCTGTGTACAGTAGCTTAAAATTGCAGTGATTGAGCAAAACCCACTTGTTTGTATAAATTATTGAAAATCCATTTGCAACCTGTAAGAATGGACTTAAAAGTACTGCTGAGCCTGTGTGCTGAGAGTACACAGATCTCTCAATTGTAAGAAAATGGCCCAGTGAACATGCTTGTGGGAGGGGGAAGAGGAAACAAAGCTAGTCAGATGTGAATTGTATCCGTTGTAATAAATATGTTAAAACAAACAAAAAATTGTTATTTTTCTTTTCCTTCGGTCAGTGCACATTAGAATTTGAACTACCTGGGGATTCTTTACCAGAACTATTCTTGTTGAATATTTGTACTTAATGGAAGTAATTCTTAAAGGAACATTTTGTTTAAAACACATTAACAGGAAATTGTGTATAAAATATTTAATGAAAATGAAATTCAACAAGAATGATTAAGTCACTTCCCAAGTGGTTGTCATTTGTTAAACCCCTGTTCACCTGTCTTGCTATTAGGATGTTTCATTTTTGAAAGATGTTTGTGTTGTAGCTAACTGTTCAAGTCTGGTGCTGACTGCTGTTCTTAGCCATCACAAAATGCTAAATTTGTGTCTTTGGAGCTTCCCACTGTTATCTGGAAATGGTGGGAAAGCTCAGCTTTGTATATTGTTTCCTAAAATATATTAAAATAAAAAAGAAACTATTGCTACTAAAATAAATAAATAAATAAAACAAAAAGACATAAAAACAGCTATGCTACTGAATTTAGTTATTAAATCTAGAAGTCTTTTGGTGGAGTTCTTAGGGTCTTCTATGTAGAGATTCATGTCATCTGCAAATAATGATAATTTAATTTCTTCCTTTCCTATCCTTACTCCTTTTCTTTCTGTCTCCTGTCTAATTCTTCTGGCTAATGTTTCCAGACCTATATTGAATGAGTGGTGACAGTGGGCATCCTTGTCTTATTCCTGATTTTAGAGTGAAAGATTTTGGTTTTTGTCCATTTAGTATGATGTTGGCTGTTGGTGTGTCATAGATGGCTTTTATCAGATTGAGATAAAGGTCATCTGTTCCAATTTTCTGTAGGGTTTTTATCATGAATGGCCGTTGGACTTTGTCAAACACTTTTTCTGCACTAATTGAGAGGGTCATATGGTTTTGTCCTTGTCTCTGTTAATATAGTGTATTACATTTATTGATTTGTATATATTGAACCATATATTTGTATATATTGAACCTCCATCCCTAGGATGAATCCTACTTGGTCATGGTGTATAATCTTCTTGATGATTTGCTGCATTCTGTTTGCCAGAATCTTTTTTTTTTTTTTGGTACTGGGGATTGAACTCAGGACCTTGAGCTTGCAAGGCAAGTGCCCACACCACTGAGCCAAATCCTGGCCCTTGACAGAATCTTATTGAGGATTTTTGCATCTATATTCATTAGGGAGATTAGCCTGTAGTTCTCTTTTTTGGTTGGATCCTTCTCTTAATTTTGGTATCAGGTTAATGCTTGCTTCCAGAAATGAATTTGGGAGTATTGCTTCCATCTCATTCCAGAAAGAATGCCTATTATCAAGAAATTAACCAATAACAAATGCTGGCAGGGTTGTGGGGAAAAAGGAATTCTTCTCCACTGTTACTGGGAGTGTAGACTTGTGCAACCACTGTGGAAATCAATGTGGAGATTCCTCAAAGAACTAAAACCAGATGGGCCAGGGATTTAGCTCAGTGGTTTCGCCGCCTGCTGCACAAGCACAAGGACCCGAGTTCGATCCCTCGTACCAAAAAAAAAAAAAAAGAAGAACCAAAACTAGAAGTTCCATTCTACCCAACTATTTCTCTTCTTGGTATTTTCCCAAAAGAATTAAAAGCATCATACCACAGCTTTATACGTACACCCATGTTTATAATGGCACAGTATGTAATAGCTAAATCTCGGAAATAGCCCAAATGTCCATCAACGGATGAATGGATAAAGAAGAAGTGGGTTTTTTTATACAATGGAGTACTATTCTGCCATAAAAAGGATAAGCTTGATTCTACCGCCTGCCTCGCAAGTGCAAGGTCATGAGTTCGATCCCTGGTACCAAAAAAAAAAGGATAAGCTTGAGACATTTCTAGCTAAATGGATGCACCTTGAGACCATACTCTTAAGTGAAATAAATCAGACACACATGTTTAAATACCGCATTGTTTCTCTGGTATGAGAAACTGAAAGGGTAAATAAAGTCCAAAACGTATAATAGATATTCGGAAATGAGAAGAAAATGTTCAAATGAGAAGGGGAACAAGGGAGGGGGCAGAGGGAAAGGAAAGAAGGGACAAGAAAATAATAGAACAGAAGGAAAAAATGGAAACAAAGTTTTTGTAAATAAGGAGGGGAAGCCCAGTTGAAGTGAAAAGAAGAAGCAAGATGTATCATGTACAGGTGCAAATTCCCTAAGATGAATGTTGCCCTTAAGTATATCTAAAATGTACCAATAAAAATAAATAAATAAATATTTCCTCCTTTAAAGAAAAACCCAAACATAAAAACAAAACAAACATTCTGAGAGGTTTACCTAGTAGTCAGGAGAACATTAGGATAGATAAAATGATTAAAAGTAAATGGCTGTTTTTCTAAAAGGACCCAAGATAGCCCAAAATAACACTGGGTCTTTGTCGGTAACATTCCATCTCTCCATAATCGAGATGCTCTAAGCAGCCAAGGTCAGTTTGGCAGGTGCTTCAATATAGACACAGCTTCTGCAGAGAACTTCATTTCATAGGAGAAACATCTACTGCATAGTATTGTGAAAATTAACTAAGTTTATCAATGCAAAGTGTGTGGGCCGGGGATTTAGCTCAGTGATTTCGCCGCCTGTTACGCAAGCGCAGGGACCCGATTTCAATCCCTGGTACCAAAAAAAAAAAATAATGCAAAGTGTGCATTTCTGTTAGCGTATAGCCTGGCACAGAATAAGTACTCAACCAGTGTTAGTTGGTCTGTCCAAATGAAGTTGTATAAACAATCATGGACAGGGTGGAAGGAAAATATTCATCAAAGAAGTTTTTTGTTGCTTTTTGGGTTTTTTTGAGACAAGGGCTCACCATGTAGCTCAAGCTGGTCTTAAACTCACTATATAGCCCAAGCTGGGTCTTTTTTTTTTTTTTTTTTTTTTTCTGGTGCTGGGCAGCAAACTTGGGACCTTCCACTTTCGAGGCAGGTGGCAGAACCACTGAGCTAAATCCCAGGCCTCTCAAGCTGGCTCAAACTCACTGTTATCCTCCTGCCTCAGCCTCCTTCATGCTGGGATTACAGGCATTCACCATGCCCAGTTAAATGCTGGAATTCTAGTACAGCTTCAAAGTTGTATGACATTGGGATTTTTTTGTTTACATTCAGGATTTTATCTGAAGTATTTTCTGTCATCATCAGTAGGCTTTTATTGCAAGGGTCTACAGGCTGCAGAGGTCTGTTCCAAACCCAGGCTTTGGTACACAGCAGGGAGCAGAGCAGACAAAGCCCTTTCTCCTCTTGCTGACATCTAATTCACCTGTAATGGAGTGTACAAACCGGGTGTGGGCAGCTTGGTGAATTTTTATATACATGATCACCCATGTTAGTGCCACTCAGATCAAAACACAGACCATTTGCACTGCTCCAAAAAGTTTCTTCACCTCAGAAATCCCTTCCCCCAGGTAACCTTCTGGCTTTTCATTAACATACATAAATTTGCCAAAATGAGTTTATCTCGTTTTTTACTTCAGTGGTTTTAGGACAAATTCTAAATATTGAGGGGGAGGGTTTAAAGAACCAAATCTGCTCCTGTGAGAAAGCATCCTTTGCCAGTTGTGACGGCTCACACCTGTACCCCAGCACTCAGGAAGCTGCGGCCTGGGCTACCTAGCAAGACCCTGCCTCAAATTTAAAAAAAGAAGAAAGAAGAAAGAAAGAAGAAGGAAGAAGGAAGAAGAAGCCGCTGCCAGGTGAGGTGGTGGTACGAGCTTGTAATCCCACTTTGGGAAGCTGAGGGAGAAAAATCACAAGTTTGAGCCCAACCTGGGCTATGTAGAAATTCACCAAGACCCTGTCTCAAAACAATGGGAGTTACGGGGGGGGGGGGGGGGTTAGGGATGTAGCTTAGTACAAAGTCTGTGGGTTCAGTCCTCAGTACCACCAGGCTTGTTTTTAATGACTGAAGAATATTTCAACCTATGTGTATATGATCATTCTTCCGTGTCCATGGGGGATTGGTTCCCAAACCCCTGAGGTTACAGAAATCTACCAAGTTCCTTCTATAAAATGCATAGTATTTGCATGTAACCTACATAGATCCTCCTGTATTCTTTAACCATCCCTAGATTACTTAAAATAGCTAATAGCCAGGTGTGGTGGTGCACACCCGTAATCCCAGCCCTCAGGAGGCTGAGGCTGGAGGGTCACCATGAGTTCAAGGCTAGCCTGAACTATGATGTGAGACTCTGTCTCAAAAAACAGAAACACAGTGGTTTTACCGACTGCTGCGCAAGCGCAAGGACCCGAGTTCAATCCCTGGTACAAAAAAAACCAAAACCAGAAACAAAAAAATTCTAATACATTATAAATGCTGTGCATTGCTTAGGGAATAATGACAAGAAAAAAGTGTGTCCATTTGCAGTACAGACACCACCACTGCAGGCCTAACTATGCACACAACCTCAAGGGGAGGCCTGCACGCTCCAGCAGTGAGTCTGGGGAGAGACTGCAGTCTGAGAAATGGTGGGAGCCACAGCGCTTCATTCACACAAGTGCAGCATGGTGCTTGGAGAGCAGCAAATTCAAATTTTGCTCTTTGGAACATTTTCAGTCTGCAGTTGGTCAAAGCCACACATGTGGAACCCCAGATGCAGAGAGCTGACTGCATGTTGGCACACATTTTGCTTTTAATTTCTCATTCTTTCAATAAACTACATTAAACGTCACATTTTATTTCAGAAGCAGGACTGGTTGGTAAAATGATTCATAGGTAACTGAGCATGACAGTGCATGCCTATAATCTCAGCACTCTGGGAGGCACGAGGATTGCAAATTCGAGGCCAGCCTAGACAACTTAGTGAGATCTTGCCTCAAAAAAAAAAAAAAAGAGGACTGGGGTCCAGGTGTGGTTGCACACACCTGTAGTCCCAGCACTCAGAGGCGGCTGATGCAGTATGATAACAAATTCAAGCCCAGCCTGGATGACTTAGTGACTTACCAAGATCTTGTCTCACCAAAGGGGCTGGGGACATAGTTCAGTGTGAAGGCCCCGGGCTCAATCTCCAGTGCCACTAAACAAGCAGAAGACAAAAAGGACTGGGGGTACAGCTCGGTGCTAGAGCATTTATCTAGCATTGACTTGGGAATATGGGATGTATAGGAACTCTGCAATTTCCACTCAATTTTGTTCAAGCCCCAGTAGAGAAAGAACAAAACAAAACAATACAAAACCTGTATCATATAAGCATGTAGTACACTTGAGTTCAAGTCCCAGGGTTTTTATTTGTTTGTTTTTGTACCGGGGATCAACCTTGTGCTTGTGAGGCAGGCGGCGGCACCACTGAGCTAAATCCCTGGCCCTCAAGTCCCAGTTTTGACATTTTCTAGCAGTGTGACTGGACAAATCATCTCTCATTAAAATCGGGGTTTCCTCAGTTGCAAAAGGAGAGTAGTGCCAAAGTCTCTTGGGCTAACTGTGCAGATTAACTGAAATCATATCTAGATGGCACTTTGCACCATGCCTGGCACAGTAAGTCATGTGAATATTACCTCTTATTTAATTTATATTACTAGCTATACTTATTCACCTATAGTTTATAGATGAAATTGCTTCCTGTGGACGTATCCGAACTACAGGCATCTTCATTTCCAATTATTAGGAAACTGAGTCTCCATTTCTTCAGTTATAAAATGGTATGCTAGGGCCAATAATGGATATCACCCTGGGCACGTCTGGCATTCAGGTCTGGGAATTTAGACCTGCTTTAGGCAGACACCAGCTGCATTAATAAAACCTGACACTAGGAGGCAGGATTGCTACATCCAAGTTCCCACCTGCCCTTTTAAAAAAAATTTTTGTCTCTGCTCTTTCCTCTCCCTCTCCTTCTGTGCTGAGGATTGAATCCAGGGCCTCTGCACTGAGCTACACACCCAAGTTTTTATTTTTTATTTGGAGACAGGGTCTCACTAAGTTGCCAAGACTGAGCTTGAACTTGAGATCCTCCTGCCTCAGTCTCCCAAAGTGCTGGGATTAGTTATGTACCACCACGCCCAGCTGATAGTCTAACTTTCCATTTTGAAAGAAATTAAACATACAAGACAGTAAAACAGCATAATGGATCATGTGCCTGCCACTAAGTTTCAACAGCTATGAATATTTTGCCAATCTTCCTGTTTGTTGTGCAACTTTTAGAGTATTTTAAAATATCTCAGACTTCATTTCATCCAAAGTACACAGGCATACTGTTCCAATTGAAAAAACTGAAAAAGACTTTTACCTTCACAAACACTTTCATCATTGCACCTAAGTAAAAAGAATACCTGATCTTTCCATTCATATTCAAATTTCCCTGATCCTACCAAAGATGTCTTTCTAGGGGTGGTGGCACATCCCTGTGATCCCAGCACTTGCAAGGCTGAGGCAGGAGCATTGCTGTGTTTGCGGCCAGCCTGGGTTTACATAGTGAGTTCAAGGCCAGCCTGGACTACATAGTGAGACCCTGCTTTAAAAAAACCCAAATAAGTCTTTTTGACAGCTGGCTCATATGAATCGGTATCCAAATGACTTTATTGTATTTAGTCAATCTCTTGATCTTTTTTTTTTTTTTTTGGTACCAGGGATCGAACTCGAGTCCTTGCACTTGCGCAGCAGGCGACAAAACAAGCTCTTGATCTTTATGCTTCTCTTTTTAACTTTCACACCATGAATGTGTTGGAAAAACCAGGATACCTGTCTGTAGGATGTGCTACATTTTGAATTTGGCTGATTGTGATTTTGCCCATTCCCCATCATAGTTAGATCTTGGTTTGATTGGGCTCTTTCTTTTTTTAGGCAAGAATATTTCATGGAATGTACTATAGCCTCCTCTCAGTGATTTTAAGATTGGTCAGTGTGTTCGAGCGGTGTTAAACTCATTACAAAATTTCCCAAAACTTTTCACCAAATTAATTTAGCACCACTCTATGAACATTCCCTGGACTGTTTCATTAGGGTTTGAAAAACTGTGCTTTTTAAGTTTGCTTTGTTTTGGTTTTGTCTGTTTTTTGTTTTTTTGGTACCGGGAAATTGAACTCGAGTCCTTGCGCTTGTGAGGCAGGCAGCAGAACCACTGAGCTAAATCCCTGGCCCCTAGGTTTTGTCTGTTTTTTGAGACAGGATCTCACTATATAGTCCAAGCTGGCCTTAAACTCCTGGTGATCCTCCTGCCTCAGCTTCCCAAGCATAGGGATTACAGGTGTGCACCACCAGGCCCAACTAAAAACTGCTTTTGTAATCCTATCATTTCTACCGCATTTATTAGCTGGAATTCCTCCACAGAAAATAATCTTCTAAAGACCAGAAAAATGTTTATTTCCCTTTATGCTGCTGATAATGAGATTTTTTTCCTTAAGTGCAATCATGAAGTAGTGGATTTTTACAAATTTTATGTGTTGTAATCTTCTGAAGCAATTATTTTTCTCTTAATGCTCAAATTGTTCCACCTTTGACCAGTGAGGCCCTTTTGGATCGGTTCCTTGTCATTTTTATATGATCCCATCAGTTTCATAGATTCCTGGCTTCCAGGCACAAGGCGACCTAGTTCATCTTTCCAGCTCCAGATCTGGAATCAGCCATCAGAGGAACCTTGATTTTTTGTTTTGTTTATTTTTAATTTTTGATGTTTGTTTTTGGTACCAGGGATTGAACTCGGGTCCTTGTGCTTTCGAGGCAGGCAGCAGAACCACTGAGCTAAATCCCTGGCCCTATTTTGATTTATTTATTTATTTATTTATTTATTTATTTATTTAGTTTTGGTACCAGGGATCGAACTCGGGTCCTTGTGCTTGCACAGCAGGCGGCAAAACCACTGAGCTAAATCCCGGGCCCTTTGGCCCTATTTTTAATTTTTTAAACTTAAAAATGCTATGTAAGGGGCTGGGGATTTAGCTCAGTGGTTTCCTCATCTGCTGCACAAGCACAAGGACCCAAGTTCGATCCCCGGTACCAAAAAAAAAAAAAAAAATGCTATGTAAAGACCAAATATGTGCATAGGGCTGCTCATTACTACTGAATTCATCGTTGTTTCTAGGCCTTTTCAGCAGAGAGCTGGAAAATACATTTTTTAAGAGAAAAATGCATTCTTTATACTACTATGTAATTCAGATCTAAGTTAATCCTAAACTTCTTTTATGCTTGTAACTTTCTCCCATATCCTGAAAAATCTTGGTTCCTAATGCCATTGCTTATTTGCTTTATTTTACATCAGTTTCAAAATTGCAATATTTTTCCTAAGAATAAAACTCATGGGCCGGGGATTTAGCTCAGTGGTTCCACTGCCTGTCCTGCAAGTGCAAGGTCCCGATTTCGATCCCCGGTACCCCCTGCCCCCCCAAAAATAAGACTCATGATATACTTTGTATTTCTATGCAATTTTAGGTGTCCTTGTACTGTATCTCACAGCAGTAGTCAAAATACTAAAGCCACTTGAAATGATTTTCTCTGTGTACTTATGCCATCATCTGACACAGATGGTTCATTTGTTCGTTTCCATTTCACTTTTATAGAATGCTTTATTCTTTTTATTGAAGTATTTTATAAATGTGCAAAATGTTTACAAGTTTCCAAAAGAATAACTATGTAATAAGGTGCATTCAAGAAGTCTCATTTCCAACTCTATGCTATCCTTCAAACACAGGCAAGCATTTTGAGAAGTTTGGCATTTGTCCTTCCATTGTTTTATCTTTCAAATGTAAGCAATTAGTTCATAGGTATATCTCTCCATTACACATACCGAAGTTAGCCCACTACAAACACTACTATGCACCTTATTTCACTTAACACTAGCCTCTACAATTACAAGAAGTGCTCAAAGTGGTGGCCATTAGCTTCCAGACATTTAGTACGGCAAACTGCTATAGTATGTACAGTTTTTTGGTGGACTCTCTCTAGAGAGACAGAGATCTTGCCATATTAATGGAGTTTTGGTGGGGTTTTTTTGCCGTACTGCGGATGGAACTCAGGACCTTGTGCTTACCAGGCAGGCAAAGACAATGAGCTACACCCCCAGGCCCATATTAATTTTTTTAGTATCTATATAAACTCTTCCCATATCTTTTCTTTTTCTAGTACTGGGGATTGAACTCAGGATCTTCACACTGAGCTACACTTCCAGCCTTTTGGTGGTTTTTTGGTTCCTCTTGAGACAGGGTCTCACTCAGTAATTCAAGCTGGCCTTGAACTATGTAGCCCAGGTTGGGCTTGAACTCAAGGTGATCCTCCTACCTCAGCCTCCTGAGTTGAGTTCTGGGATTACAGGGATGCGCCACCACACCCCACTTTTGTTTTGAGGTGGAGTCTAAGTTGCCCAAGTGGAACCTGAACTTGCAATCTTACTGCCTATCCTCCAAGAGTGCTAGAATTACTCTTCCCAATATCTTTTTATGGCTGCATATCCATTCCGTATATTAAAAGTTATTCAACCAATTTTTTAGATGTGTGGGTAGTTTTTAATCTTTTGCCATTCATTAATGCCATAATGAAGAACATGGTGGACACAGTATTTCTACATTTTTGCCAATATATTACTGGCATAGGTTCCTAGAAGTCTAGGATTTAACCTAGGGCTACTGGGTCAAATGGTAAATGCATATGTAATGTAGCTCTATCTTGATAAATTACATCATTTTGCTTTCCCACCAGCAATGTAGATGCTAGCCTTAGGTGAGTTTTGATACAGTTGAGAAGGTTGCAGAGGTGAATCACAGGCAAGGTTCCTGTCCCCAGGAACTGTCTAGCAGAACGTAAACAACAAACAAAATGACAGGACCTACATAGATTTACCCTGAAGCTAATGAAGCTTAAGCTTCAGAGTCCTCCCTTGCAGGACCCTTTCTAACGGCCCCAGTGTGTACAGGGCCATTCTGTAACCTTTTTCCTAGAGAACATCTCAAATTATTCAATTTCAGGGCCACAGGACTTAAATTCACTTCACAGACTCGCTTGGGGTGTGGATTTCAAATCTCAGTTCTGCAACCGGCTTGAGAGGAGGGACTCCTACAATACTTAATTACAAAGGTGAAAAGAAAGAGCCAAAGAAATATCCCTCTCCTGACTCCCTCCCCAATAAGCCACACTGGTAGTTAGCTGTCTATACAGAGCCTTCCATATTTTTCTTCTACTTGCCAGGGCAAGAAACGACACCAGTATTCCAGAAAATCAGGTAAAGAATGGTATATGGATGGCACTCAGGACAAAAATCTCAACGAACTGCAGCAGTTTGGAGGGCTGTTACCCTCTTAGGGGAAAGGGTATTCACAGTCTATACTTTTGGTCAAATGAGGCAGAGGTCGGCTTCCTCCCTTGTAAAAGCGGACCGGTAATAAGGCCTCCCTGCTGTGGTTTGGTTAGGATCAAGTGAGCTCATTTATATAAAGACCTAAACCAGTCCCAGATTCGGAAGAAGGCTCATAAATGGAAGTCAGAAAGTAAAATGGTTGATCTTGGCAGTATTGGAGTTTCTTTGCTCATCAAGCCTTAGCACCAGGTGCAGGAACGACCACCTTACTAACAAAAATTGTAGGTGCGGCATAACCTGGGAAAGAATGGACATTTTGGGACGATGCTTACAGATCTATGTAACTGGATGGATGATTGGTCCTAGTTTGAGTGACTGTCAGCCTGGAGGTGGCTGTCGGGCCGACAGCTGCGGAGAGAGGGGATATTTGATCACCAGCCATGGGGCAGCCAAAGGACTCCGGAGGCTGAGGTCCCCAGAACCGCAGTCATGGCTGTCAATCCCCGCCCCGCCGGGCTTGGACCGGGGCGACTTCCCTCGCACCTCGCTGGCAGGATCCTGACCCTCGTTCTGGGCGTCAGGGGCGGACCAGGTTCGGACGCCGCCTCACTCTCCTTTCCAAGCCCCCCACGCCCGCGGCCACGGCCTGGGAACAATGGAGCGCCCGCTTCTTTAAGGGAGATACCACCGAGCCGGCGAGGCAGGGGATGGCGTCCTCCCAGATGATCGCACCCAGCCCCGTGCCACCGCCGCCTCGGCAACCGGGCCGCCTGAGGACAAAAGGTAATGCCTGCCTGCCGGCAGGGCGCACATCAAACCTCCCAGCTGGGACCGCGCCTGCCCGCCGGGCCGCCGCAGAGCTCCGCGTCCCGCAGTCACCCCAGCCCCTCGCGGACCAAAATGCACCAAGCGTCCCGAACCAGAGACCCCCGCATGGCAGCCCGCGTCTCGGTAGGTTAGAAGGGGGGTGCAGGGGAGGCTGCGGTCCGGCCCATGCACCCCTAGGCCCGGGTCTGCCGTCGCAGACGCTCCCCAGAGCCGTGCACGCCCACTGAGGCTGCAGGATGACCGAGCCCAGGCGTGAAGTGACGTCCCTGTTCCCGGCCGACCACCCCTGCAAGGCGCGGCGGCAGTGGTGCGCTCCGGAGCGCGCACACCTCTCGCAGCCCGGGATCCGCACCGCTCTGGGGAGGGGAGCGTCCAGCCAGACGTCGGGGGCGCGCGGGAGGCGACGCACGGTGGCGCGACGCTACGGAAAGCCGGAGGGGGGCGGGGCCGCCGGCGTGAGGGGGTGTGTCCGCGCGCTCCACGGGGCCGCGCGCCGGCCTCTGACTGGAGGCCGCGGCGGCAGAGGCGCGAGCTGCACGATAATGGCGGCCTGCAGGGCCCGTGAGAGGGAGAAGCGGCGGCAGCTACCCTGAGGTAAATGCGGCCCCTCGGCGTGGCGCCAAAGCCTTGCCGCAGAGCCGACGGCCCTGCATGTGCCTCCCTCCCCAGCGGGCCTGTCACGGACCTGTCAGCGGAGCCGTCCCGAGGAAGGCCTCGCGCTCAGGCCACACGGGTCCCCGCTGCGGCCTCTGCTCTCGCCGGGCCCCTCCCCGGGCCCCAGCCCTCCGCCTGCAGCCCAGAGTTGAACCGCTGAGGGCCGGCTCCTGAGATGAAGGCCGCGGCAGAATCTCTGCGCCTTTTCGCTGCACCTCCGGCCGGGCATTGAGCGCGGCCTGAGCCCAGCGCCGGGCAGCACCTCCGGCCCTGACTGGCTCTGGCCGGCCACCGGCATGTGTGTGGCCCGGCCGACCCGCGCCCTGTGCTGGGTGAGCGCGGCAGATCCGAGGGCCCGGGAAATGCCAGCGTTAAGTCACTTAGTTCACTCAGGGTGGCTCACCGTGATGTTTTTTGATCCAGGATCCCAAGGATTTCAGAGCCCCTTCTTTCTGCCTTATTCCGGAAGATGCACTCTCGGATAGGGATTATACCTGACCAAAGACGAGATGGGGCTGCTTCAGGGAAGGGATCCACTTGGAAATGCATAGTATCTGGCAGTCCACCTAGGACAAGAGAGAGTGCCCGCCTTTACTTCTTTGACAGGAAATCAGACACTAGGAAATACAACAGGAATTTGAAAGGTAGATGGCCAATTAGAGGAAATGGGATTTAAAGCATTCTCAAAAGCAGTCTTTTTTTAATTAAATCTGTCTTTTAGACTTAAAGTTAGCAGTTCCTAATCTCTCACAGTCTAGAACCACTCGCATTTTATCTCCCCAGTTCCACAGTATAAATATTGCACAATTCCAGGTTTTGTTTTTCGGTTGGGGCAGTTACCGGGGATCGAACTCAGGAACTTGAGCTTGCGAGGCAGGCGCGGTGCCACCGAGCTAAATCTCCGGCATCCCAGGTTATTTTTCTTGCCTATGGTGCCAATCTACAAATGAGAATTTGGGCAGTAGGGAGGCACACTTTAGACTTTCTCCATTCAACACGTGAGCGTTTCTGTGTAAGACCTTTGCTCTTGCCTTTGATTTAGCAAGGTGAATTCCAGATAACTTTTGTCGGACTGCCCCTTGATCTGTAGGATGGTTTTTCCTGGCAAAAATGACCTAGAACTAAATAGCTATCGTTAAACAACAAAAAGGTACAGTAGTTACATTCTACAAAGCTATTTTGCAAGAAATAAGAAAATAACAATTAAAATATGAACATACTGGGTTGGCTGTTTACTTTTAAGTAATAAAAACAACTACATGTTTTCAATTCTATAAGTGATCTGGTTCATTTTCAGTCTTTAAGCATAAGCCAGGTGTTTGTGTTTCAGTGAGGATTTTTTGTTTTTGCTGTTTTTATAACTGTCAAGCTTAAAGAGAAGCTGGTCACTTCCTTGCTTGTTTATTCATGATTAATAAATAAAAATGCTGAATTTGGGGATTTATTTTTAACAGTGACATTTTGAAGCAGTATAGTTTGGTGATTGGAGTCTTGGCTATCTGAGCCAGATGGCCTGGTTTCAAATCCCAGGTTCATCAGGTACTAGCTATTTGACTTAGGTATTTTACTTAATCTCTCTGTGCTTTAATTTCCATATCTCTAAAATGATTATAATAATACCTACCTCGTAAGACTATTGTGAGGAATTTTGGTTATTATGAATAAAGCTACTATATATATATAGTTTTGGTTTTTTGTTTTTTGGGTTTTTTTTGATACCAGGGATCGAACTCAGGTCCTTGCACTTGTGCAGCAGGCAGCGAAACCACTGAGCTAAATCCCCAGCCCGCTACTATATGTGTGTGTGTGTGTGTGTATATAAAAGACTATTGTGAGGATTAAATTAATATTATAAAGTGCTTGAAATAATTCCTGATACATATGTACTACCTGTTAATCTTTGTTATTATGAGAATTAGATTTGTCCAAGATATATCAAATATCTTTCAAGCACTGCAGAGTGAAACAGATGGTAACTAAATTATACATAAAGAAAAATACAAGCAGGACCAGAGATTTAGCTCAGTGGTTTCACCACCTGCTGTGCAAGCACAAGGACCCAAGTTCGATCTACGGTACCAAAAAAAAAAGAAAGAAAAGGAGAATACAAGCCAGTAGATATACCTAATTTTAACAGAGCACTTTGTTGATTTTTCTAGAAACCTTGACCTTGAAGATGGTGAGTAGCCAGCCAAAGTACGATCTAATACGGGAGGTAGGCCGAGGCAGTTACGGTGTTGTGTATGAAGCCGTCATCAGAAAGACTTCTGCACGGGTTGCAGTGAAGAAAATTCGATGCCACGCACCTGAAAATGTTGAGCTAGCCCTTCGTGAGTTCTGGGCACTAAGCAGTATCAAGAGCCAGCATCCAAATGTGATTCACTTGGAAGAATGCATCCTACAGAAAGATGGGATGGTGCAAAAGATGTCCCACGGCTCTAATTCTTCCCTTTACTTACAGGTATGTGTCACTGGATATGAAATACAGTAGAAATGATTTGTCATAACATTTGTCTGCAACAAAGAGGAATGAAAGGGTCAGATGAACTTCTCCCTTTAAATGCTGATATTTTATGGATAAGGGTAGATAGGCCTGCCAGGTATAGAATAGATGTTTGTTTTAAAACAAGGTTTTATTTAAACTTGTGATGCACATACCTAAAAATATCATAAGCCACCTGTTACTCCATGGTACTTGCCAGTCTGCATAGGAATGGGGCAAGAGAGGAGCTCTAACGTGCTTGAGACTAGAGTCTAAGAAGTTCACTTCTTTGAAATCACTGTTTTTGGAACTAAAGACAGAAGAAAAGGAAAAACCACAACAAATAGTAGCACCTATAGATAATTGGACATCTTTTTTATAAATCACTGGTTTAAACATAAGCCTTTGCTGTTTTGGAGGGTTATGTGGTTTCTTACCTAGTCATTCAGTTTCAGTTAATTTTCACAAAGCATGTAGTTTAGTACCTGAATGTTATTAACGTTGCCAGTAGCTAACATTTGGTTTCCTACTTGATTCCATGCTCTGTGCTGAGTGCTTTAGAGGCAGTTGCTCAAAACAGTCCTAAAGGGGGCCAGGGATTTAGCTAGCTCAGTGGTTTCGCCGCCTGTTGTGCAAGTGCAAAGACCTGAGTTCGATCCCCGGTACCAAAACAAACAAACAAACAAACTCAAAACAGTCCTAAGAGGAAAATACTATTATTGTCTCAATTACAGATGAAGAAACTGAGACTTAGAATAATGAATTTATCCAAAGTCACCTATCTAGCAAGTGGCAGATTGGGAGCCAAACCTAAGACCATCTGACAGCTAAAGGTTATCCTCCTTTACAAATTACTTTTTTGTAGAATTGGGAAAGTTGGGTTGTTTGTTTGTTGAGACAGGGTCTCTCTGTGTAGTTCAAGCTGGCCTTGAATTTACAGTGACCCTCCTGCCTCAGCCTCCCAAGTACAGGGATTACAGGTATGTGCCACCATACCTGGCTTGAGTAAGTATTTTTTAAAGGTTGGCTTCTGCCTTTAATCAAAATCTCTACAGCTGTTCGCACAGTAAAAAAAAGATACTTCAGACATAGCTAGTGAAAGGCCAGAGCCGAATTTAAGGCCAGTCATTCTTGGAAAAGGTAATGGCTTTCCTTGAGTGGTGTTTTGTTTTCTTTTTGAAACAGGGTCTCGCTATGTAGTTCAGGCTGTCCTTGAACTCACCATGTAGCCCAAGCTGACCTCAAATTAGAGGCAATCCTACCTGGGCCTCCCAAGTGCTGGAATTACAGATGTGTGCCAACACACGCAGCCTCCTTGAGTGTATCAAAATTCAGAATTTACCCTCAAACTTTCAGGCTTTTACCATTTAAAAGACTGTTTAAAACAGTGGTGGTAAACTTAGGGCACACATGCCTCAGCAGGCTGTTTGTTGTCATTGAAAGCTCTAAAAGGTTTGCCATCATTTTTTTAAAACATGCACACTTGGCCAGGGATTTAGCTCAGTGGTTTCGCTGCCTGCTGCACAAGTGCAAAGACCTGAGTTTGATCCCCGGTACCAAAAAACCAAAAAAACCCACGCACACCTGCAGGACATGATGGCACATGCCAGGAGGCTGAAGCAGGAGGACTGCCAGTTCGAAGCCAACCTGGGCTACATAGCAAGACCCTAAAAAACCCTAAATAGAGCCAGGAATGTGGCTCAGCAGTGCTGCGCCAGCCTGATAAGTGCAAGGTCCTGAGTTCAATTCCCAGTACTGGAAAGAAAAAAATGTAACTAAAATAATAAAGCTTTTGGACTAGGAATAACAAAGAAAAACAGATTGATCTGCATAATTAGAAACTGGGCTTGACATTGTACGATGAGAGACTTTAATTTGTTTTGCAGTTTAGCACCATATGCACTGAAGTTCTCACTCACTTTGTGTGTGTGTGTTTGTGTGTGTGTGTGGTATCAGGGAGCACTGAGGTATATTACCAGCCCTTTTTATTTTCTTTATTTGGGGACAGGGTCTTCCTAAATTTTCCAGGGTGATCTCAAATTTGTAATCCTGCTTCAGCCTCCTAAGTAGCTAGGGTTACAGGCATGTGCCACCATACCCAGCTCAAGTTTTATTTGTGTGTGTGTGTGTGTGTGTGTGTGTGTGTGCGCGCGCGCGCGCTCGCACGTTACTGAGAATTGAACCCAAGGCCTTCACACTGGGCTACATCCCTGGTCCTTTTTATTTATTACCTTGAAAAACAGGGTCATGCTCAGTTGCCCAGGCAGGGCTCCAACTTATGACCCTCCTGCTTCAGCCCCCCAAGTGCTAGGATTATAGGCATTCGCCACTGCATCTGGCTCCATACTCCCTCTTAAAAGTAGAGGAACCAGCAGCTGCTCCATAGGCTGACGCAGGAAGATGGCAGAATTCCAGATCAGCCTAGGCTAGGTTTGAACTTGAGATCTTCCTGCCTTGGCCTCCCAGAGTGCTGGAATTATAAGTGTTTGCCAATGTGCCTAGCTTTTCACAGTTTTAAGATGTAAAGTACTACTGACTTGATTCAGTGATTTTTTTTGTTTGGTTTGGTTTTTGTTTTTTGGATACAGGATCCCTCTTTATAGCCCAGTCTGGCCTCAAATTGGTGATCCTCCTGCCTCAGCCTCCAGAGCACTAGGGTGACAGGCATGCCCACCATGCCCAACATTCTGATTCAGTGATTTTTTCCTAAATTGCCTTTTTGTTCAGTAAACCTTTTCATCTTATAAAGCCTGATAGACCTGTATTGGACTACTGGCACTCTTTGTTATTGGAAGACCTTGATGAATAACCCAACTTTCCCCAGGATCTGTTTCATCATAGGCAAATTATGGGTAATAATTTCTAGTATCCATGGAAATTGTGAAAATTAGAGATGAGGCAGAAACAATACTTGGAGCACATAGGATGTACTCATTAATAAGTACTTGTATTAAAATGGCCTTTTCTGTGAATTCATTGACCAGACATTTCATAAACATATTTAGCAAGTGCCTTTTCTAAATTCTTCTATTTTAATAAAGACAGCCAATATTTATATCTCATAAAAACAAATGTGTAGTGGCACCAGAGTCCCTATGCATGGTCTTCTCCATTCTCTTTATAAAATTTGTAATTTTCTGTGTTTTTCCAGATATATTTTTCTTTATTCTCAGTGGGAATCACTGAATCCTTTCCTGATAGCTAAAAACCTCCCTTAGGATTCAAGGTCAAACAAATAATTAAGAGAGGACATAATCCATGTGTTGGAACTTAGTTTCCAATCTGTATACTTGTGATAAGGGTCATGGGTGAGAATTACAGGATGGTACAGGAGCATATACACAGGAGCGTATGTCAGGGAATCTGACATAATCTTGGAGTTGAGGAATTATGAGCTGTTTAAAACTTTAACTCAACAGGCATTAGCTAGATAAGTGACTGGCAGGCAGAAAGATCTTAAAGCAAAAAAAAGCATTTTAAGAATTAAAAGAATAGTAAGGTAGCAGTTTACAGAAAAAGCTGTTTTAGATGAGGTTAGGAGGGTCCATAGGAATCTTGGTTCACAAGGTCCCATAGCCCATATTAAAGAGCTTGGACTATATCTAGCTAATATCCATAGCTAATGTTCCCTACATAACAAAAACAAGGAAATTGGACGCTGTATTTCTGTAGCTCTCAACTAGAGACCCATGGTTACTTTCATGTGGTCTGGATACTAAAAATAGTTTTTACTTTTGTTTTTGACTCAAAGTCTTGCTATATAATCCAGGCTAGCCCTGAACTCAACTATATACCCCAGGCTGGCCTCCAACTTGGGATCCTCCTGCCTCAGGCTCCCAAGTGCTGTGACTATAGGCTTGTTTCACCATGCCCAGCAAGATTTTTTTTTAAAGGAAAGAAAGAAAATTGAAACCTTATGTGGCTTGTCAAGCCTAAAATATTTGTCTGGCCTTTCTCTAAAACATGATTTAAATATTGATTTGAGTTTGCTCAAAGATATTTAGGAAATTTGCTTTTGAAGGTAAAGCATGATTAATAACAGTGCAATGGTAAATATTTGTGTGAGCTGTACCTTTCTATTCTTTTATTTTTCTCTCTTTTCACTTGCACCACCTATGCAACAAGGAAAACACATACAAAAGAAACATCTGCAGGTCACTGCAATTGCTGTGGTTTGCCATGAGGGGAAATGGGATGAGGGGTATTCTTTGCTTCTGCCTCTGAAAATGACAAAAGGGAAGTACAAGTAAATTAAATGTAATCAATTCACTCACTCTTTGACAACACTTTGATTTTCTCTGTTCAACCCCTAAATCTGAAAAGTACTTCATACAAAAAATGTTTTTAAAGTACTATGCACTATATTTTAGTCTTTAAGAAACATGATGGGTAGAGTTCAGCTGATTGACAGATGCAGAAGATGTAGGCAAGTTGGACATTTTATGTATTTTTTTTTTTTTTTTAAATTTTAGTTTTTGAGACAGGGTCTCACTGTGTAGTTCAGGCTGCCCTTGAACTTGCAGTGATCCTCCTACCTCAGGCTCTTGAGTGCTGGGATTACAGGCATGTACCACCACACTTGGCTAGACATTTTTTTAAAGTCTCTTTTTAAAAGTTTTACCTCTTAGCTAAGAGATTGGGTATATATTCATTAGGAACAAAATGCCAGTTTAAAGTACTAAAGTTTAAAATGCACATATGGTGGGCTGTAATCCCAGCACTTGGGAATTCAAGACCAGCCTGAACTATATACTGAGACCGTGTCTCAAAAAAGCAAAACAAAAAAAGCACATATGAAAATACTGACCAAATAAAATATTCAGAGCATTTCCACTTAAAATTAGAGATTTAGGGCTAGGGTTATACTTAGTGGTAGAGCACTTGCCTAGCATGTGCAGGGACCTTGGTTCTGTCCGCAGCATTACCAAAACAAAACTGAAGACTGACTTTAACCTTTGAGTCAGTTATTTTTTTATTTTTTATTTTTTGGTACCAGGGATCGAACTTGGGACCTTGTGCTTGTAAAGCAGGCGTTGGCGGCACTGAGCTAAATCCCCGGCTCAAGTCAGTTATTTTTCTGTAACTGAATTGTATAACCTGTGCAGATGATTGTAATGGTTTTTTTTCCCCTTATAGCTTGTAGAGACTTCATTAAAAGGAGAAATTGCCTTTGATCCCAGAAGCGCCTATTATTTGTGGTTTGTGATGGATTTTTGTGACGGAGGAGATATGAATGAATATCTGTTGTCCCGAAAACCCAATCGTAAAACTAACACCAGCTTCATGCTTCAACTGAGCAGTGCCCTGGCTTTCTTGCATAAAAACCAGATCATCCACCGAGATCTGAAGCCTGATAACATCCTGATTTCTCAAAGCAGGTTGGATACAAGTGACTTGGAACCCACCTTGAAAGTGGCTGATTTTGGCCTAAGTAAAGTTTGTTCAGCCTCTGGGCAGAACCCAGAAGAACCTGTCAGTGTAAACAAATGTTTCCTTTCCACTGCATGTGGAACTGATTTCTACATGGCTCCTGAAGTGTGGGAAGGACACTACACAGCAAAAGCTGACATCTTTGCTCTGGGGATCATCATCTGGGCAATGCTGGAAAGGATCACATTCATAGACACAGAGACAAAGAAGGAACTCTTAGGGAGTTATGTAAAACAAGGAACTGAGATTGTGCCTGTTGGGGAGGCACTTTTGGAAAATCCCAAAATGGAACTTCTCATTCCTGTGAAAAAAAAGTCTATGAATGGGCGAATGAAACAACTGATTAAGGAAATGCTGGCTGCAAACCCTCAGGATCGCCCAGATGCTTTTGAATTAGAACTCAGATTAGTACAAATTGCATTTAAAGATAGCAGCTGGGAAACGTGACATATTATTTGCAAATATCTTGGATGATATGCTGCTTCTGATTTAACAGTGATGCAACATTATGTGGCTGAAAATACAAAAAACTAACTCCACATTCTAAGGGTTTAGATTTTATTGTGGGATGTTTCTTTTTCTTTATTTTTCTGAATTCAAGCCAGCCATTTTATTAGTATGTTTTAAATGTGTATTACCAATGTAAGTGTAAACATTTTTTTTTTAATGACCATTGGTAGAAGTTTGGCAGGAAAATTCTCTTAAGAGCCAAGAAAAGAGTCCAGTTTTCTGAAAATGTCTCTTAAGTATTTTAGACATTCCTTGTCAGTATTAGGCATTTCCATGGAAGAAGAGGTTTGCATGCTGGTAATGCAACCTTTGAAGCTTTGTAAAGGAGACATATATGTATATATTTATGTATATGTAAGTATGTGAATGTGTGTATTTTGCATTCCATATGAAGAAAATGCCACTTCTGTTTAAATTATTTGTTATAGGTTTGAGTTTTTGAGATTTGCTGATGAAATCAGTGATGAAAAAATAAATAAACCTCCCCTCATCTCCCTCCTTCTCCCTCCCTCTAGTGAAAAATACTAAGATTTTTGGGGGGGTAATAGTATATAGTTTTTTGGGGTTTTTTGAAACCATCATTTTGGAGGGGCTAAAATTATGAGTAAAAGTAATTGAAATTAAGCAATCCAAAGCTGCTGAAGTGTGTTTGAGCTCTCCAGTGCCCTATAGCTGTTAAGAGTTAATTATGCAATCATATATAGTGGATTGGCAAGGACACTGATAATTCAGTCACACCTTTAAGTAACTGAGCATTTGTTTAACTAATTAAACCACTGCATTGGGACATGTCTGTATTTTTTTTTTTTTTCCTGAGACAGGGTAGTCCAGGCTGGATTCCAACTCATGGCAATCCTCCTGCCTCAGTCTGCAGAGTGCTAGGATTATAGGCATGCACCACCACGCCCGGCTGACATGTCTACTTGAGCATTGGTAATCTGATACAAATCTGAACACAGGATTCTTCTGTTTCTGAAAATTTTTTGCTATAGGGCTGGGGATTTAGCTCAGTGGTTTCGCCGCCTGCTGAGCAAGCACAAGGACCCGAGTTCGATCCCGGGTACCAAAAAAAAAAAAAAGAGGTGAAAATTTTGCTATTAATGAACCGTAATACTTGATATATTAATTTTTTTATTTTAAGACTTTGTCTAAGCCTCAGCATAAAGTTGAAGAAACCAAATGAATTCTGCTGCCATGTTTCCTGCCCTTATACTGTCTCTTGTTGAATCACTGGAGTTCCTTTCATTTTGGCACTGATGCTGTTTTCTCCTGTCCCTTTGAGATACTAATGATAGTAATAATAGTTGTCTTAACTATTATCACCTTTCTTTAAAAGTGGAAGATGATACATATACAGCTTGGTAAGTGGATAAAATACTGTGGCATCAACTACTTTTCCAATAGAAAAGTTACTGATTTTATACCATCACTTGGTATGGTACGATCTATGACAGAAACCAAGAGACTATCATTCCTCTTGAAGTTAGTTTAATTTTAACTGTATGGTTCTCTCCAGTTTTTCTGTAAGTACAGATGGTTAAAATCTAAGGAAAGAATGCTTTTCTGAAAGAGAACATTAGCCTTTGAGGTTAAATAGACTTTACATTGTATCTAGATTGATCTTTCTAAAGCACCAGAATCTTTCTAAAACACTAGAGTTCAAAAAGTCAAAATAGTACTAGAATTTTGAAATTATTGATAGTTTCCATAGTGTCCTTGGGTTTTTTTTAACTTCTACAACTTTTAGAATATTACTATCATTTATCTCCCATTTAAAATGTGTTCAGATAATTGAAGGTAAAACATCACAAAAAAATTGGAGTATGTAAAATTTCTAGACAGTGTATTACTTAATCTGGAAGTTCAAAATTTGGACTGAAAGGTTAAAACCTTAGGGCCAGGGATTTAGCTTAGTGGTTTTGCTGCCTACTGCACGAGCGCAAGGACCGGAGTTCAATCCCTGGTACCAAAAAATAAATAAATAAAACCTTAAAGTGAAAAAAAGTCATATACATCTAACATCATTTCAAGCTATTAAATAGAATTCTTTTGGAAAGTAAAAGTGGCACTACACTGGAATTTCATGGTTATTGACTAATCCACCAAATTAGTTTTAACAGATCTGACCAAGGGGATTGAGTTGCTGGAAGTAAGAAAAAGCAAGTTACAATGTCTTACGAATAATGCAGCACCTCACAGCAGATAGGTGGGTAATAACCTTGCTAGCACTTCATTCGCTCTTTATGTATCTGTACTTGGAGCCACAGTTTCCTAAGCACTTGGTTTTTGGTCCTGCCTCATTTAAAATAGTTAATGATTATAATTTATTTCGTTTTGTTTTTTCTGGTGCTTGGTCTCGTACATACTACACAGATGCTTTACCACTGAGCTACATCCCCAGCCCTGATTATAGTTTATTTTGAAAGATTTTACTTGTGAAGTAGAATTTTCTTTCATTGGGGATAAAGGTATGAGGTGATCAGGAAGTTTCTTCTGGAATTTTCTCAAGTCCTTGTATTCTAAAATATCCAAACAAAATGATAAATTCGTTGTTTTCCTTTGTTCTTTCAGTCAGAGGTATTTATTAAGTACCTACTGTGTGGTCAGCACTAAAGATTAATTGATAAAAATGTTAAGTTTTAAATGGCATTTAGCCACAAGTCTTTCCCAGCCAAGAATAAAAAATAAAAGATGATTGGTGATACTTGGAAATTCCCAGATACTTGCTAGAGGAAAAATGAAATGGAGAATTTATGCACAGTGCCTTGCCCATAATAGGTACTCAATAAACAATTATTCCTCATAGTCTCTTGCCATGGTTTATATAGTGTTTTATGAAATTTGTCTTAATTGAAAAAGACCAAATATTCAAATAAGCTTATAGGCAGCTGTGTCCAGTTGAAATATAGGGTTTGTACAGTTAGTTCCTAGAATGTTACTTTGCACTAGTTGTCATTTAAAAAGATGGGGTTCCTGTAGATTTGTGGTGCTATGGGATACTTTGTCATTATGATGAAGTAAATGTTAAGTGTCAGATAAATAGCACACAGAATAGTTCTTTCTGCTGGTCTGGTTTTTTTTTTCTTTCTTGTTGTTTTTAATTGTAAAATGTTACCAAACTATTGTAGCAGCTACAAAATAATTCACCAGCATGACAAAATGGTCAAAAAAATAAGTCATCAGCACTTCAGAAATGAAAGCAACTTTTGAAATTTTCTTTTAAAATTGTCAAATATATTTTATGAAGAATTTATAAAAGGGGGAAATGATTGTAATTTATTGTTCATGACAGTTTTTTTTTTTTTTTTAAATAAAGTGAGTTTCAACAAAAAATCTTGAAAATTTTACTTTGCTGCTTTGGTGGCTCTGTGAGTGGTACTGTAGTGCCTTATTTCATGAGCATAAAAAAGAGGGTATGAAACTTGAAATAGTGTATTTTTCAGGCTTATCTATTAAATGATACTGTGAAATAGAAGCTACTGCTGAGGAAAAGATTGAATTATAGGAGTTGCAATATTTCAAGTTCTCTAAAATTTTAATTCTATCTTGCTTATTCTATATAAGAAAAACATATTGCTTGAGTTAAATTATTTTTCATTTATCCTACTTCATCTGAGTATACATTCCAGACTCAATGAAGTATATTAAATATACTAAGTGGATGCAGTGTTTTAATTGATAATGTGAGGCCATGGTTTCTTCTAGAATGAAGTAATCTATGTGGCCTGCTAGTCTTTTCCATTATAGATTTTGTTAATGTGTGCGTGAGGGTACAGTCTACTTAGTGGTTCCATTGGACAGCAGGAAAATACTGTGAGACAGGAATCCCTGTATGGGATCCAATGATTAGGAAAGTAGGCAGCAGGAGTTGTGGCTCCTTCTGTCACTGCCACCGGCTCCTGGTATAGCTTTTGTGGGCAGGCAAATTTTGCTTTCTATTTAGAGATTAAATCTTTTAAACTAAATATTTGTAGTTACTAACTTTTTTTTTTTTTGGCAATCCTTTGCAGTTTATAAACCAGCTTCACACAGCTTTACATCTTTTCATATATCTTTTACTTAAAATAGGGACTGGTTTCTTCATAAGGCAATAGTAATACCAATTACTGAGGTGAGGATAATGGTTTTGTCCAAGGACAGGGTTTTAGTGCCTAATCTCTGACTCCAGTTGGAGTTTTCTCTGACAGCAAAGCTTTATCTTTCTCACTGAAGTAACCCTTGGTTGTTTTGATTTCATTTTTAAACTCAAATGTTGCTCTCTTGGTCAGCCAATCAGAGACATCCTCTAAATTGCAGCGTAATGACAGACGTTTGTGGTTAGATAGTAACTCTTACTTGAGAAAACCTACAAGAAGGCCACACTTCCAAGGTAAAGTGCATCTTTTTTTTTTTTTTTTTTTTTTTTGGTACGGGGATCGAACTCAATACCTTGTGCTTTGAAGGAGGGGGTGGCACCACTGAGCTAAATCCCTGGCCCTAAAGTGCATTTTACAATGAGTTTTCATTGGTTAGAAGAGAATTGTTTTTTTTTTTAAAAAAAAGCCTAGGCTTTGGACTTCACTTTCATTTCCTGATCAGTCTGTTATTTCAAGCTTAGCTTGTTTGGAGCAAAAGTTGAGCAACTTGATATTACAGCAGACATCATAGCCTAGTGGCAAGAGCCTTTGGTGTAGCAGATCTGATGTGAATACAAGCTTTTGCAAATATATAAGTAATGTGTGTCATCAGGTAAGTCACTGCACTCCGAGCCTCAGTTCCCATATCTACAAAATAGAAAAGATGATGTTTACATTTCAGTTTTTGGAAGGATCAGAGATAGTACAGGGAAGTGCCTAGCATAGCGCCTGGAACATTAAATTGTCAAATATGTTGGCAACAGTTGCTGTATTCTGGTTTTGATGATATGAATGAATGGATTCCTCATTATCCAGTCTTCAGTTGTAGCTTTGATTCTCCTCCACTGTGGGAGAACCTGATGAAGGCACTAACTCCTCTCAGGAAAATGTTTACCATTCCAGGGGTTTTGTGGATCTCAGAAGCCCACATATACCCCAAAGTTCAAGGACTCTGAGCTTTAGGCTTTTCTAGTACCTCTATGCTAGGGCTCTTAAGTTAAAAGAGGCTATATGTGAGGAGATTCTAGAGAACCTATATTGTTTTATTTTTTAATTTAGTGTTGCTTAAATAGGTATGTTATTTTATGCAAATTTATCAAGCTGCACTGTGTGTGTGTGTGTGTGTGTGTGTTTGTGTGCACATGCACACACACGTGCATGCTTGGCTGGGGTGGAACCCATGGTCTTGTGCATGCTAAGCAAGGGCTCTACTACTGAGCTACATCCTCAGCCAGACACTTAAAATGTTTATACTTGGGCCTGGGATTTAGTGCAGTGGTTCCCGTGCCTGCCTCACAAGCGCAAGGTCCCAAGTTCGATCCACAGTACCAAAAAAAGAAAATAAAATGTTTATACTTTTCTCTAGGTATATTATATACTTCAATAAAAATTTTATTTACAGAATTAAATATGTCCAGTATAGTGGCACATGCCTGTAATTCCAGCACTCAGGAGGCTGAGGCAGGAGGATCGCCATGAGTTCGAGGCCAGCCTGGGCTACCTAGTGAGTTCAAGGCCATCCTGAACTACATAGTGAGACCCTGTCTCAAAAAACAAAAAACGAAAGATTTAAATATGGGAGTAGGGGTATAATTCAGTGGTAGAGCACTTTGCCCAGAATGGACAAGGCCCTGGGTTCCATCCCAGCTCTGCAAAAAAAAAACAACAAAAAATAAATGTACATTGAGGCTCAAGACTATGGTGAAAGGTGTTGCCAGAGGCAGAAGGAAAGAGCACAGACTTTGAAATCAGACACTTAACTGGGCAGGGTGGCCCTTGCCTGTAATTCCAGCATCTGGGAGGCTGAGGCAAGGGCTGAGACAAGTTCAAGCTCAGCCTGAGCAACTTAGTGACTTAGCAAGACCCTGCCTCAAAATTTGAAAAAAGCTTAAGGGTATAGCTTAGTGTGAATGCCCTGGGTTCAATCAACAGTACCACAAAAGAAGGAAGGAAAGGAAGGAGGGAGGGAGGGAGGGAGGAAAAAAGAAAAAGAAAAAAAATATCAGGCCTTTCACCTTTCTCCTAGCTATGTGCCTTTATGAGTTCCCTAACTTCTCAGATCCATGGATTCTCACATGTTAAATAGCAATGGCCCCTAGTTCAGAGCATTATGAAGATGTTCTGCAAGGAGCTGGTGCGTGTAGAAATGCAGCAGAAATGCAGCATGACATATTCAGCAAATGTCATTGTTCCCCATTCCCTGAGGATGGGCAGGAAATGACTCAGAGCTGCCTTTACTGCCAATCTTCACTGCTGATAGGTAGCAGGTTTATTTGTTTTTTGTTAAATGTAGCTTATATTTTTGCCACAATTAGAGAACCATTTTATATTTCATTACTATAATGTCCTGCCTGTCTCCTTGCCTTACAGCCCTCCACAGGTACAATTCTCAAATAACAATGTTCTTAGCCCGGTTGTCTTTCTTCTTTGTGTTTGCTGTTCTCACGGTTGACAGTAACTCAGAATGTGTGCTGCCTCTGACAGATCCCCATGCCTGGGAATTGGGAGAATCCTAGTAAGTACCAAATATTAGAACGATGTCCTGTTTCTCCTCGCTTCGGGTAAAGGCAAGGATAGTGTGATTTGAGAGGTGACAGTAGAAGCACAGCTTCACAAGAGAGATGACAACGTGCAATGATGGCTGAACTCTGATAACTAGACCTAGATTACAGTGGTTCTCATCTCTGTTGGGAAAGATTAAGACAAAAAAAAGACGACTTCTGCTTCTGGCCATTATGGACTAACAGGGCCTCGATTTCTCTTCTTGTCATAAACAACTAAAATGCTAGACCCTGGACAACTGGCAGTGGAAGACAGTGATCTCTGGAGAAAGGGAATCAAGTGAGGTGAGAGCCCTGTGATTTCCTTAGGGGCTTCCGGGAGGGAATCTTCAGGCTGTGCAGAGGAGTACTAAACAGAGTCCAACAGTCTTCAGAAGTCCAGGAGACAGAGTTCAGGGAGGCCAAGTCAGGTGGAATTCACAGGACAGAATATCAATGACAGCAAGAGAGAAATGAAAGCCAGTGTGGTAGTGCACACCGGTGATCCCAGCATTTGGGAGGCTGAGTCAGAAGCATCACAAGTTAAATACCAGCCTAGGTAATTTAGAAAGACTCTGTATCAAATTTTAAAAATTAAAAACGACTGAGGATGTAGCTCAGTGGCATAGGGCTTGCCTAGCATGGGCAAAGTCCTGGGTAAATCCCCTCTATTGCACATGCACACACAAAAAATCCACCAAAAGCTTACAGCCAACATCAAACTAAAAGGCATAAAACCATTTGATGGTTTCCCACTGAGATCAGGAACAAGGCTAGGATGTCACCTGCGCTGCTTTTTAATTAGAAGTCCTAGCTATTGCAATCAAACATCACACAAGAAAGTAAAAGGTATGCATACTGGAAAGGGAGTCCTCGTTTGCAGATGACATTGTGCAAAAGTCTAACACTTTCCTAATTAACAGAAATAAGTGAAATTTAAAATTTAAAAAACATTACAAAAAAATAAAAAACATTATAATCTACACAAACACCTAAAAATATAAAATACTGGGTGGGGGATTTAGCTCAGTGGAGCCACGGCTGCCTGGCAAGCGCAAGGTCCTGAGTTTGAGTCCTGATCCCCACCCCCCGCAAAAAAACTGGAAAAGTCCCAGCAAGTTATTCTGGAAATGTTGACAAAACTGATTTTAAATTTTATATGCAGGCTGGCCATGGTGGCACACACCTCTAATCCAGCACTTAGAAGCTGCAAAACTGGAAGAATTCATCACTGGCACCCAGAACAGCAAGGAATCTTCAGGGGGAAGAAGTTTAAAGAAGTCTTCAAGGGGTGGTGCACACCTGCAATCCCAGCACTTGGGAGGCTAAGGCAGGAGGATCACCAAGAGTTGGAGGCCAGCTTGAGCTATACAGGGAGTTCAAGGCCAGCCTGCATTACAAAGTGAAACCCTGTCTCAAAAACAAACAAACAAAAAACAGGAGAGAGAAGAGACACACAGTAACATGGTAGTCTTACAATGTGCTTGAGTGATTGATTTTTGCAGAACTGGGGATTGAACCCAGGGCTTTCACACTGAGCTGCATCCCCATTACATTTTATTTTTTATTTTGAGATACCATCTCTCTTAAGTCCTTAAACTGCCCAGGCTGGACTTGAACTCACAATCCTCTTGCCTCAACCTAGAATGCTGGGATTACAGGCCTGTACCACCACACCCAGTTTTACAATGTGATTTATGATAGAGGCTTTGAATGCGCGTATGGGTACCAACCTGTGAATAACATATGGGTATGAACTGCAGACTTAAGGTCGACCATGTATGTGATTGCCCCGGTTAAAAACTCTGGATACCAAGGTCTCAGGTGAGTTTCCATGGTTGGCAGTGCTCTGAGTACAACACACTTTAATGCCAGGAGAGTAACATTTCTGAGGTGACAGGAACCTAGCATTTAGAACTCCCTAGACTGTGCCCTGGGTGTTTCTTCCCTTGGCTGGGCTTTTTTTTTTTTTTTTTTTTTTGGTACTGGGGATTGAACTCGGGACCTTGCACTTTTGAGGCAGGCGGTGGATGGCTGGGTTTTTTATTACCATAAACTGGGTGTGGTGGTGCACACCTGTAATCCCAGGACTTCAGAAGCTGAGGCAAGAGGATCACTGAGGATCACTGTGAGTTCAAGGCCAGCCTGAACTATATAGTGAGACCTTGTCTCAAAAAAAAATTTATCATAAATTGCCACAATACAACTGTAGTAGCACTTTCTTGAGCTCTGTGAGTCATTCTAGCATGTGATAGAACCTGAGGCTCATCATATAAATGCCTAAGAGAGGGTGACCCTAGGGATGCCTGCACTTGTGACCTTCTGAAGACAAGGAAGCCTGGTAGGGACCGTTCCCCCAGACTGTGCCACTTGCTTAAACTCCCTTATAACTAGTCAACAATAAAAAGGAACAAACCATCAATAAATGTATATGTGGGTGAATGCTGAATCATATTATAAAAGAGCTAGGACCCTTTCCCATAAAGAGTGCACAGTATATGGTTACATTCTTACAGAATCTTGCTCTAGATCAGACAGATCAGTGGTTGTCTGGGCATGGAGTGGCATAGGATAATTCCAAAATGGGATGAGGAACATTTTGGAGGGTGTAGATATGTCAACTGATTTCCTACTATCAGAATTTACCAAACTGTATATTTTAAATATGTGCATTTTATTTATATTGAATATACTTCTTTACTTTTGCTTTGTTTTGGTTTTTGGTACCAGGGATTGAACTCAGGTCCTTGCGCTTGTGAGGTAGTTCTTTATTTTTTTTGTTTTTTTGTTTTGGTACCAGGGATCTGAACTCGGGTCCTTGAACTTTCGAAGCAGGCAGCGGAACCACTGAGCTAAATCCCGGCCCTTTTGTTTTGTTTTTTGAGACAAGGTCTCACTATGTAGTTCAGATGGGCCTTGAACTATGTAGCCCAGGTTGACCTCAAACTCACAGCAATTGTCCTGCCTCAGCCTCTCAAGTGCTAGGCCGATTATACTTTTTTTTTTTTGATACAGGGAATTGAACTCAGGACCTTGCAATTACCAGGCAGGGGCGGTGCCACTCAGCTAAATCCCCAACCTTGATTATACTTCTTTAATAAAGTTTTTAAAATTTAAAACCTGATAATGAGGTTCCATCTCACATCAATTAAATGAGAATTTCAGTAGGTGGAGCCCTTGCATTAGTGTTTTTTTTAAATACAGTATTAGTAATTCTTTTTTTTTTTTGGTAGCAGGGATCGAACTCGGGTCCTTGTGCTTGCACAGCAGGCGGCAAAACCACTAAGCTAAGTCCCCAGCCCCAGTATTAGTAATTCTAATGTAAACAAAGGGTGAAATAACAGCCTGTGGGACAGGTAGAAAAGGTCAAAAGGTATCATCTTTAGAATCACTTTATTCCTACAAAGTGCACCACAAGTCCCAGTGCAGCCGCTTCTCCACTGTCCATCACTTTCCCTGTCCAGGTAGGACTTCCCTGTGCCTCTGGGAAACAGCAAAGAAAAGAGACACAATAGAGCATTCTTGGTATTTGGCTCTGAGGCAGGACTCCTCAAGCTGGTGTCCAAGGAGGGACTCCAGGTCTGGTCTGTCAGCAGGCCCACTAAAACTGCAACTGAAGTTAAGGAGCGCATGAGTTTTTCCATGGAGAGGGCCCATAACTGTCAGTGGATTTGTAAAGAGGTCCAAAGGCCTAAGAAGCACCGTTGGAGCGGCACAAGGAAACATTACACACGTACTGGGTGCAGGGGTGAGTGGAGAGAAGGGAAACTAAAGGGTTTGGAAGGCTCAGTCACAGGTTGGCCTGCAGCAGTCTGGAGTTGATTGGCCGTCTCTTGGGAAGTGACTATTCTCATCTGGATCTACTCAGAATACAGCTACTCATGCTGCCAGGGCCCGGCTTTCTCCAGCTGGCTTCCAGACTAACCAGCCCACTCTAGTGTCTTGACCTAGCCCTGCCTTTTCCAGGTAAGTGGGCAGGATTTCCTGAAGCTGAGAGATCTGGAGGGGCCTCCACCCCTCGGCTCTAATCATCTCACACATGTGGATGGGGGTGGACACTGGCTCTTCTTGTCCTTCCCAAAGGGGAGTTGTGCCTGTGGCCACAGTGAGCTGTGGAAAGGAATGAATTCTTTGGAGCTAAATTATGTATTTATCTAAGCTGACCTTTTCACCTTGGCTCAGTCCTTAGAGGAGAAACTTCCTGACCTCAGAATTTCCCTTAAGGACATGGGACAAAAGAGTTCAAAAGATCTTCATAATAATTAGTCATTGTCAGCACTAAGTAGGTATAATTTCTAAGAACATGTTCAACTCAAAGTTTCAATGATTCTACCCGTTCTTGGAAAATTACTAATGAGAGTTACAAAACAATGGCACACAGCTCTTGCCCTCAGTTGTGAAGATAACATGCACAAGTCACAGTTAAAAAGAAAAGTCTAGTGCCTTTAATTCTAGCACTGTGGGAGGCTAAGGCAGGAGGATCCGAAGTTTAAGCCCAACCTGGACAACTTTGCAATTTAGCAAGATCCTATCTCAAAAATAAAAACTGGAGGGGTTGGGGATTTAGCTCAGTGGCTCCGAGCCTGCCTTGCAAGTGAAAGGTCCTGCCTTGAGTTGGAAACCCGGTACCAAAAAAATAAAAATAAAAAGTAGAGGCAACCCACTTTTGGGTCCCCTCTTGTCTCTCAGGAGCTCTCTCTCTAAATAAATTTTTCTATCCTAAAATAAATAAATATATAGGTAAAAACTAAAAAAGGGAGGAGGGGTATAGCTCAGCAGGAAGGCACTGACTTCAATCCCTAGTACCACAAAAGAGGGAAGGAAGGAAGGAAGGAGAGGAAGGGAGGAAGGCTAACGTAAATTTTCTCTAAGACACCAAGGTAAGAAATATCCTTCTCAAATAGGCAAGGTGAAGGAGAGCTTCAATCATATTTTAGGCAGGTCTCACCCCTCTCCAAAGTCATCTGTAAGAATAAGAGAAAGACCACTGGTATCATCTGTCCACAGAGATACTGACCTGGTCCACATGGTCTAGTGTTTCCCATTCATGGAGCCCTCTTTGTGCCCTATGAAACATATTCCATCTTATCAGAGGTCTTGCTGATGTGAGTTCTCATCAAATCGGCCATGTTCCTGTCTACTTTCTCCAATTCCAGGAGATAATCACCTTTGTTGAGGTGGATAGAGCCAGCACACCTCTGCCTCAGCACTAAACCATTTCACTGCTCCTGACACCTGAGAAGCCCTGGGTCCCCAGTACTATTTTCTTTTTTTTTTTCTTTTGGTATCTGGGATCGCACTCGGGACCTTGCACTTGCCCAGCAGGCAGCGAAACCCAGTACTATTTTCTTCTTGAAATGACAAAAGGGAAATTGCCTCTCAAGAAAATAAGACCTAATAGGCACCAGGTACTTTGTTACCTAGTTCTTAAAGCTATCTTACTTGCAAGAATCTTCTCTGACTTTATGGGTGCAGTCTAGGAAACAGTGACACTATAGGAGAGACAAGTTAATAGTAGAGACATGGCAAGCGACTCTTCTGTGACTGCTTCATGTACTTCGCCTGTGTTGACTTTTGCCATCCCTATAACAATGTGCTAATCACCCTTTTACCAGTAAAGCAGCAGAGAAGTGGTTACCCACCCAGGTGTAAGCTAGAAAGCCTCAGAGCCAGGATCCGAACCCAGGCAGTCTTGGCCTTGCAGCCCACGAACTTAGTAACAATTCTACACCACACAGACAGGAGCCAGCCCAGAACTGAGGAATGTCTTGGGTAGACTACTACTGGGCAGGCATCTCAGGAAAAAAGGTTGGATGAATAAAGGGTCTTCAAGACAAGGGGAGGAATCTGAGTTTGTGCTTTAACTAAAAAATAATGTCTTTTTGTTCAACCTGTCCACACTATACCACACAAGTGTTCTTATTGTAAGATCCCGGATAGAGCCCAGAGAGCTCTGAACCCCTGGAATTTTAGTGTGTATCAATGTACTTGTTCTGGGGAGACAGCTTAGGATTTTTTTCAGGTTCCCAGCCACATCCTCCAAGGTGGAGAACCTTGGAGTGTGTGTATCAATAGAAGAGTCGCTCTGTTTAGCCCTATAGCTACACTCTTAAACCTCAGAGCCTATGTCTCTGTATCTGTAATGGAGGGATAATAGAACCTACCCCTCTGGTTTAGTTGTAAAGTGGATACATTATCACTATAAATCATAGCCAAGTCATACTAACTATATAAAATTTATAACATTAAAATTGTGCAAAATATACAAATGTTATAAATAAATGTGAGTTATGATAACAAAATGCATGTTTTTAACATTTTTCCCAAGGGGAGGAATGGGATAAAATAAAATAAAATTTATTTTAAAAAATGAAATAAAATTTTTCCCAACAATATGGTCAATTAGATACCTGAGTGATCTCTTGATGAAAGAAATTAAAATGTTGTATAAGTTTTTAAAATTCTTTTTAACCCTGTTGTTGATCTCCTCTTTGAGTTAAAAGAGTTAGCATTTCTAAAATGGTATATATCTAATATTATCACCTCACAATGCTACTGAGAGAAATTGATAAATCTCCCACAGTGGCATATTTTAACACACCTCTCTTACTACAGTGGACCCTTGACTTATGAACTCAATTCATTCCCAAGGGCTGGTTGTAACTTAGGTTGGTCAATTGAAGGCTCAGGCTCCTCTACACAGCCTTCAAAGTCTCTCTTCGGTACACAGGCAGATCTCAGTGTACTTAGAGAGACATTGGCCCAGGATTTCTCAACCCCACACAGGAAAGGATGTCATAATGTTCCTTCCAGAACTCTTTAAGGGTTAAATCTGTATCTGAGACCATCTGGAAGCACAAGCAGCCAGCATTCAGTCATAACTCAAGACTTTAGTCATAATTTTAAAATAAAATTCTGGTCATAACCCAAGTTGTTTGTATGTCAGGCAGTCATAACTCAAGAGTCCACTGTAATTAATAGAACAAGTAAACAAAAATTCAGTAAGGTCATAGGAGATTGGAACCAAACAATGAATAAACTCTATCATGTTCCAGTCTCCTGCTCTCTACCCCACCTGAATACAGTACTTCACTGTCTTCAATCCTACTTCACTGTAGAATAAAATAAGTTAGCCTTGGGCCGGGGATTTAGCTCAGTGGTTTCGGTGCCTGCCTTGCAAGCGCAAGGTCCTGAGTTCGATCTCTGGTACTGGAAAAAAAAAAAAAAGCTCTTAACATCACCCTTGGCACATACAAGCACTTTATAAATGCCAGTAATGGCAGCCGCAGTGGTAATTTACTATGTGACTTTGGCCCGGCCACTTAACCTCTGCAAGGTTACTTCTTCTGAAAAATGGCCATAAACACAAATTATTTTTCCAGGTTGTATTGGAAACCAAATTAGAATAATATATGTGGGAATGTTTCATGAAGTACAAGGAACAGTAAAAATTCAGGAATGACTGACTGTTCTTGCTGGTTAACTGATATTACAAAGCACCACATAGGAAGGCAAAGAACCATCCGGGTGGTTGCCAGGTAGAACAGGAGGCCAGAGATGTCAGGGGCCAGGAGCAGCATTGCCTCTAGAGATATGGGGCACAGGAAAGAGGAACTGAAGACTAGGAATCAGGAGGGTTTCTCAATGGGTGCTGCCTGCCCTCTGGTGGATAAACTGGACAACTGTGTGCTTTCTGGGTGCCCTGGGGTAAATCTCTCCCCAGCGAGTGTTTACAGCTCCCCAGCTCTAGGAACTTGCTTCCCAGGGATCCTGCAGGGTGGGATAACTTTGGAACAAAATCGTCACTGTGGGCTGTGTCTTTCTTGTTAGGGGCAGTCATTCAAGAGTGAGCAATTTACTGTTGGTCAAATTGCTATGGGGTGAGCCAGGGATTTAGCTCAGTGGCGCTACACCTGCCTGGCAAGTGCAAGATCCTGAGTTTGATTTCTGTTACTGGAAAAAGAAATTGCTATGAGCTGATGACGTGGAGGTGGTGCCCACCTCTTGATGACCAGTCCTCTTTCAGACCAGCTGGGATGGCAATGGTCGTCTCTCTCTACCTTAAGTCTCAGGGGTACAAAGGGGAGCAGGAAAACTCAGGGTCTAGCTCATTTATGGCACAATGATTTATCCTTGGCTTTTTCCTGAAGGGAAAGCTCTGGAACTCATAGGAGCTTTATTGTTTGTAGAATGAATGTTGAAAGGAGGAGGTAAAAAGGGCAGGTGTACACCACCATGCCTGGCTCTTAACTTATATTTTTAAAGAATTAATGTAGCTATTGTGTTGAGAACACACTCTAGGAGGCTGAGTTTATAAGAAGGAAGACTTAGGAGTGGTATACACATCTGTAATCCCAGCTGCTTGGGAGGCTGAGGCAGTAGAATGAAAAGTTCAAGGCCACCCTGAGAAATTCAGCAAGACCCTGTCTAAAATAATGAAAATAAAAAGGGCTATCTTAGCATAAAAAAAGGGTGTAGTGGTGCATTCTTGTAATCCCAGCACTTGGGAGGCTGAGGCAGGAGGATCACCGAGAGTTTGAGCCCAGCCTGGGCTACATAGTGAGTTCAGGGCCAGCCTGAACTACAAACTGAGACTCTATCTTGGGGGTGGGGGGAGGAAGGAAGAAAAGAAAGAGAAAGAAAGAAGAAAAGAAAGAAAGAAAGGAAAGAGAAGGAAAGAAAGAAAGGAAAGAGAAGGAAAGGAAAGGAAAGGAAAGGAAAAGAAAAGACAAGACAAGACAAGACAAGACAAGACAAGACTATCACAGTAACTCAGGCAAAAGATAGTGTCTTGGCCCAGTACGGTTGGAGTAGAGCATAAAGTGATGTAAATCTGGATATCTTCTAAAGACAGAGCCAGTGTCTGTTGCTTAGAGATTAGATGTGGAATAGGTGAGAAAGAAGAGCATCAAAGATTATCCCCAAAGTCACAGCCTGAGCACTGGAAGGATGCTGAGTTGATGCTGAGATGAGGAAGGCAGTGGCAGCATAGAATGGTTAGGGGGGGTAGATTAGGAGTTGGAGGGTTGTTTGTTTGTTTTTGTTTTTGTTTCTTTGAGATCTTGCTATGTTGCCCAGACTGGCTCTAACTCCTGGCCTCAATCCTCCTGCCTCAGCCACTCGTAGCTGGGACAACAGCCATGCACTACCACACCCTGCTAGGAGTTTAGTTTTGAACATATGTCTCTTAGGTCATAGGCTATAAGCATTAATTCAAAGCCAATGTCTAGTAATTCCTAAAAGGTTCGGCTTTTTCCCTTTCCTCTTCCTTGGAGACAGATCACAGAATGTGCTGGTGGGTCTTTCCTCAGGCAACCTGGCCTCCTGTTCAACCAAAGATCAGGCTTCTGAACTATCTCAAATCTGGAAATCAGCTGAGAGACTAAGACATTCCTTTATGATAATGATCAAGTTAGGCTTCTGACCATAAGACATGGGGGTTTTCTGTGTTGCACAACTCAATAATGTTTAATAAACTGCTCATCTATTTCATTCCCAGGGACACTGATCAAAGACCTTTGCATGTCATGACTTCTCTTTACCACTTTATCCGGATCCATGTTATGGATAGATCTCCCTGGGCTCTGGCAGTTCAGCCCTGTCCTTGTCCTCTGCCCTTGTGGGAACCCTCAGCTCCCATGAAATCAGGGAACCCATTTCAGTGGTAGTCTTCTTCAATATATCCAAGCTACAGAGGATATTCACCATAAAATTTATAAAAATCCTGGTGCTGCTCTCTTAAATGTTTTCTCAATATCTAGGTGACAAACATATCCTCTGGGCCCTCTTGGCACTTGCTGGGATTAGCAGGTGTGTGCAATTTGATATGATAAATCTCAACGTTCCTGTCTTCTTAGACCTGAGGACTTTAGCGAGAGAAATGCTGGTTTCTCAATTTCACTGATACAGGTCATGTAGAATACTAATTTCAGTCAACCAAACAGGTAAACTCTTAAAATTACATTCAGCTGCAAGAGGTAGTGCATTAAATCTAGAATATCTAATAAGGTTGCTCATACCAGTGACTCCAGCTTCACCCAGTGTCATCTCATTCCTCTCTGACTCAACCCCAGATCTACTAAAGTGGGTCCTCTGAGGTGGGAAGCCTAGTACCCGTCTTGTTAACTAGTTCCCAGGAAAATCTTATGTAGTTAACTGGAATCCACCCAAGGAACAACATTTAGGAACCACTGGTCTAATCCACTTCTCTCCTTTTATCAGTCCCGAAACCTGAGACTCAAAAAGGAAAGTGACTTGTTCCATACCAAAAGTGAGTAAATGGCAAAATCAAGACCTTAGCTTGGTCTCCTGACCCCTTAGGTATATCTGCTCTTCCAATCCAGCCTTATAATAAACCTGGAGGTAGGTAGTTGGTCACACACTGGAGAAATTACTGTGGAGGTGTGTCAGAATAGTAAGCAAACTGCAGCTGCCCATGTTCCATGTTATAGGCACCATGAAGGTGATTGTAGTCTGGGAGAGAATGATGTGTTTTCTTCAGGGTTATTTTGGTTGTTAAGTGACTGAAAAATCAGCACAAGATTAAGACAAAAGAAAATGTATGGAGGGCCGGGGTATAGCTCAGAGATACAGCACTTGCCTAGCAGGTAAAGGCCCTGAGTTTGATCCTCAAGCACCTTGAAAGAGGAAGGGAGGGAGGGAGGGAGGGAAATATGTTGGCTTGTCCAACTATAAAGACTGTATTTGCTTCAGACCTGACCCTGGTGCAGAGGCTGTAATCAAGATTGCTTTTCACTGGCTTCAAACATGCTGTTTCTTCTCTGGGGGCCTCTATCCTGGGGCAGCCTGTGCCCCCAGGGCTGTATTCCCAGGTATGTTCACACCATAGATGAGACAACCTTGGTCTCAGTGCTCCTAGACAAAGTCTCATTGGCTAAAATTGAGTTACAAGCCCAAACTTTTTAGTTTTTGGTACCAGGGATGGAACTCAGGACCTTGCAATTTTGAGACAGGTGCGGTGCCACTGAGCTAAATCCCCAGCCCTACAAGGCCAAACTTTGCAGGAAAGAGGAGCGGGAGAAATTCGATAAGGTTTTGACCCTCACCTGGGTCAGGTGCCCCACCCTGAGTCAAGTTACCCCGCTCTGGGAGCACAGAGACTGAGTGGAGAAAGATGGCCACAATCAGAGCCTAAGTGCTGGAGAAAGATGGGTAATTGCTGAACGGCAAAACCCTCACATGTCCATGGCACTAGGAAAAACAAGGACGTTGAGGATGACAGTGGCGAAAGTGAAAAGTATAACCCAGTGAAACACTTACTTATTCATTTATTGGTGCTGGGGATTGAACCCAGGGCCTTGTGCATGCTAAACAGATGCCTTAACACTAAGCTACACACCAAGCCCTATATTGAGGCATTAGTTCTCTTACTAGGAATGTGGTTATAATGCCCATTTTTGGAAGTATCTACCCAGCTCTCAACCTCCACCTTCTCTAGAAGTTGCCCTCCTCAGATATAAAAGGATAGGTCCAAAAAAATAATAATAATAAATAATAAAAGGATAGGTCCCCATGACTAAGTAAGTTCAGTGTGACATAACACTTTCCTGACCATAGCTAGTACCCCCCTCAGAACTCACCGAAGTTGCCCCTGCCCTTTAAAACACCTCATATATCAAAAATACCCCACAAAAAAAATACCCAAAAGGCTATTTGTTAAAGATTCCAAGACCAAGGGTATGGCTCAGTGGTGACCCCTGCCTAGCTTACCAGAGGCCCTGGGTTCAATCTCCCACACAACAACAACAACAACAACAAAAAAAACCTAAACCATAGGCATCTATCATTCGGGACCAATGCTCAGCACTGCATAGTATAAAGTGTCACCTTCAACATCTGCTCTCATGCCTCACCCTTCAGTCCCAGGGAAACAAACACTTCTCCACAGAAACAGCTGTATCTCAATGCCATGAAAGCTCACAGGGTGCACCAGTGATGGGGGAGACACGCTGTTCACAGGGCAAGCAAGTCTGGGTGGTGAAGGCACTGAGGCAAGAGAGCAGACAAATGGAGTAGCCAGCTAAGTCTTCCCTCCCAGAGAGCTGAAGTGCTGCGGATTCCACAGAAGGAAGTGTTGTTTCCGGTAGTACCAAGGTGTCCATTTCCTTGCGTCATTTCTTGTTCCAATGTGGAGTGTGGTGCTTGCAATAACAGCAAAAGATGGCCAAGGATTTTTTTTTTTCATTCCTGGGGATGGAACCCAGAGCCTTGCACATCTAAGCAAGCCCTCTACCACTGAGCTCTCAGCCAGCTGAGGAACAATTGGCAATATCAAGCAATGCATTTACCCATGTATTTGGTTTTTGGGGGGTTTTTTGGTACCAGGGATCGAACTTGGGACCTTGCACTTGTGAGGCAGGAGGCAGAACCACTGAGCTAAATCCTCAGCCCTGGTTTTTTGGGGTTTTTTTGAGACAGGGTCTTACTATGTAGCCCAGGCTGGCCTCAAACTCATGGCGATCCTTCTGCCTCAGCCTCAGGAGCGCTGTGATTACAGGCATGCACCACCATGCCTGGCTTACCCATATATCTGTAAATGAAGGCTAGGCATGATGTATGGGAAGCACAGGGCCAGTTCTTTACTGTATGGAGGTGATCTTGCTTTATGAGATAGTAGAAATTGTGATATGAGATGGTGTTGTAGATAGGTAAGTTAATTAGATACCTGGTAGGCAGTTAGACAGGGCTGCCCTCAAGGCCTCAGTCCTCAAAGTGCCACCCCTCCAGGAGCCAACACAGCAAGGAGCCAACAAGGAGAACAATTGAGGTACATTCACGGGTTAGCATTATAAAAAGAAGAGGCACTACTTTCCCTAGAGATAGATAGCAGTGATTGATATTCTAAACGGGAAATTCCTTGTATATGACTTGTTTTCCCATTTGATCCCCATTTAATTAATATTACCTGGGTGACTGTACTTGTAATCTTAATGGTTGGTTGTGGTTTTGTCCCACCTCATGCCCACCTTGTAAATTTCCAGAGTCTTATAGTTTTGTCCCACTCTGTACCCACCTCACCTCATGGCTTTGCTGTATAAAACACCTTTGAAAAGCAGGGTGGGTGGGTAACCCACTTCCAGTCCCCTTTTGGTCTCTCTTAGACAGAAGCTATCTTTCAATAAATTTTTCTACTCTTAAACTCCATTGTTCCTAGAATTCATCCTTCCATTTTAGAGAACACGAACTTGAGTTTTGGGTATCTAGAAGGTTTGAGAGCTACATCTATTCCCCCTGTATCAATGGGAATGTATATAATGACATTCAAATATCTGGTAATATATCCTGTTATCAATGATCATTAGAGACTCCACTTTAATGCTTGAACATGTTATGTAAAACTCATTGTCTATCTCTAAAATTAAGTGGCACATGCCTGTAATCCCAGCACTTGGGAGGCTGAGGCAGGAGAATCTCCATGATTTCAAGGCCAGCCTGGGCTACAATATACAATAGTGAGTTCAAGGCCAGCCTGAATTCCATAGCAAGATTAGGTCTCAAAAAAAGGGAGGGAGGGCCGGGGATTTACGTCAGTGGTTCTGCCACCTGCCTCAAAAGCGCAAGGACTGGAGTTTGATCCCTGGTCCCCCCCCAAAAAAAGGGGAGTATAGCTCAGTGTGAAAGCCCTAGATTCAATTTCCAGTACCAGAAACCTTTCAATTCTAATTACTACTACTTCTGCAGAGCAAAATTTGTCCAAGTGATCCCCCCACCCCATGCTCACTGAGATGGAACCCAGGGCTTCGCACATGCTAAGCAAGTACTCTGCCACTGAGCCCTGTAATTTAATTTTTTTTTTTTTGGTACCGGGGATCAAACTCAGGACCTTGTGCTTTTGAGGCAGGCAGTGGAACCACTGAGCTAAATCCCTGGCCCCCTGAATTTTTTTTTTTTTTTGGTACCAAGGATTGAACTCTTGAATTTTTTTTTAAAGACAAAAACAGACATAGGAGAGATTGTGTAGGTATTACTGTCAGTATAGTACAAACTACATGAAGCTTTTGATATTAGCAACACAATTAGTAATTTTGCTGGTCAAGAAAAATAGCTTTATGGATAAAGATACAATAATTTATGAAGTATACAGTTTCATTTTCTAATTCTTCCAACATTGCTGTCCTCTTAACAAAACACCCATTCGTGGCCAATAATAATTAAATTCAGCCATCTTTGATGTCTGTCTGTCTTTCTTTCTTTCTTTCTTTCTTTCTTTCTTTCTTTCTTTCTTTCTTTCTTTTTTGTCTTTTTTGCAGTATGAAGGATGGAACCCAGGGCATTCACACTGAGCTACATCCCTAGCCCTTTTTTTTTTTTTTTGGCACTGGGGATCGAACTCAGGACCTTGTGCTTGCAAGGCAGGCACTGGAACCACTGAGCTAAATCCCCACCCCTAGCCTTTTTTTATTTTGAATCAGAGTCTCACTAAGTCATAAAGCCATCTAGGCCAGGCTAGAACTTGTGATTCTCCTGTTTTAGCCTTTCAGAGTGCTGGGATTACAAGTATCCAGATCTACTTTAAATTTTTAAGCAAAGAAAGCTAATTGGGCTTGGTGGTGCTGACCTTGTTGTAATCCCAACATTCTAAAGGCTGAGGCAAGAGGATTGAAAGTTTGACCAATTTAATGTCTTTTTTTTTTGGTACCGGCAATCGAACTCGGGACCTTGTGCTTGCAAGACAGGCAGCGGAACCACTGAGCTAAATCCCCAGCCCTGACCAATTTATTTTTAGACAGACCCTGTCTCAAAATTTTACAGAATAAAAAAAATGTTTTTTGGTTTTTTTGAGACAGGGTCTAGCTATGCAGTTCAGGCTGGCCTCAAACTTACTTCGATCCTCCTGCCTCAGCCTCCCCCGGCCAAAATAAATTGTAAAAAGAGATGCAGATATAGGTCAGTGTGAAGGAGGCCCTGGGTTCAATCCCCAGTACAGGAAGGAAAGAAGGAAGGAAGGAAGGAAGGAAGGAAGGAAGGAAGAAAGGAAAGAAGGAAGAAAGGGAGAGAGAGAAAAGAAAGACATGGTAGCACATGTCTATACTTCCAGCACTCAGGGAGACTGAGGCTGGAGTACATAGCAAGTTCAAAGCTAACCTGGGTAATTTAATGAGGCCCCATCTCAAAAAGAAAAAAAATTTTGGTGGTAACCACACCTAGTGTTGATAAGCTCTGTGAAAGCAGAAATCCTATTTGTTTATTCACTTTGTTCGCTAGCAACACGTAGGTGCTCGAAAACAAAGGTTTATTGGTACCTTCCGCGCCCGCGCTGCTCTCCTCCCGCAGGGAGCACCAGGCTGCAGCCCTGGCGCCTGGCTCTACCCACAGCCACACCCCTCGGAGGGGGCCGGCGCTGGAGCCAGGCTATTGTTGTGGCTGAGGCTCTTCCCGAAAACGGAAAGAGCCTGAATCTCTGCGGGGCTCCCAGGAGGCCCGTCCAGCCAGCGCTCCTCTCCCGAGCCCTCCCCTCTCTGCAGCCCGTCTCTCGCAGAGCCCTCCCAAGCTTACCCTAGGCAACCCCGCTGGAGCCTCTTGCCCTCCCTGAGACCCTGACCCCCCATCCCTCTGTCTTCTTGGCCCGGGGCTCTCGTGGCCCCACCGTCAGCGCCCAGTCCCAGATCCCGGCCAGGCCCCACTGAGTTTCCTTGCTCTGTGGAACTTCCCACCCTAGCAGAACAAATCACACACTCCCATCCTCCCCGTGTCGTCTGCTTTGTTCATCTTTCTGCCGCAGTCTTCTCCACTGTCTCTGGTCCTTCACGCTGCTGCCACACCCCCAGGCTGAGCTCCTGAGCCCCAGCCACCTCCTACCCATCTGCTGGCCCCTCCCGCAGCACAGGTGTTCCAAATGATGTATCACAAGCAGCTGAGGGCTGGGAAAAACATTTAGCACAGAGGGGTCTGGAAGGTATTGGTGGAAGGAGAAAGCTGAAGAGTCAGATTCATCCAGCATTTCCAGAGCACCCTGAGATGCGGATGCTTTCTCAGGTCCCATGTCTTGGTATCCTCCGGCCACCCCTGAGCAAGGTCTCCTCACTCCCATTTGACATGGAAGGACACTCAGAGAGGTAGCCTTCTTGATGGAGGCCACACAGCCAGTGAGTTGGAGGCCAGGATCAGAATCAAAGGCAGGATCAAGCTGTGGCGTGGTTGAGGGGACACAGGTCACCCCTGTGACTGTGGATGTGAGGTCTTGGGCCAGATCTGAAGCGCCTCCCTGCCGGGCCCCTTTTTCCCAACAGTGACCAGAGCCGTCCCACTCCCCTTCCTCCCATCACTTTCTCTTGAAAGGAGCCGGTTCTGACTCAGGCCCATTCCCGACTGGTCAAAGTGACCAGGAATGAGGTCGGAAGTAGGAAGGAAACATCCCTCAGACTCCCTAGTCCCCAAGGTCCTGGCTCTAGGGCAGGAAGGAGCCACTTTAAGGATCTCCCTGGGGACCCCTGTCCAGAAAGAGATGATCGGGTTCCTGGCAAGTGTGGCCAAGAGATCAGGCAGGCCAGGCAGGCACAGCCTCCCTCATCCCCTCATCCTCAGCCCTGCTCTGCCAACCCTCTGGCTCTTTCAGCGCCCTTCACCCAGAAAGCCACTCCTGTTCGCGCTCTCTCCTCTCTCCCTAGGCCGGGCTCTGCCTGTGTGGTCTAGTGTCTGTGTCTGTGTCTGTCTCCCCAGACTGTCCATGGCATCCTGGGACAGGTACAGAGGTACGTCACCCTCAGACAGGAGTGCTGGGGGCAAAAGGCTCTGGAACCCTTCCTTTCCCCCCCGGCGGGGGGACCCCTGAGGGCCAGGCTGGCTGGGCTGACTGGGCTCCCAGAGTGGGGAGTGAGCAATGTGAGGGAAGCCAGGGTCACTTCTGACAGGCTGAGGCCGAGTCACCCCTCAGGGCCGCACCTGCACTGCCCTCTGGAACTCCCCTCTTTTCGAGGTCTAGCATGTCCTTGATTCCAGAACAGAGCTGTGAAGCCCCATCCTTCCGCCCAGCCCGGATGATCCTTTAAGACCAAAGGATTGGGGGTTGCCTCAGTCAGACATCATGGCCCCATCCTCCGCCCTGGCAGGCCAGGTTTCCTGCCATTGACAGCATCACAGCTGGGCCCTGCCCAGCCTGCCCCAGCTTAACCCCTTCCAGCCCAGACCTCAGACCTGCTGGCCTGCAGCCCCACCTATGTCTGTAATGTTAGGAGTATGAAAGAACCATCTCACTGGATTGTTCTAAGGGTTAAATATGCTACCCATTGTGCAGAGACCTTAGGACATATTAACCTCTAGATAAAGTTAGCTGTTATTCCTCCTTGTGTGAGCTTGGGTAAGTCCAAGCCTCTTCAGGACAAAGATTGCCCTCAGGATTAATTGTGACAACTTACCTGAAAATATTTTGTAAAATGCTGGAACAATACAATATAGAACTGTCACAGACCAAAAAAAAAAAGCCAAAAAACCCCCAAAACAAACACTCTCCCTTTAACTAGATACAGTAGTCTCTTAGCAGATGGCTCGTGGGTTGTCACACTCATTACCTTGCCGACAGGCAAAGGGTGCAGTGGAAAGAGCAGATTTGGACGTGGGCTCTGGGCACTCCACCTCTGTTCATTTACTTACTCATTAAGTGGGTCTGGGCCCTGGTCTAGAGTCCATGCAGGAGGTTGAAGGAAATCTGAGAGCACAGCAGTGAACATGCTGTGCAAACATCAAAAAATGCTAGAAGGGAGGGAGAGGACTTGTGCTAAGTGACCAGCTAGAGGGGGCAGGGACCCCTGGGTAGGTGGAGCCCTTCAACTGCTGGGGAGGTAGGGGAGCTCTGCTGTGGAGTAAGGCTTCTCCTTGAGATAAAAGTCCTCTGAGAAGAGACTGTCCCAGTCCTAAGAGTGCCCGAGTGGGGTGAGAGGAGGAAGGAGGCCAAAGGATAGAGGTTTGGCCCCAGAAACCTCCTCTCATCACCCTCTTCCTAGCCAGCCCCACTCGCCATGAGGGGACCTTGCGCAGGGGCACCTCCAATGTGCTTGGTTTTGTGGGACAGGCTCACCCTCATCCTTGGGCTGCAGATGCCTGGACTGGAGAGCAGGCTTGCTGCCACCCAACAGCCAGGCCAGGCCAGGCCAGGCCTAAACCTGCCACAGAGGGAAAAAGCAAATGGGCTAGAACCCTGCTCTGTTCTCAGGCTTCCAATTCAATGTCAGAGCATCTGTCAAGGCCCAGCAGAGCCTCCCCCACCCCCAGGCCTCTGGAAGGGGCCTGGGGACCAGGAGACCTTGCTTGGAGCCCTACTCTGCTCCCAGATTCACGGTTCCTCTGTAGCAAACCATTTAGGCAGGCAGGGCCTGTTTAACCATCTGTAAAATACAGGCGCTCAACCCAGTTCCCAGGCCCCCTCCCTGAGCTGTGATCAAGAAGGAGTTAACTGAGGCCCAGCTCTGGGTCAGGAAGGGTTAATCTAGGGGGCAGGGGGTGGAGGCTCTCTCAGCTTTTCCTGTGGAGAGTGAGGTTTGGCTGCCACCAAAGTTACTTCTAGTTCCTGCTGTCCCTCCAGCCCTCAGTCTGGACCTGCCCAGGGACCCCTGCAATTCAGCCTCCCCACCCAGAGGTGAGTGCATCCTGGGCCCAGTGCTGGGGTGAGAGGACACCAGAGCCCTACTGGCCCCAAGCCACTGACCTAGAAGCCAGCCCATGTCCAGAACTCAAGGGTTGGGACCAGGACTGGGAGAGGAATAGGAAAAGGAACGGAGGGGACAGGGACTGCCACCAGGCTTCTAGGGTGTGCCTGTCTGTGGCCTAGGATCAAAGTCTGCCCAGGGACAAGGAAGAGGCAGGAGACAGTAAATTATTTTGGTCCCTGTGTTTAGGGACTTTTTATAGCCTCCCTACTCAGGGCTGGGGAAAGAAGGAGGGGGCAGAGTCCCCATGAGGTCAGACAAGCACAGTTCCCTCCTGGGACCTTGGAATCTGACCCACTGCCTAGTACAGTCCCTGGGAGAAGAGAAGGGGGACACTGCCAGGCTGGCCTTGCTGTCTGGGCTCCAGTCACCAACCGCCTAGGAGCAGACTTACCATGAACTAGATGGGGGAGGGTACTGGGGGTTGAGAAAATCCAAACAGGTTGGAGTCAGGAGTTGGCAGGGTGTCTGCCCCAAGGCCTGGGAGGGGGGACACACATAACACATCTGCCCCTCATCTCTGGCTAATCGATTCCTTTGTTGCCTCCAGATCCAAGTTTTCCTCGGACCTTAGCACTAATGTGACCCTCTTAGCTGCTGGGCAATGGAGAAGTGGGGGAACAGGGATAGGGTGGGGTGGGATGTACTGAGCCTCGTGGGTGGCCCATTCTTTTAACTGCCAAGGAAACTGTCAGCTCTTGATTTACAGCCCCTCTTTGCCCCTTTCCCCAGCACCAGGGAGGTGGAATAGAAGGAGAAGGGTCAGAGGTCTCTGGAAGAAAAGGGAGCAGGGAGCCTGAGGGCAGATTTCTGGGCTTGCAGGTTACTGGGACAATCTGTGAGAGGGACTTGGAGGCTCATCTCTCTAACAGTAATTACTTGGCCTTACAGTAGCAGGAACAGAAGGAAAATACCAAAGGGGAGTTCCTGTAGGCGAGTGAGGGATCCATTCTGAGCTAGTTCTGAAAAGACCTGGGTTCCAGTCCCAGTTCCTACTTCTCAGCAGGGCCCCAGCAAGTCCCTTTGTCTGTAGGCCAGTTTCTAGCCTATGACATGGAAAACGCAGGGACTGGACAAGGTGATGTTTACAGCTTGCTTTTCTGGAAGCTCCTTGGCTGGGGCACAGAGTAGCTGGCAGTAACTGGAAGACCAACCTGGGATCCACCTCCCGCTCCTTCCTGGATGACCCTGCTAGGCCTGGGCAGGATAGTTGCCTGCAATTACTAGAGGTTCCTACCCTGTGGTTATAGCCCTGACCTCGTACTTGGGGCAGGAAGGGTGGGCCCTGCTGGACTCGCCTGTGACTGGGGAGCTTCATAGTCTTGGGCTTAAAGCTGCTGGGTTGGGAAGAGGTATTTTTTCCGGTTAAGACTACTTTTGGGAATTGGCCTGGAACAAGCCCTACTTTCTTTTCCAAGTGTCCTGCTTGTGAACACCTCCTGGCATGGCTCTGTGGCTAGACTGCGGCACCCACAAAGGGGTATATGTTTCTTAGGAGCCAAAGAGACCCCATCCAATGCCTCTCAAGGATAGGAGAGGGCATGGCCTGAGCCTCTCCTCCCTGGACCTGGACCTGGCTGACTGGATGGGGGCTGGGTGGCTAGCTCATACTATACCTGGGAATGCCTGCTAGCCAGAGGCAGGGGCATCTTCGGACCATTCCTCTCTCTTTGCAGGTCTCAGGGAGTCTCAGCAAACTCCCTAACTGTGCACCTCCAGCGGCTTATGGGGCACTGTTTTGCTGTGCTCTGCTAAGATGCTCCTGGCCTCTCCCTCCAGCTCATCCAGGGGACGGACCCCCAGCGCAGTGGAGAGGCTGGAGGCCGACAAGGCCAAGTATGTCAAGACGCACCAGGTGATAGTGCGGCGCCAGGAACCTGCTCTGCGCGGGACCCCGGGGCCGCTCACCCCGCACGTGTGTAATGAGCTGGGTCCCCCTGCATCGCCCAGGACACCCGGACCCTCCCGCCGGGGCAGCGGCAGACGGCAACCAAGGCCAGACTCCCTCATCTTCTACCGCCAGAAGCGGGACTGCAAGGCTTCGGTGAACAAAGAGAACGCCAAGGGCCAGGGGCTGGTGCGCCGCCTCTTCCTAGGCGCCGCCCGGGACGCTGCCCCGAGCAGCCCCGGCCCGACCGAGCGACCTGCAGCTCCTGGGGTTTGCTTCCCGGAGGCGGCCGGGAAGCAGCCTCTGTGCCCCACGTGCTCCCTGCCCCTGTCGGAGAAGGAGCGCTTCTTCAACTACTGCGGCCTGGAGCGCGCGCTGGTGGAGGTGCTGGGCGCCGAGCGCTTTTCTCCGCAGAGCTGGGGCGCCGACGCCACCCCCAAGACCGGAACTTCGCCGCCGCCTGGCTCCGGGGACACCAGCGACTGGACATCCAGCGAGGGGGGCGGGGACGGCCCAGACTGTGCGGCCGGCGGCGGCGGCTCGGAGGCCGCTGGCTCGGCGCGGGACGGGCGGCCCTCGGTGTCGGTGGTGGAGCGCAACGCGCGCGTCATCCAGTGGCTGTACGGCTGCCAGCGGGCCCAGGGCCCGCCGCGCGAGTCCGAGGTGTGACCGCCCCTCGCTCGGGAGGCGGCCCCGGGTCGGGCCGCTGAGAGCGCGGGCTGGACCACTCTCACGGCTCAGGGGCGAGCCCTTCCTTCCTCAGGATCTCCGTTTTCCTATCCGAACCTCGGGAAGGTGGGACAAAATGAGCCCGAGGTCCCTCTCAGCGCTGGCGGCGGAGAGGGACGCAGTGGCCTCGTGACCCCTAAGGAGACCGGGTCTGGGGAACGCTGGTGACAGTGAGAGATGCGCAAACCTACTGAATAAAGCTAAATCGTTATTTAAATGGGTCGTGAGTTTGGATTAGGGGGCAGATGTTGAGGAAGGGGGCGAACAGGTTTGCTCAGTTAAGCGTGTGGCTTCGGAGTGTGGGTTTCAGGCTGACTGTGTGACCCTGGACAAGTACTCAACCTCTCTGGACCAAACCTGCACGCCCCGGTTATTAAAGAGGGGACAGGGTAGTAGATAATTACAATGTTTTGAAATAATTGTAACGCACGTGGCAATATGCCTGGAATACAGAGTGCTCAATAAAGAATGGCTGCTTTGACTACCACGGAATTAGTACTAACTACTGTGATCTTTTCTGACACTGACCATCAGGTCGATCCAAACTGGAGCCGAAAACTGGAAATAGAGCATGCGGGGGGCACCTGGGGAAGGGTCTCCCCCAGAGATCTGGGCTCCACCGACCCCTAAATGGCTCCTACTCCCGGAGCTTTGCTGCCCCCTTGTGGTCGGTAGTAGGAAGGACTGAGACGTGGAGGATCTGAAATTGAGGTCGCTAAAAAGAGCCCGGGATTTTTCCAGCAGGAAACCTCACATCTTGCTAGTTTCCTTTTCCTTCAAGGATACATAAAATCGCCCGTTTTCCTCACAAGTCCGCTCCTGTCCTCTTTCGGCCTAGGTTCCCTTCCCCTTTCTCTCCACTCACCCTTCTAAGATCATATACTCTTCGGGAAGCCTTCCCGAAATCCCAGCCCACCTCACCTCCTGACTTACCATGAGCAGCCCTATTTCTGTGTCTCATTTTGTCACCTTCTGTGGCATCCGCTAATGCCGAGTTCTCTCGTTTGGCTGTGACCTGTCCATAATACAGGAACCATGCAGATGGTAGGGCCACCTGAAACGTTTGTTCAACTAAACAAGGCGGGACAAGACGTTGAAGGCTGTCCCGTAGGTTCCCCTTGCTTTCTAGAAAGCTATTCCGTAAACCCAACAGCATCCATCCTGATACCCGTGCTGTCTCTGGCCATTGTCCCTCTCTGCTCGTTTGTTGGGGAATAAGGTGGAAACCCTCCAGATAGGTCGCGCTGGGGAGCCCACCCCAAAGTTGCTTTTGCCGTTGTCAGGATAATACCACGAGGTCACAGGAGGTATTGGGCTAGGGGTGCTTTTTATAAGGGGTGGGGAAGGGCAGGGGCCCAGTTCAGCGGGCCGGCTAGTCGCCCTTGGGCGCGGCCTTCACCCTCATCTCGGCCAGTTTGTGGGTGAGGAAGCCCCACTTGAAGCCGGCCGCGGAGTCCACTTCCCCAGGCTCCCGGTGCTCGACGGCCTCCTCGGCGGCCTCATCCCGGGGTTCGGGGTCTGGTTCCCTGCTGGGCTCGGCGCCGCGCAGCATGGACGCCGCCGCCGCTTGCTGCTGCTGCCATCTGCTGGCGAATGCGTCCCAGAAGCCCGGGCCACGCGGTTCCGCCTCCGCGGCAGCCTGCGAGGGGGGCCTCGCCGCCAGCGGGCTGAGGGAGAGAGGCGGGGTCAGCGGCCTGGGGAGTCCCGGAAAGGGACAAAGGACAGGAGGCGGGGACAGGGGACTAGCCCTGGGGCCGGGAGAGTCAGGGAGAGGTCAGAGCCTGGAGGCTAAGGGAGGGTTCAGAGGCTCTGGGAAAGAGGGGAGGGGTGGGACGGGGTCAAATGGTGACCAGCCTGGGGTGAGGGGACCCGGATCCTGGGGGAGAGAAGAAGGTCAGGGGTTTACAGAAGGGATCTCCAGAGAGACTGGCGAGGCCAATGGAGGGGGCGGAGCCCTGAGAGGGGCGGGGCCGAAGATTCGGGCGGGAAGGAGTGGGACCCTGGGACCAGTTGGGTGGACTCCTTTGGATCCTTCTGGAAGGAAGAGGTGAGGCTGGGAAGGGGTCGAGCCCCTGGATAGAGGGAAGGATGGACTAGGGACATGGGAGAAAAACCACTGGAGCGACTCTAAAGAAAGAGAAAATCCTAGACCAGAAGCTGGAGAAAGCGGGACTTGGGGTGGTAGGTGGGAGATGGAAAGGAAAGGCAGTCAAGGAGGGGTAGGAGGCTTGACGCACGAGCCTCAGGTCTGGGGAGCCTTCTTAGGAGGGAAGGGCCAGGGATATAGCTCAGTGGTGCTGCGCCTGCCCATGGTAAGCTCAAGATCCTGAGTTCGACTCCCAGTACCAAAGGGGTGAGGGAGAACTGGGAGGGAAAAGAGAGGAATATGGAGATGGAGAAAAATCTGAGGTCAGGAGAGACGAATGGGTGGGGGTGGGGGACCTTTGGCAGAAAGGAATGGTGAGGGGGTTATGACTGGGCTGGAAGAAAGGGTAGAGATGAAGTGTGTACCTAAGGTAAATCCAGGGTGTGGACTGAGGCCCACCCCATAACCCTCAGCATTAAAGATCTAAGGATCACCTGGAGTTCAAGACCAGCCTGGACTATTTTTTTTTTTTAACATTCTTTTTTTTTTTTTTGGTACCGGGGATAGAACTCTGGTCCTTGCACTTGCGAAGCAGGTGGCGAAACCATTGAGCTAAATCCCCAGCCCTGGACTACATTTATTTATTTATTTATTTGTTTGTTTGTTTGTTTGTTTGTTTATTTTTTGTACCAGGGATCGAACTTGGGTCCTTGCGAGGACTATTTTTAAGGACAGCTTGAACTACATAGTGAGACCATGGCTCAAAAAAACAAATAAATAAATAAATTTAAATAAAACAGTGGGTCTTCTGGGATCCCCAAGCCTCTGTCTACACTAGTGAATTCCAATCTCTGAAGGAGGGTCCAGGAATTTTCAAATACTTGAAGGCCCTCCTCTGTGTCTGGAGTCTGGGAACATGGTCCTCCCCAGTGGTGGGCGGGATAGCCCATAAACACCTTCCAGCACCTAAATCCCAACAGCTGGTAAATTCCTTGGGAGATCTAACTTAATTTCCCAGATACCAATGTGGCTTTAGCCCCACTGAGAGAAATGGATGGGCTGGCCCTCCCCAAACCTCCATGGTTAGAAAGACAGACCAATAGACCTGAAAGAACAGGCATGACCAAAGAGGGACCCCAGGCACCATCCACAACCACCCCCTAAATAGACACACATACTGGTCAGCACAGGGCTCCGGTGGCAGCAGCTTGTCCTCATCTTCTTTGTTAAACAGAGATGACATGGTCAGCCAGCCTTTCACCCCAACCCCCTGGACCTGGGAGGGATGGGCTGGGAGTCAGGGAAGGGCCCCAGCCCAGCCTGCTGGGGCTTCGCACCAGCTTTTGCTGGTTTTCCCAGGCTTGGGGTGGGAAAAGGGAAAGGAACTCACCCTGCGGGCCAGCTGTGACATGGGACTGAAGGCCTCTTCAGTCGGTTCTGCCGTCTCAGATGCCACTAACTCTGGGTTCTCCCTCTGGGACACAAAACCCCCATCCCAAATGAGAGAAGCCCCAGAGAAGTGAGACCTCCCTCCCCTACTGCTAACTGGATACAAACAGACCAGGCACCCCAAGTCCCATAGAATAAGCACACACCCGTACATCTCACATTTCCACAAGGCACATGGAAATGCACACAGATGTGCCTCTACACAAAGGTGTACATCACATACCCAGAGGTGTGGAGGAAATCCCTGCACACCCCTAGGGCACCCAAACCTGCCTACCCACAGACACATCCAAAAACATGGACAAGGGCTGCACACTGATACAGACACACACTTGTACATGAGCACCCTCCACAAGGCCACAGCTCTTCACCTGTGCATAGATGTATGTGCAGTGAACCCCTATACAAGGACACACATGCAGTTACCCCATTCACACCTATGCACTTACACAACTGCACATAGCTTCACAGAGGCTCATCCATGGCACACAAAACCTCTCAACCCATTTACAGACACACAAACACACACGCTATACAATGATGCCTGCAAATGCCAGCCCAGAGCATACAGGCACAGATTCCTGCAGAAATATGTACACACCTGAAAATGCCTAGATTCAGCTCACACCTGCACATTTACCTTCTCTGAGGATTCCACACAGATGCCAACCCCAGCACTCACCCACAAACACTTCTGCACCACCCCGGCTTTGAACACCAACCTGTTTAGACACACAATTCATATACACCCACATGGAGTAGTTCTTGTCCCTGCCACATCTAATTGCACGAATGCCATTTATCACAGCCTCTAGACATAAGACAATTCCTAGTTTCAGAGCCTTTTTGATTTCTTTTTTTGGATGGGGTCTCACTATATTATCCAGACTGCTCTTGAAATCTCTGGGCTTAAGCAACCCTTCTGCCTCAATCTCCCAAGTAGCTGGGACCACAGGGACATGCCACTACTCCTGGTTTGTTTCATTTTGTTTTTAATTGTTTAAAAGTAAAGTGAAGCATGGTCTAAGCATAGCCTCACACGAGGCTGAGGCTGCTAAAATGACTCTCAGTGTACAAAGTGCCCCTTCTCTACCCCCAGAAACAGGGAGCTCACTACCTCTCAAGGCAGGCCATCCCAGTTGGCTCAGCTCTGCCATTAGAAAGGTGGTGCTCAGTGCTCAGTGTGGTGGTACACCCCTGTAATCCCAGCACTCGGGAGGCTGAGGCAGGAGGATTTCTGTGAGTTAAGAGTCCAGCCTAAGCTACATAGTGAGACCTTGTCTCAAAAAAAAAGAAAGAAAATTGGGTCTAGCTAAGTGTACCCTATGCCTACTGCCCACTGGTCCTAAAAGAATCTGTTCTGGGCCAGGGATTTAGCTCAGTGGTTCTGGCACCTGCGTCGAAAGTGCAAGGTCCTGATTTCGATCCCTGGTACCAAAAAAAAAAAAAAAATGAATCCGTTCCATGCAGCAGTCTTTGAGGTCCACAAAGACACTGGTCACTTCTCTTAGGGCCTCTCAGTGGTCACTCTTTTCCTCAGTTTTCTCAAATGTCCTGGCTCTCAGATACTACATCCTGCTATTTGCACTCCTTGAGTGTGCCCAGAGCTTCTCCACAATGTGCCTCTTCCTCTCTCAGAGCTATCCCTGGCCACCCCTCTTTGTATCTCTCTCCTGCTCTCCCTCTGCCCATGCCCACCTGGCAGGCATGGAGGTTACCCACCTCCTCTGCCAAGTCTTCCTCGGATTCCCCACTCAGGGTCTGTAGCACTTTGGACTTGTAGGTTTTCCAGAAGGCCTGGCTCATGGTTGCAGGAGAGGGAGGCCTGGTACTCAGGCACGGAAGTCAGTGGCTCCAATAGATCTGGCTTCAGGAACTTGGTGGAACCAAAAGCTTGTCCAAGGTATCAGGTGAGTTCATTAAAGATGCACCAACTTTCCCAGCTAGCACAGTGCCTAGTTGGTGAACCTGATCCAAAAGAGCCTGAGGTGGGGGCAGGCTTCTGCTGCCTTCAACCCTTGTCTTGACCCATATTGGCCAAGAATAACGAAGACATCTCTCTGAAGAGGCTACTTTCCTGGGCCTAGGAATACTTGAGTTTGTTAACACTTAGAATGACTCTAGAGAAATCTTGCATTCACTAAGTCCTTGCGTTAGGACCCAAACTGGTGCCTCTGTGACTGTAGCCACTGCACCCATGTCCCACCCTTTGTCCCCACTCAGAATCCACGAACTGGAGTGGGAAAGTCCCCAGTCCCTGGTCAGCACCCTGGGTTTACATTTCACTGCTTTGTCTGCCCTAGAAACTTAGTCCTCTCCCCAGGGATGCATGTGCCTGTCTCCCTGTTTCCTGGCAACAGGTTCCAAAGAGCTGGGGCCTTTGAATTATTGCTGAGCTTTTCTGGCCCGGTCCAGTGGAACTGACTCTGGCCCTCTCTACACTGTTGCTGCCAGCCCTCCTCTAGGAGACCAGGCTCAGAGAAAGGAAGCAAAAATGAGGCTGTGCTTCTAGGGTACTTCTGTCTTGTCTTTGAGACAGGGTCCCACAGTGACGTTCAGGCTGGCTTTCAACTTGCTGAGATGGCCCTGCCTCGGCCTCCTGAGTACTGGGATTACAGGTGTGCGCCAAAACTCCCGGCTTTAGAGCATTGCTTCTTACTAAAGAAGTTGAGCCCTTCTGCCTGACAGAATGCTGAGATCTCTGGGAAGGAAACTCCCTCCCCATGGATTTAGGGGAGAGATGGAAGAAAGAGACCCAAGAGAATGAATAACGGAAGCCATGAGAAATGGTAAAAGCTTTGTCAGGGGCTGGAGGTATCTCGCAAAGCTCTGCTGGGGCCAGGATCACAAACTTACTCTAATCATTTATTAATTTATTCAAGTCACAGACATTATTTGTGCTTACACCATCTCATCCCCACCACAGAGTCTTAAGGTGTGGAAACCAGGAAGGAGTAACAGGGCCACCCTGGGGCGGGCACAACCAGCCCCAAGCTTAGGCACACCCTACAACCGGTCCCGCTTTGGCAACGTAGGGCTTCGCGCCAACTGTGAGCAAACTTCGTCCAGCTGCGCCCGTAACCCCGTCACTAACGTCCATGGCCGCCTGGGGGCGCGCAAGCGGCGGGCAGTTCTGGTGACGTCATCAGAGGCGGTCTGGTCGATTCTGCTCCGCCCTCTGAGCGCCTCGTGACGTCGTTGAGCGGTCCGGAAGGACTAAACACGTGTGTCCTCTCTCAGCTCCCAGCCCTTTGGCCTTGCTGTCACTCTCGTGGCTATGGGTCGCTCCCGCCGTACAGGCGCGCACCGAGCGCACTCCTTAGCCCGCCAAATGAAGGCCAAGCGGCGACGGCCAGACCTGGATGAGATTCACAGGGAGCTGCGGCCTCAGGGTCCCACACGGCCCAGGCCCGACCAGGACACCGTGCCCGACCCTGACTTGCCAGGAGGTGGCCTGCATCGCTGTCTGGCCTGCACGTGAGTCCCGGCCGAGCCCAGCCCCGGGCAGAGGAGAGTCTGCACAGCGGAAGCTGTGAGGTCTCCACTCTTGGGACCCAGGGGTCAGCCCGCCTCCCATCCCTTCAGGCTGGGAGGCTGGGGAACGAGCTAGGATCAGGGAGCTAGGTGTACCTGAGAGGCATCACGTCTTCTCTTCTCACACCTCCATCCCTGCAGGAGGTACTTCATCGATTCTGCCAATCTGAAAACTCACTTCCGATCCAAAGACCACAAGAAAAGGTATGGAGTAAGGAGAGGATTGATGGATGGGTGCTGGGCAGTCAGGGCTTGCACTTGGTCAGCTCTCAACTCCTGTTCTTTCTCCCAGGCTGAAGCAGCTGACCGTCGAGCCCTACAGTCAGGAAGAGGCCGAGAGGGCAGCGGGCATGGGCTCCTATGTGCCCCCCCAGCGTCTGGCATTGCCCACGGAAGTATCTACTGAGGTTCCTGAGATGGGCACCTCTACCTGACATGACCCAAGTATGCAGGGCAGAGGAGCTGCCCATGGACAGTGGTGCAAGGGCTAGGCTGGGAGAGAGGGTACCAAACCATTTGGAGCCCTGGGTTTACTGAGTAGATGGCCTCTCCTGGGTGCCCTCCGCCCAATAAAGGAACTGGAAAAGAGGGCTTACCTCTGACTTTAACTTCCAGACCTCTGCCACAAAATCCTGCTGCTTTCAGTGTACAGGGTCCAGGATATCTACTCCCTACTTGACCCACCTTTGGAACCTGCATTCTTGCCTTCTTTCCTGGGTCTTAGCACCTGAGCTGGAGCCCAGGTGCAGTGTGAAGTGGAGAAGTAGGATTGGGTTTATTCTGCCCTGCCTCAAATAAGGGCAGGGACTGATCTCCGGGAAAAAAGTGGAGTTCTGAGATTGCAGTCCCCTCTCCTGAGTCACCTACCTCCAGAGCCCACAGGAGAGCCTGTGCTTCGTCATGGGGCCTGTGATGGTGGCTGCTGCCCCACCATCTTCCACACAGCATAGCAGGAGCTGCCCAGTCCCAGGACAGCCAGGAGTGTAGCCACAACCCCGGCCAGTGGACTCTGGGCCTCTTCCTTCAGCTTCCCAGCTACCTGTATCTAGTGGGGGTGCACCGAGGACGAATCTGAGAGGCTAGTTGAGACTTTTAGGGAGGCAGGTGCTAAGAAGGTGCAGCTGGGTAAAGGAGACAGGGACGCCATTGCTTCCCCAGGGAGATTCCACCCCAATCCCTCTCGCTTCACTGCCCATCTGGGCCCTGGCTAGTCAGGCGGCAGTAAATGTGACAGCCTGGCTGTTGAGGGTATCAGTCCAGCCATGGTAGAGGCAGGAACAGGTCAGTGATGCTAGAAGCTATCCCAGTTAGGAGTACTTACCTGTAGTACCCGGAAGTAGCCAGGAGTCAGGTGTCTAAATTGCATGGTTGGGGCACTAGTGTCACAGACGGCCTGTGGGATAGAAGCAGATACAAAGACCAGTGGTGTTCCTGGTACCAAGAAATGGAGGATACAGGGGTCCCTGGCCTCTTGTATGCATGACAGTCATGTCCTCAGAGGATGCTCACCCTTGCAGGCCTGCCCAGGTCTGGCAAGGGGCGGGGCACTGAATCTTCAAATCTAGTCTGCGTGTGTGGTGTCTGTGCCCCCCCCCCCAGCTGCCTGCCGGCTGACCTGCCAGCCTTAGGAGCAGCTGTCAGGAGAGATCAGCATCAGGTCCCAGCAGCACCTCCCCGTCTACCAGGGAGACCAGGCCTGGTAGGCAGAAGAGGCCTTGGCTGGCAGCCCTCATGAGTCCCAGGCATGGACTAGGTACTGGGTGGACCTCCCTCAACCCTGGTCCAGACCCTATCCTAGCTCAGATGATTGGATGCCACCAATCAGCATTCAGCAGAGGAGGGACAGGATACTTCAGTAGCCTCTCTCAACAGTAGTATACTTTTTCCACTTGGTTTCTATAAGATTGGCCACTTGTACTTTTTTTGAGATAGGATCTCAATATGCACTTCAGACTGGCCTTGAATTCACTATGTAGCCCAGGGCCAGGTGTGGCGGCACAGTCCCAGCACTTGAGAGACTGAGACAGGATCTCCAGGAGTTCAAGGCCAGCCTGAACTACATAATGAGACCCTGTCACAAGAAAAACACTATGTAGCCCAGGCTGGCCTTGGCGATCCTCCTGCCTCAGCCTCTTGAGTGCTGGGATTACAGCCATGTACCACAGTGCCCGGCTCTCAATCACTTCTACTTTGAGGGAGGACACATTTCACCTCTTTTCTGAAAATGGGGTTCCTGCAAGGGCTTTCTTATCCTCAGTTTGGGGACAATAATAAAAGGGTATCTAAATACCAATTAAGCTGCCCTTAATTTTTTTTTTTTTGTACCGGGGATCGAACTCCAGACCCTGTGCTTTCAAGGCAGGCAGCAGCACTGAACTAAATCCCTGGCCCCCTTTATATGTTTAAAAAAATCAAACTGTGCTGATCATCATTCTGAATATATTTCATGAGATTATCATAAGATGAAAAAAAGGTACAATTTTCAGAATAATATCTGCATCTATGGAGAATGGAAGAATACACAGAAAACTTAGTAGTGGCCCCCACTAGGGGACAAGATAAAAACGTGCTGGGAAAGTAACACATCTTCCTTTCACTTCATAACCTATTGTGGCCTTTGAATTTTTTTTTTTGGTACTGGAGATCGAACTCAGGACCTTGCGCTTGCGAGGCAGCCACCAGAACCACTGAGCTAAATCCCTGGCCATAGCCTTTGAAATTTTTGCAGCAAATACACAGAACTTTTATGTTCATACAACCTTTTTTGCCCTCAACTGTCTGGCCCTCTGAGGTGCTAGGGCACAGAGTAAAGGTACTGTTGTGGTTGCTGGGCCTCCAGGCCTTCCGGGGGAGTGAGTGGTGGGGAGTTCTTGTTCCTCCTCCATAGGCTTGTGAGGCAGGGAGGGCTGGATTCTCCTGTCTGCATCTGTGCCATTTGATGACATCAGGATGGTGGAGACAAACCTGTGCCCATCAAACACTCTGGTAAAGGCTCTGTTAGAGCTGACGGGGCCTTCCCAGAGTGTCCCGGCAAGGCTATTATAGGAGGAGGCAAAAATGTTAAAGGAGGATGCTGCAGGGTTGTTGGAAGGACACAGGACAGAGTAGAAAGAAACTAGACAAAGGACAAAGCCAGAGACATGAGGGGTGTGTTGAAGATTTGAAGTCTACTAATTCACAAGTGAAGAGGCAAGGTCTGCGGGGCCTGGAGATCTGTAGTCTCCTCTTGAAGGAAGCAGCCTCCAATCCCCTCTTGTTGTTTGATGCCAAGCATGAGGGTGGGATGGGGCCATCAGAGACAGCTGAAGTTCCAGAGAAGCTGGAGTTCTCTTTTTAAAAATTTTATTTATTTAGAGACAAGGTCTTGCTATACAGTTCAGGCTGGCCAGTCTGGCCTCACACTCATGATCCTCCTGCCTCTGCCTCCCATGTGCTAGGGTTACGGGTGTGCACAACCAGTCCCGACCTTGGAGATCTCAATTTGTATATGAAATTATTAAATGATGACAACTAACAAACATACTATATGAGCTGTTTGTGAGTCCATTCAAATTCAGACTGTGAGTCTCAGTTATAGGTAAGATAGTGAGTGGCTTTGAAGGTTAGGTGTTGGGACACAAAGATTCTCAAGTAGGTGACACAGAGGGCCAGGTTCTGGGAAGCCCTCCCACGTCTCTCCCCACAGATTTAAAGCAATAATAACTCAGGTCTACCCCATGTCCCAGATTCAGAATACTTAGAAGTCCTCAAGCTCTATGGTCTAGATAGCACCTTTTGAAAGAAGCTAGGTTCTCAGGTGTAAAAGTTGGGTTCAGTCACAGTGCAACTGACTGTAGAACTCCATCTGATTCCAAAGACCTGGGGTCCACTGGCCTGAGATGATGATGATGAATACTTCATAGGTGCCAGACATTTCTCTAAAATGAAGGCTTTTAACCTGGGATTCAAAATTCAAGGGATGAGTAAACTTAAATGAGGAAAGTCTACGTTAGTTACTTTTCTTTTTGCTGTGACAAAATACCTGGCACCCAGAGTTAAAGGAGGGAAGGTTTATTTGGCTTACAGTTCATAGAGGTTTCAGTTCATAATTGGCTGGCTCTAAGACAAGACTGGAAGAGGAGGAACAGTTAATGGCAGCGATGGAAGATAGCAAAGGCAACAGGGGACCTTAACAGTGTCTTTCTGCTCCTTTTATCTTATTCAGATCACTGGGATTAGGGCGGTGCCAAACCAATCACTCACATGTAGTGGTTTATTAATCACACACCCTTAATCCTAGCATCACACTCTAGTTTCACCCACTTCCAAAAAAGACTGCATGAGGCTTTGGGGGGACATTTAGACACAAGCCACAAGTCATCTTTCTTTTCACTAACTCCTAACTAAAATTTACCATTTCCTTCTATGTGGGTTGAAATAGTAGCATTATCTTTGGCTTTGTTGCCAATAGAAATCACAGATATTGCCAGGTAGGGTGGCACATGGCTCTAATCCCAGCCACTCAGGAAGCTGAGGCAGGATTTCAAGCTCAATCCCACCGTGGGAAATTTAGCAAGCCTTTGATTTTGTAAAAAGAGGAGGGCTGGGATATAGCTTGTAGCTTGTTACCCCCGTGAGTTCAATTCCTAGTACTACACACATACAAACAGCAGTTATAGATATTTCATATCAAATGTAGTTATTGCAAGTATTGAAATATTTATGTTCATAACTTTCAAAATTGTGGCAGCTATGAAGCCACTGCTGAACCAACCCTAATGGCACTGCATTTCAGACCCTCCTGTGATGCAGGACCTCTGCCTGGAGGCTCAGTGACCAAATGATGACTCTGTCTGTTCAAACTCTGGCTGACCCAGGTCTCTGCATTCCCTATTAGTTGTTTGTGAGAGAAGGTGAGTCAGAGACTACCATATGAGCTTAATGTTATTCAAGCTGAGCAACAGTGTCCTAATATCATTATTAACACTAAACCCATCACTAAATCACAAATATGCCTTCTGTTTTGTTTTGTTGTTTGTTCTGGTTTTGTTCTGTTGTTGTCATTTTTGGTACCAGGGATTGAACTTGGGACCTTGTGCTTGCAAGGCAGGCGGCAGCGCCACTGAACTAAACCCCCGGGCCTGTTCTGGTTTTTTGACACAGGGTCTTGCTATGTAGTCCAAGGTGGTCTCAAACTTTTTTTTTTTTCTGATAAGTAGGGATGAACTCAGGCCCTTCATTCTGAGCACCATCCTCAGACATCTTTTATTTGTCACTTTGAGATAGGGTCTTGCTAAGTCACTAAGTTGCCCAGACTGGGCTTGAATTTGCAGTCGTCCTGCCTCAGCCTCCCAAGTTCTGGGATTACAGGTGTAGGCTACCACCACATCCAGCTTTTACATGTTTTGATAATAATTGTTCTTGTAATCCTAAGTATTCTGTTTTATACTTTCTTTTTTTGTTATTTGTTGTTGTTGGTTTTGGTTCTGGGGCTTGAACTCGGGACCTTGCACTTTCGAGGCAGGCAGCAGAACCACTGAGCTAAATCCTCGGGCCTGTTGTTTTTTGAGACAGGATCTCACTGTGTAGTTCAGGCTGATTTTGAACTCATAGTGATCCTTCTGCCTCAGCCTTCCAAGTTCTGGAATTATGGGCATACACCACCACCACATCTGGCTTTTTATGCTCTTAATAAGGCCATCATGGTAAATTGTTGAAAGGCACATTATGGGAGGATGTATAATGCCCATATTTATTTTTTAAGATTACTTCTGTTGATGAATTACTAATTTTAATTCTATGAGTTTTATTAAACAATGTTGTACTTAACAGGAAAATAAAATAATAAAATAAAATTTCTAATATTTAATGAGTGTTTAGTATAAACATCAACATTTTTGGGCTAGGTATTTAGCTCAGTGGCACTGCGCCTACCTCGCAAGGCCAAGGGCTTGAGTTCAATCCCCAGTACCGGAAAGAAAAAGTTTTTTCAACATGAACTGTTTACTTGCTTAACAAGATCTAAAAATAACAGCAGAAATAAATTCCTATGTGAACTACAATGAAAATACATATAAAACTCTCCCACAGAAATAATCTTTGCTTAAGTTATCACACCTAAGACCGTCCTCACACATGACCAAACTCAGGGCCTCGTGATTGCCAAGCAGGTGCTGTGCCGCTGAGCCACATCCCTGGCCTTTGTCACTTCTCTCATCTTCTTCTTTTGTCAGGAGCTTCCTATTATACAATGTCCACTTAGCAGGAAAATAAAATATCAAATATATAATGAGTGTTTAGAATAAACATCAAGGCTGGGGACATAGCTCAGTGGTGCCTTGCCTGCCTGGCAAGAGCAAAGTCCTAAGTTTGATCCTTGGTACTGGAAAAAAAAAAAAAAGAATAAACATCAAAATTTTCAACATCAACTTTTACTTGCTTACAAGATCTAAAAAATAACAGCAGAAGTAAATTCCTATGTGAACTACAATGAAAACACAAAGCTGTACCACAGAAATAATCATTGGTTCAATTATCCTACCTGAGGCCATCTTCACACATCACAATAGCATGTTCCATACACAAGTCTCACACTGATAGCACATATGTTTTGTTTTCCTGTCTTCTTTGGTAGGATGTACAGTGGACCTTTGACTTACAAACTCAATAGGTTCCCAAGGGCTGGTTGTAACTCAAGTTGGTTGTGAGTCAATACAGCTGAGATCTTGATGTTTACCTGGGTACACACTATAGATAACAAGTGGCAGATAAATCTTCCATTAACCTAATTAACTCAAGTTGTTCGTGTGTCAGGCTAGTCGTATCTTGAAGGTCCACTGTACTTGACATCTTTCTAGTCTTTCTGTTTTCTTAAGAGGTTCTTGCGATGTTCATCTGTCTATTCACTGGTCCACTCCAGAATTCTTTTGCAAAGTTCTTTGGGCAGATACATATTGTTCTTCCTCTGTTGTATTATTTATCAATTCCAGTCCCAATTCTCTAAGAAAATTTCTCCATGATAGATA